>CAXKVW010000388.1:0-332992 GCA_964058825.1 Carex arenaria | reverse complement strand
AGAGAGATGAACATAAGCCGTCAGTATTTTAGTATATTGCAAGGGAAGTAGCTTGGGTCCGATGCCCATCGGACTCAAACTGGATCTGATGGGTTCTATAATCGTCCGATTCACTTTAAAATCTGTGTGCACAGATATTAAAGCAAACACACATAGATATTGAAGTGATGCGCACAGATCTTAAAGCGGATCGGATTGTTATAGAACCCATCGGATCTAGATTGAGTCCGATAGACATCGGACCCAAGCTGCTCCCTATTGCAAGAGGTGCTTGGTTGTGAATTGAGTTAAATTTGTTCATGACAATATGACTGTCAGGAAATATGAAACTAATCCTCAAAGGATGACTGAAATTAGGCATGAATTATGGGAGCTAGTTTTATTCGCGAATAAAACGTGATTTTTTTTTAAAAAAAAGTAGGGTTTTTTTGGATTTTTTTTTTTGCTTCTCTAGGGTACCGGATCATTCCCAAATTATACCCGAATTATTTCCGAATTACGAATTTTTTATTCCGCCGAATCGAACTTGAACTATTCATTTATTGTCATGAACAAATCTTTATTCAATTCACTGTGTTTTGCAATATACTAAAATCTCAATAGTTCATGTTCATCTCTCAACTTTATGAATAATATCTTAGCAAATTTTTCACTTGTAATTTTTTTTACGAGCGTGTAGAGAACATTTATTTGATATTATTTTGCGATCTTGGTGATTTTGAACCAAAAATGTAACCATAATTCATTTAAAACATCAATAACCGCACACTATAAATGTATTTTAGAAAAATTATATACATAATTTCCGATGTATCTCTCTCTATCTTTTTTAATAAAATTGGATATTATATGACAATTATGGTGATTTGAATCAGAAATGTAACCAGAATTCATTGAGTGTATTAACAAACAGAAACAATATATTGTACATGCATTTTAGAAGAATTAAATGCGTAATTTCTGATGTATCTCATGGATTTTTGAAAATTATTAAATAGGAAAGTCTGTACTGGAGTTGGACATGTATTGGATATAATTTGGCTATTTTTGGTGTTATTTAAATCATAAATGTAATCAGAATTCATTTAAAACATCAACAAAAACCAAAGATTTAAATAGCGTTTATCGCGTCATAACATAATGGTTAAAAAAACAGTGCTATGACCAAATGGCTCCGCTATAGCGCCGATAGCGTCATAGTTTTTATGGTCCGAAAACACTATAGCGCCACTATAGTGCGCTATTTTGTACCTTGACAAAAACACATACTACGCTACAAATGACTTTTAGAAGGATTATATGCGTAATTTCTGATGTATCTATTTGATTTTTGATAAAAGAGATACGATCATGTATAGATGACATATAGAGTCCGGCTAATATACCACTAGTGTCATTTGAAACTATATAACACCACATCATGAGCCATCTGATCTGCTTTAATATTCGTGCATGATATAGCGCTGGATTAAAAAAACGGAGACGGAAGAATCTAAAATTGAACCCTCCGTTACCTCTTTCATTACTCCCCTCCCCACATGCTCTCTCTCACGAATGATAGCCCCCCTCTCCACAAGTGCTCTCTCTCTCGCTCTCACCTATCTCTAACCATTTGCTGCGCTCTCTCTCATCTCTCCTCAGTCGCGTTCGCCTCAGCCGCGCCATCGCCCTAACTCTTGCCTCGCCTAGCTCATCTCTCCTCAGTCGCCCTAACCCTAACCCTTGCTACTTCGCCTCAACGACGCCTTCGTCCCAGCCGCGCAGTCTCATCCAACTATGATAGGATACCATAAATGACCACCAAAAGGTAACTTTTTAATGAGATACCATATTGGCTTTCCGTACATGCTAGTTATTTTTCTCTCTGGAAGCTCAATTGATGTTTAGTTGCATATTTAAAGATAAATCAACTGACGTTGCATAGGGGCCAAATTAAATTGGGTTATTCAACATATATATATGTTAAATTTAGTTCATTACTGGTCGATTTGAGTTTAATCGAGGAAAACATGGCACATTTTAGGTTCAATTGTGCTAGCTATGGCTAATTGAGGTTATTTATGTAAAGTTGTTAAATTAGCAACTGAATTTAAACTAGCTAGCAAGGTCCTTGTCTGAACGAGATAAAATGATATAGAGAGAGTCTTAATATTATGTCATGCATCGTTTTTCCTTTGTATTTTTCTGTTTTCACTTTGATATAGAAAGTACTTACCTTTATTGGCAATTGGACACAGATGTAGTTTTTATTATTTACTGGCAAAGTTGTAGCTTTTATTATTTACCAGTAGGTAAGACAGTAGACGTAGCTGTGGGGAGTTTTTTACTTTCTTCATTTCAATGTAATATTTACTTAATCAATGCAATGTTCAAGGGCTTTTCTCAAAAAAAAAAAAACAAAGAAATGTTCAATATGATAGACACCGACAACAGTAGACAAGTCAGGTTGGAAAAAATGTTCAAAGAATCTGAGATCTACGCACTTATGAAAGCGGCCAGCTTGGCTTCTCCAATTCCAGTGAAATAGTGAATATATTTTTTTCTTCTTCTCCAAGTTCAGTAGCTGATGCAGTTTTGTATTTTTGACTTTTATCTTTATGCAGACATTTAGAGGATCTTGATTGCAGAGCAATGACGAGGGAAAATTGAAGATTGTTTATAGGACAAGCACTAGAAGAATTTAATTAGTGACATTGGAAATTTTCTTTTTAATTTAATTTCTCTTATAAAAGACAAAGATGTGTACTGGGTTGGATTAGTGAATTTGTAAGCAATTTTATATATTTAGCTAAACTCGGCTTTTGCCATTTCTTGTATCCGGTTCTTGATTAATTTCTAAAATATTATTTTTTTCTTGCAATTATATATTCTTTGATTCAAGTTACATTTTATTCATTTTTCATTCATTTGTTTATATTGTTGTTGAATACACAATTATATCAGTAGGTTTCAACAAAAAAAGTAACAATTGGTATTGGTATAGTGGACGTCAGGAACTACAACAAAAAATAAATTGTATTCATTTGTTTAACCAAACTTGCAATTTTATATTTGAATAACTGTTTGACCAATATTTCTCTGAGTAACCAGCCAGACTTGCTGTTCCTTCTGAGCTAAACTCCTAGATCCAATAGCCCATTCTTCTGTAAATTTTGAAGACAGTCCCAAGATTTTTTAAAATTCACTTTAAAAATTCACTCCCCCACAGATAAGTAAAACAATTATAGCAATAAAAAACACAAGAAAATATACTATAGCAGTAAACAAGCAACACAAGTAAACAAGTGATCCATAAAACATTACTAAATGGCAGTATACAAGCAAATACCTTAACACCAAAATATTAATATTCTTTCTATACCAAAATATAACTATTCCTTTCTATACCAAAATATAATTATCCCTTTCTATGCCAAAATATAATTATCCCTTTCTATACCAAAATATTACTACCTCTTCAATACCGAAATAAACATTGTCAATACAAGTTATAATTTTCACTCTCACGCTCGTTGTTACATTCTTTGTTGTCTTCATAATCATGCACTCCAAAAGCTTGTGTTTGACCCTTGAATGAACTTTCAGCCAATATTCTCTACAATTAGGAAATAATAATGAAAATATTAGTAAAATCAATCTATCTACTATATCTATATATATACTACTTAGTAACAAATACTGCTAACCTTTGGACAAGTAGAAATGTCGTCATCTTCACTCTCACGCTCGTTGTTGTATTCATTGTTGTCTTCCTGATCATGCACTCCAAAAGCTTGTGTTTGAACTTTGAATGAACTTTCAGCCTTGAATCTCTACAATTGGAAAATATGAATGCAAATATTAGTCAAATCAAACTACAAAATATTTAGCAGGATTTAGTAACAACCACTTTTACCTTCGGACAAGCAGACATGTTGTGGCCCTCTTTTCTATGGCAATAACTACACATTTGTATCCCAAAAATTGGTCCATCGATTTAGCAATAAACCATATACCAAAATTTTCCATTACAATACTTATAATTCTTTCAAAAATAAAAAAAAAATTCTTAAACCATTAATCAGAAAATAAACAAGAATGTTGAAAATTTATCCATTGTTGACCCTTTAATCATTATGATTCTATCACAATTCTAAAGTGTCCATATACTTCATGCATATTCTGGAGTTAGGATGATTGGGATGTAAATAAAAACTAAAAATCACGAGCAACACAACAATTCTACAAAATTTAAGAGTTAAATTGAACACCCGAGCATTACCAGAACATACTTAAATTAAGAGACAAATTGCAAACTCCAAGTTCTCACATAACAAAAAATTAACTAGAAAAGAGTTGAATTGCTTATCCATTTACACCAATTCTCAAATCAGGACCAAACAAGGTAAGAGACAAATAAAAGAGACAGCATTTTACTTTGTGGCATTTCATCGAGCAACTTTAGGATGAACTGAAGTAAGAATTCTTCATTTACATCAATTCTCAAATCAAGAGACAAACAAGACAACATATCTTAAATTAATAATTCGGATAGCACGAAATCGGGTCAAGTTCTCATACCAGTGGAGGCACTGAGTTGGGCGAGGTAAGTCACGGTTAGATGAGGTCACATCACTAGAAAGAAGGTGCAACTGAGGCGAAACAACGAGCCTGACTAAGGAGAAATGAGAGAGAGCAACAAAAGGTTAGGGTTAGACTTGTAGGAACGAACAAGAGAGAGCATCGGAGGGGGGTCAAGGGGTCTGCGAGAGCAAATGAGAGAGAGAGCATGTGGGGAGGGGAGGGTCTAATGAAAGAGGTAACGGAGGGTTCAATTTTAGATTCTTCCGTCTCCGTTTTTTTAATCCAGCGCTATATCATGCACGAATATTAAAGCAGATCAGATGGCTCATGATGTGGTGTTATATAGTTTCAAATGACACTAGTGGTATATTAGCCGGACTCTGACATATATATTGGATAATATTTATTTGAAAGTTTTTGTGATATTTGAATTGTAAATGTAACCAGAATTCATTAAAAACACCCACAAACACACATTATACAATGTAAATACATTTTAGAAAAATTTGTGTAATTCTTGATGTATTTCTCTGATATTTGAACAAATAAATTTATGAGCGCGTAGATGACATATCTATCTATATATCTAATCCTTGAAGTCTATTTACAGTACAGTCTACAGTATAACTGATCTGTGGGTACCACGATTCATACTCCCAGACTTTCCCCTCAAATTCTCTCTCTTTCTTTTCTTCCAGTGGCCACTGGAAAGTTCCATCTCTTTAGTAAAAAAAAAAAAAAAAAAGGGAAAGGGAAGAATTGAGTTATCTAGAGAAATCGTTCTCTCTCAATCTCTCCTCTCCGCTTGCCATATAGAATAGCCACTCTCCTAAATCTCGTCTCTCTCTATCTTTGTTCTCTACAATTGGCGCTCCAGAGAATCCCTCTTTTTGCCGCGATTTCAGGTTTGCTCAATGTTGATGTACGATTTCAATGTTTTTTTTTCGTTCCCATTTTCATCTTCATTTTTTGCTCAAATGTTTAATCTTTAGCTCTACGTTTTAAATTTCTTTTCAATTTCAAATTTGCAATCGGATAAGTTGCGCTTGCTTGAATAGTTTTTTATCCTAATTGCAAAGTTTGCGGTTCGTAAGCTTTTCAAATTATTTTCCTTTTCTCATACCCTTTTCATCTTCTTTTTCGCTTCTTTAGACATTGGTCTGATAATGCTACAAAAATATACTTCATTTCAGCCTGTTTCCTATTCTAGGATTTAGGGTTTATAACTGTGCGCCAAATGTTTAATATTTGGTTTGTTGTTTTGATTTTCTTTTCAATTTCATATTTGTAGTCGGACCATTTGTGCTTGCTTGAACAGTTTTTATCCTAATTGCAAACTTTCAGGTATGAAAGCTACACCCTTTTCTACAGTCATTCTGTTTGTAGTTTTGACAAAAAAAAAAAGGTACATGCCCCTATAAAATGAAAGACAAAGCTCAAAACAATTGAGCTATAAAAGATAAATGCAAATAACAGAAAAGAAAAAAAGACAACATAAAAAGAGCCTTACTCAATTTAAAATACTAAAAGTAGAACCAACAAACAAAATTTTTTGACATCATTCTTTGAGATAACTCAGATGCAGTTTGGTTTAATTTCATGATCCGTACCAGTAATATTAGGATTCGTACCAGTGGCTTTTGTGCTATCAGTTTTTCCTCTGTAGTGTGTCTTGCATCTTGTCAGTATACAGCTTTAGGTGCCAAGTTATTTCCTCCAGCAATTCTTTCATGTTTTTTTTTGTATTTCTGTAAAAAAAACAGCTAAGTTATTCTCCTTATAGTTGTTTTATGGTTTAAAAATAGGCCAAATATAGATTCATGAATGATGTTGTTAGTGCATTTAGGTATTTCTATTATTTTTTTCATTGCAACGTTTAATTTTGTAATAATCTTTGTTTTGGCTTTCTTTTTAGTTTCAAATTTATAGTCAAATCAGTTGCGATTGCTTAAATAGTATCTTTTCAAGATTGAAAATTTCAGGTTTGTAAGGTACAACCCTTTATATAGTTATTCCATTTGTAATTGTTTAATGGCAAACACAAATTTTCATTGAACTTCATTATGTCAGATTTTAGACATTACTATAGTACTTTTGTTATGTTATTATCATATTATCATTAGTTTATTTACTGTAAGGTGAATCATTTGCTATATAAATGAAAGGTTAAATGTATAGATTTGTCACAAAAGTCAAGAAAGTTGTCAGTCCTGACAGAAATAGATTTGTCAAGTACAAATGCAAATTTAGTTCATGCCTGACATTGACACCATATAGGTGTATGTAATACCTTTTCCCTGCAATGTTTAATTTTTTAATTTTTGTTTTGAATTTTTTTTCAATTTCAGACTTACAGTGGAATCAATTACGCTTGCTTGAAGAGTTTCGTTTCTAGATTGAAAGTTTCAGGTCTATAAGTTACAACCCTTTATATAGTTATTCTGTTTGTAATTCTTTTATGACAAACAAAAATTTTCGTTGAACTTCATTGTGTCAGATTTTAGGCATTTCTATGGTTCTTTTGTTATATTACTATGTATTATTGTTATCTTCTTCACTGTAATTTGAATCATTTGATACATAACGAAAGGTGAAATAAATAGATTTGCCATGAAAGAACAAAATTTTAAATCCTGATAGAAATAGATTTGTCAAATACATGTACAAATTTAACTCATGTCGGACATAGGCAGCATATAAGTGTATATAATATAATACCATAGCGTCACATGACACAAAATATTACACTTAATTTAGAGCATGACATTAAAATCTCAATTTGATAAATATGAGTTATATAACAAATACATTCTGCAAAATATAAACTAAACCTCCCATAAAAGAAATAACAACCAATATAAATGTGAACATGTACCTGCTGGGTGTTTGGTTTGTATTTCTGAACATAACCTTCACCCATTTTTACTCAAATTATCTTGGAATTCAATATGTTATTAAACTAAAGCTATATATCTTTACTTAACTACAATGGTGTTCATTTTTTCCACCATTTTTTCTATTTTACTATTTCAAGCTCTTCAAACAGTCTCTAATTCTCTTACGAGTTAATAAGATGTCGTCAACTCTCTTCCATTTAGTTGGTGGGATAGCCAGAACATGATTGTGGCAAATATAATTGTATTATTTCCACTCTTGATTTTCATGGTATCAGGGGGTTTAGTGCATAAAGTTTCTTAAAGCTTCCATAACCTCTGATGAAGACCAGTTCATGCAATTTATGACCTTTATTCCCAACTTCTTTTCTCATATCAGTCCAATTTTTTTTTTAATTTAGTAAGTATTATACAATTGAAGATTTCGTTTGCATTTCTAACAGTCATTAATGTGGCAGATCAAGAGGAACAGAAAAAAAAAGGATGAAGTGACACTCAATTTAGTCACCAATCATATTAGAAAGATATGGAACTGTTTTACAACAAATCCTTAATTAGAAAAATCTAATTGTTCTAGAAAAGTATCACCACAACTTTGCACAAAAACAATCTTTATGGGCCTATTGGAGTTGCATTCCATCAATGAGGCAATCAGTCAGCATCACCCCTCCAAATTATTACCTCTATCGAAATGACAAGCACTGATAGGCCAGGCCTATTGTCAAGTTTAAGTGTGGTTTTAACTAACCTCAATTGCAATGTAGTAAATGCCAAGATATAGATCCACAATACAAATGTTGTCCCAGTTATATATGTCACTGATAAAGAAACTCCCTTACCCACAACTGATGCTAATCATATTTTCAGGATCAAGAAGCTTTTGTCTTATCTAATGAAAGGAAGCCAGCAGCAACAATGCAAGACCGCATGTCACACTTTAAAATTGGCATGATAAGGATTACTCAGTAGCGGCAATTAAGAGCAAGGATTGGGCAAAGCTTCTCTTTGAAATTGTTTTCATACTTATTGACATGAAATATGTTGTTTTTTATGTAAGTGTTGATGCAGAAAGCACTACTACCTTCCAGGTACTTATAATTGCAATTGTTATTGAACTTTTGTTATGTTGGTTTTCAAGTAAACTAAACAATTAATAAAATTTTCTATATGAAGGAGTTCTATATAAGACAGAAATGGTTCTCCTCTTAGTTCTGGAGCTGAAAAGGAATGTATCATCCATATTCTTAAAGCAACCTAAAAAGAAGGGTTTTTGAGGTAATTAATACATTAACTTGACAAGAAGTAAATTTTACTACTTTCAATGTCATGATACCTAATTGTTCTTAATGTATGGGTTTGAATCTGGAATTATGCACAGAAGACAGAATGGGCCTCCTGCCTAAGGTGACTCGAATATTTCTTGAACATAATATAAAAGTAACAAGTGCAGAAGTGACCGTAGAGGAAGCAAAGCTGTAAATACTTTCCCGTTCTGAAGATTTTTAACAATGTATATTATAGCTTCGCAATTTTCAAATGATACTTGGATTCGTACCAAAGCTACAATTTGTATTTATTGATTCTTATTTATTTTTTATGTTTTTTTTTCTACATAACAAGCTGTCATGTACTTACTATACTACACCAAAAAATTGTTCTTTCATATTAGTACAATATTGACCTACATTTTGCCGAAGCAACGCGAGGCTAATCTCTAGTATAAGATAATATGTGATAATTTCAGTTATCTTTGAATTACAAATGCAACCTTAACTTATTACAGAACATTAACAAACACATTTAGGTTTAGCTCCAGAAGAGGGTACGTGGAGGGAGAAGAGGGCATCGTCCGACCGAATTTATGCACCTGCTCCAGAAGGAGGGAATCGAAGAGGAAGCAGAGGGTACACACTATTGTGTGGAGGAGAAGAGAGGGGGCGTTGTGTGAAGTTTTGACGAGATCTGTACCTCTCAAGTTTAGAGTGTAAATTCATTGTTCGGAGAGTTCGCCTCTCCCCATCGCACACTCTTAATATACTTTAAATGAATTTTAGAAAAATTATGTTAATAATTTTTAATGCATCTCTTTATTTATTAAAAATAAATATAATAAATCTATGAGCTGAGTAGAGAAGATATATTAGATATTAGAATGCAGACGAAGAATAAAAAAACTGAAATGCAACAAAAAAAGATAAATTACAGTTGAAGAAGAAACCAAAAGCTGTTTCCTAATATGGAGGGCATGGTGGTTTCATAGGCGATTGATCTAAAACCCGAATTCGCATCCTCTAAGATATCTCAAACTTTGAGAGTAGTTATGCACAAATCTTAAAGTACAAATAATACTTGCCCGGCTCTGCCCTTGCGCTATCTCCGAATAGACGCCTTACACGTCGAGAATCCATATCCTCGCAAGTACCGTAAAAGAAAATCTTTTACAGTTAGTGGATCCAGACTGTTCTTTTAACTTTGCACAGATCCAGACTGTTCTTTCATAGGCGATTGATCTAAAACCTGAATTCGCATCCTCTGAGATATCTCAAACTCTGAGAGTAGTTCTGCACAAATCTTAAAGTACAAATAATACTGGCCCGGCCCCGCCTCGCCCTTGCGCTATCTCCAAATAGACACCTTACACGTCAGGAATTCGTATCCTCAAATCCAGACCGTTCTTTTATAGGCGATCGATCTAAAACCCGAATTCGTATCCTCAAATCTAGACCGTTCTTTTAACTTTGCACAAATCTCAAAGCACAGTGCGGAGGAGAGGGCGTCGTCAGACCGCACTTGACCGAGTTTTTGCACCTGCTCTAGAAGGGGAGAATCGAAGAGGGATAGAAGGGTACACGCTACTGTGCGGAGGAGAAGAGAGAGGTGCGTTACGTGAAGTTTTGACGAGATCTGTACCTTCCAATTTGAAGTGTAAATTCACTATTCGGAGAGTTCACCTCTCTCCGTCGCCCTTCTCTTTCTTTGCTTTAATGAGGATTTCCTCGCGGTTGTGGAGCACACTCTTAATATACTTTAAATTAATTTTAGAAAAATTATGTTAATAATTTTTAATGCATCTCTTTATTTATTAAAAATAATAAATCTATGAGCTGAGCAGGGAAGATATATTAGATATTAGAATGTAGTAAATCGTAGTTACGTCACAGTTAGCTACTCGCAGACGAAGAATAAAAAACTGAAATGCGACAAAAAAAGATCAATTACAGTTGAAGAATAAACCAAAAGCTGTTTTCTGATATGGAGGGCATGGTGGTTTCATAGGCGATCGATCTAAAATTCGAATTAGATATCTCAAACTTTGGGAGTAGTTCTGCACGAATCTTAGAGCCTGTTCAGCTACCAATTGAGAATGGACATGGACTTGAACTGAAAAGTATTGTTTGCGTGAGAAAAAAATAATATTGTAGTTGGATGTTATGGTTCATAACGTCCATCTACAAAAAAAAATTTTCTGACCATAACGTTATTGAACACAAGTAAAAAAAAAAACATTGTAGATGGACGTTATTATCCACAACGTTCAGTTAAAATATTTTTTAGTTAATTAGTGATTATTCAATCAGATTAACCGGAAGTTATGAAAAATCTGAAATCACTGAACGTTAAAAATCATAATCTTAAATTTCGAAATTTACTGAAATCATTCCTCATTATTATTATTGTTATTTTATTTTATTTTTTCTATTAATAAAAAAATCTGCCCAAATCGGACAAAAATTGATTCGGCGCTCGGAATGGACCAATGGACCATCCGGCCCCACCTATCCCTCTACTTCCGATATAAACATCCAAAATCGTACACCGGAAGGAATGGACCAATGACCATCCGCCCCCACCTATGCCTCTGCTACCGAATTCACATCTATTGCATAAGAGAATCTTTTACAATTACTGATCTGAACCATTGTTTCTAACTTGGCACAAATCTCAAAATACAATAATATTGTCCCCTGCACTAGCCCGAATTCCAAAGCGGTGAGATTTAATCTCAAACCGTAAAATGAGGCCCATCCTTTACAGTATTGGAGAGGATTTGAATCCTCTGTTACCGCTATAAAAATCCAAAATCGGACACAGTGACAGTAGTACAGTAGTACCCCTTCGTTTCAAGCTCCACCGACTCTCACACCGCACCAAGCCATTAGCCATGAGAGCCTCATTTTGCTCTCTCCTTGTTCTTCTTCTCCTCTTTCTCATTGGCAGGTCTAATGGCAGCGAGCTGAGCCGAGATAGTTTCCCCAAGGGGTTCACCTTTGGCACAGCTGCCTCGGCTTATCAAGTCGAAGGCATGGCCAACAAGGACGGACGTGGGCCCAGCATTTGGGATGCCTTCATCAAAATACCAGGTTCAAATATACACAAAATGCTAACTTGCTGAGTATACTCTGGTAAAGAGAAAATTTACTTTGTTGTCAGTACTGGAGAATTATCTTGAATGCAATTATGCAAAAACAAATATAAATGTATAGAAATGTTCCTCAATTTTAAGGGTTAGATATGAAATTCAAGAGAACATTTCTAATAAGTCATGTTAATCCCGTTTTGGAGTGGCACATTTTATGGTGATGAATTGTGTGCCCATTTTGATAAAGTTTGCCTATTTTGGTTTCTCAATAAATGCATATAGAAGTTAGTCATATGTTTGTTGGAGCACACATTTCCGTAAAAAAAAAAAAAAGAGGGTATAAATTTAGCATTGGGTGGAATAAAATCAGATCATTTATGATGAAATGACATCAGCAAGAAGAGAAGACAAACTAACATGGGTCCATAGACCATAGTCCATTCATTTACTTCAAGCTGTACTTTTGTAATGTTATCTGCCCCTCTTAAAATATAAAGTATTACTAGCAGTAGTCAGACAGCAGGTCCCAGAAATAATGGGAACTGAATCTCTTGCCCACACCTGTCCCTAAAGTCACTGACACGTGGATTCAGAGCAAAACTATATTCAATATTTAAATGTCAAAACCCACCCCAGACCCATGTATCAGTAAATTTAGGGGTAGGAGTTTCCTGCCCACAAGAGAGTAGGTGATCCGGTTCCGAAATAATGCCTGACCCTTGAGAATAAGAAATTCCATAAAAAAATAAAGGATAGAACGATAAAATGTTTTAACTAATTAGTTGTCAAGGACCATTTTTTCACTAGTTGAGTAAGTTTATTTATGTTAAATTTATATCTTTCTTTACTTTGCTTAAAATACACCTTGTTTGATTGAGCAGGGGAGATTGCGAACAATGCAACTGCTGATGTTACTGTTGATGAGTACCATCGCTACAGGGTAAGAAATCAATCTATTTTTTTATTGGATTTAGTTTGTATCCCATTGCAATGACAGTGAAAACATAGACATAAACAAAACATACATCACACATGTCAATCCTGAGAAGGTACAATGAAACTGTGTTTCATGAATTGTTCGGCCGTGCCTTAACCAGAGCAGTTTAAGTCTCTGGGCCGCTGGTCTCTGAACTTACTCACTTAATGGGAGAATTACTAAGGCATTTAATAGATTGCAAGTTTAGCTTGTAGGTTGTGGCTCGCTCTTCGATTTGAATCTAATTGGGATCTACTCGTTCAATTAGACTTTCGATTAGCTCGGGCTTGAGCTAAAGTTCGAAATTGTTTGGATTGACTCGCTTGAGCTTGATTTGAAAGAACTCGATATATAATTATGTTTATGTTATTTAATTTAGAGTATGTAGTTATTAATATAACATAAAATACTAAGTTAAAATTAACATAATTAAATATCATTTATTAAGAAAATAATAACTATTAATTATTTTATATTCTAGTTTTAAGATAATAAGAAATAAGTATGTACGAGCAAGTTTATGGTAGAAAAAAAATCAACTTACAAAAACAATTTATAAACACATATGCACAATCGAATGATTCAGTTGTTCTCATACGGATTTCCTTCCACCCAACCCAAAATTCCACACTGATACTGGTCAGCACGTCACAGTGCACCGTGCTATATCTAGTTGAGTAAACCGCACAACTAACGCTGGATCGATGAGCCATGATGCTCCTCCAAGCAGTCAACAACTGGACGGAACAAGGCCTCCAGCTATGCATCGTCTACACTGACTGTCAGATCCTGGTGACAATGATTAACTGCATAAACCTCCTTATTAACTCTGACTAGAGGGCTTAAAAGGAACTATGGATTGTGTGGGAATTGAATTGTGGACAAACATGCAGGTCGCAATGTCAAACCGTGCTAGGCTACAAAATATAGAATTTAATGGTTGTGATTTTCCTATTTGATTAATACAACTGGATTTACTTCTCTGGTCACCCCAAAAAAGTGATACGGTGCATTTCTAAATAGTTCTAATTTTGCGCTTTCTCTCTTTTCATTTCTTATAAATAAGAAGAGTAACACATGCAAGTAGACAAGTGTTCTTGGCTTATGCTTCAGATTTGAGCAAACAAAGATTTTTTTTTTATGTTATGTAGGAGGATATTGACATCATGAAGAATATGAACTTTGATGCATACCGCTTCTCGATCTCCTGGTCCCGCATATTTCCTGGTAATTTATGTTTTTTTTTTCCTGCAAACTCTACAAAATAACAAAATTTGTACGAGCAATTAAAATTGTTGTTAAGATCAAGTGACATTTCACTCCTTATGATAGAACTATGAAGTCCTAGGTCTGGTTTTGGTTCATTTGGAGTTGATATACTACTTTTATAGTCATGCTCTGATGGGACCTATGATCCCTCAAACTAGTATTTGTTTTGCATAAATTAAAGCATGAACTGAACTTCAAGGAGTTCAATTAAGGCAATCAGAAAATAGAAGTGAAGTTGTGCATAAAGCCATAAAGTAATTATTTGTCCATGAATACATGTCGCAATTTATTTTCCCTTTTTCTTATCTTTTGTAACAGAGGGAACTGGAAAGGTGAACTGGCAAGGTGTGGCGTATTACAACAGGCTTATTGACTACATGCTAAAGAGAGGTTTGCTCAACAAATATCATTGCTTGTTTCTTTGAATAAAGAATTACATCCAATAGTTTATCTAGTAAAGTACAGCTGGTTCCTTGCAGTACCAGTACACGGCAACAAATACTTGGTTGTTGTATATGAAATGCAGGAGAATGCCCATAATAGTATACATAGGATGCAAGAGCCTCCTTTATGTTAATAGAAAAAAAAATGAATGCTTAGAATAACCCTAGTAAGCAACCATACACCATGCATATGCTCTATTATCCATTTTGATGTTTTAATGTTCTTTAGGTATCACACCTTACGCCAATTTTTACCACTATGATCTCCCAGAGGCCCTTGAGAAGCGATACAATGGTTTGTTAAGCAAGAGAGTAGTGTAAGTAACAAACTTCCCTAACTTAACATCATAATCCTTTTAAGGATGCCGGATTCCAGAGAATTTGGATTCAATATTTGCAAATAGTGATGATTTGCTTCTTTATTAAGCAGCACATGAATCTTATGAGCTCAAAATTACAAACCACCCTAGATTAAAACTCACTAATTGGATTCCCTACTTGAACTTTTTATTCTTTGTTACTTCCATATTATCTGAGCTCGTTCTTAATCCAAGTAACCTTTACAGAAGAAGGGGAAAAGACCTAAAAATCTAAGAGAAATTATTCAACACTGCATACCAATAAAATTTGAGGAGTGCATTTTTCTCATACCAATATTTAACATACCTATGTTTATTTTAGTGATTTTTGTTACTTTGAACTTCTGAAATTCAATGCTAGTGTATGCATTTTCCTTACCAACCATCTTAAAAAAAATCTTTCCTTCTTTAAATTAGGTTATAATATTGTAAACAAGTAAACAACCTGTAACTCAAGCAAAGGTTTAAATAGTGGATAGCAGATTTATAGCGGTGTTGCATTTTCCATAGCAGGTAGTGGATAGCAGGCATTTAGCATGTGCTATCGGTTCATAGCGGATATGATGTTTTAACTCTTTTTTTGTACATTTTATACGCAATCACATTCCATTAAAAAATCTCATAATACGAAGTCATATTTGCAATACCAAGTTAAATAAGTCTTCCATATCAAAATAAAAATTTAGAAGTAAATCAAAATTGTCTAATTTTAATTATGATAAATCAAGCATAGCATCATATAATAACTAATTAAAATAATAAAATATAAGTATTTAAGCCATATATGTTTTAAAAATTGTCATTGTCAAAATTAAAATACTAAATGAAAAATAAAACAGGAGTTCATTAATAAAATTAAAACTGGGGGAGATATTAGACAATTCCGCTATTTCTGATAAAATACCGGCCATTTGTCTGCTATGGCACTAATGGCCACTATTGGTAAAAACGATAAATTATACAATTTGAGTTAGCAGCAGCACGTTTATGTAATAGTCCCCGCTAAAGCAGCCGCTATTTAAATAAAAAAACTCAAGCGATGAGGTGTTTGGATGACTTCTAATAGGTTACGGCTTCAAGCCTTCTCCATTTAATAATAACAAAAAAGTTAGACTAGGAAAATAATGTTTTTAATACTCAATACACGTATAGGAAGGACTTTGCAGACTATGCGGAGTTCTGTTTCAAAACATTTGGAGACAGAGTAAAGAACTGGATGACTTTCAATGAGCCGAGGGTCGTAGCTGCTTTGGGATATGATGATGGCCAATTCGCACCAGGCAGGTGCACCAATTGTTCTGCTGGGGGGAACTCTGCCACCGAGCCTTATATTGTTGCACATAATCTCATTCTCTCTCATGCTGCTGCTGTCGAGAGATACCGCAATAAGTACCAGGTACCAACGGGATCTGTTTGTATGTGCTGTATTTTCACTGTTGAGTGTTCTGCTTGATTTTATAATTTTATAGTTGATTAATACCAATAACATGGTTTAAGCATGTTGATGTTGCTGGGATATAAAGACCACATGGATGCACTCAGATTCTCAAACTATAAATTGGGTTGGTGGGCTAATGTTACAGGTAGGTTCACAATAGTTGCATATACCAGGCTTGCCGATACTTGTCACAACTGATTGGTAAGGTACAGAAATCCAGAAAGTAATCATTGACTGAGGAGCCAATCCTATTTCTGGCATGGCAGTTCGAATATCTGTTAACAGATCTATAAATGCCAAGTAAAATAGGGAATAGATGAGAATATCTGAAGTTCTGAACAAGACTAATTTAATGTTTCGACTTTGGGGATTGCAGTGCTGATGTATGATAGATCTTTCTTTGATGAATCCTTATGTCATGTATTTGTTACAGGCCATACAGAAGGGTAGAATTGGAATTCTCTTGGATTTTGTTTGGTATGAGCCTCTAACTGATTCAAAAGGTGACAATGATGCTGCTCAGAGAGCAAGAGATTTCCATGTGGGGTGGTATTGATCATGAACCCATCTTACTTTTATGATTTTTTTTATTTTTATTTATTTTTGTATGAGTTGCATAGGCTGCAGATTGGTCGTAACCAATAGAGGGTAGTTAGCACATTGCTTTTGGAAAAAAAAATCAGAGAAAAGAAAATCATTGAACTGCCAAAAGGTAGATAGAATAGTCTTCTGCACACAGTCCAATCTTTTGAATTTTGGAACTCTGAAAAAGTACCCTTTGAAACAAATAGGTTCAACTTCTTACTTCTCAAGAAAAATAAAAGTTATTTTATCGTCGCAATTGAGCTTTAATGGGCAATGTTTTCTAAAAGGGGATGACTAATTAAATCATTTTTCACACTGATCATTGTTAGGTACTGGCTCCTATAATAATCTAAGAACTTAACTACACCCATATTGTGTAGGTTCCTTCACCCGATTATCTACGGCGAGTATCCAAAATCAATGCAAGCAATTGTCAAGGATAGGCTTCCGAAGTTCTCTTCTAACGAGATTAAAATGGTTAAGGGATCTATAGACTATGTAGGGATAAATCAATATACCTCTTATTACATCTATGACCCACATCAGTCCCAAAACAAAATGCCTACTAGCTATCAACTCGATTGGAATGCTGGATTTGCTTGTAAGATGTTTTATTTTTATTACGGCTTCATACTTTACTTTACTTTCTTTTTTCCGTGTGCTGAAACTTTTACCATATCTTCAACCAGGACAATACATTCAACTTCATCACCACCAGAACATATTTAGATATCAACTTTATCAGAATTTTTTGCTCAAGTCCTCATAATCTTACAAAAGGGGAAGAAGAGCCTCTTAATCTTGTTATTCTAACTAGAAAGAACTTTATGAATGTGCCTCGCTCTGATTGTAGTTTGGTTTGAGGTCCCTCCTAACAGAAGAGTACAATTCTTAATATCTCATTACTTAGCTAAGCTTATATTTCCATGAAATTAAGCCTGGAAACTTATACTACTTAGTTGGCATGATAAAAAAGTGTTGGATCCAGTTGGTAATGCAGAAAATATTGGTGGTATCTATAAATAAAGTAAATTTTTTAGGTCTGGTTTTAAAGAGGCATCTCCTATATTTATAAATCCATATGAAGTGCTTCTGTGAATTCTAGCAGTTCTATTGAAAACTACTAATCTGAACAATTTGCATTTTGTTTAATCTGTAGATGAGCGCAATGGAGTGCCTATTGGACCAAGGGTAAAGATCTCATCAGTATTTTTTGCGTTTGCCCCTTGATTCCAACTCTATTTGTTAGTTGGACCAAGGATAATTTGATTTATTTTTTCATAGAATTTAGCCATTTGTGATGCAGGTGTGAACTGGTACATTTGTTTGGCAGTACTATACCAATACTAATTTGCTAGCTGGTTTTAACCAAAACTTCTCCCTTTATCATCTGTGATATTTTGCCTTTCTTTTGGGTTGAACAAGACTATAAATTAGCAGTCAATTCAAAAAGGGAGAGAGGAGAAAGAGAAAATAAATTCAGCATCTTTGCCAATTTTCAAATAAAAAAAAAGAGAGAATGAGAGAATGAGAGAATCAATCCAACAAAATTTTCTGTAGCACGAAAACTGAAGTGGATTGGCAGTTAATTGAGGCTTA
Organism: Carex arenaria; assembly: GCA_964058825.1. Lineage (NCBI taxonomy): Eukaryota > Viridiplantae > Streptophyta > Magnoliopsida > Poales > Cyperaceae > Carex > Carex arenaria. The sequence goes on along the minus strand of CAXKVW010000388.1, from coordinate 314,506 downwards.
GTCGCATCTTATGTCAAATTAGCTTGAGAAAGTGAGGCTAAGTGCGCAGCAAATGGGAATTATGTAAAACTGGAGTATTTGTCATAGCTGGAAGAAACTGGGTTGAATCAGAACTATACTTGAACTATTTTACTGACAGATTCCAAATGCTTTCTCTTGTACCTTTTTTGCGGCTGTACATGCTTTCTTGTTCAAAAGTTTGAGAGCCAAAATTTAATGATAAGTTTATTTTATTTTTCAGGCACACTCGGTGTGGTTGTACATTGTACCATGGGGGATGTACAAAGCCGTTACTTATGTCAAGGAGAAGTATGGCAATCCTACTGTAATATTGTCTGAGAATGGTACCAATTAAAAAAAAAAAATCTTATATCATGGATCTTAAATATACAAATGAACTTTGATCCTTTAATATCCTCTGATTGTATTTCACCACTTGGTAGGCATGGATTATCCGGGCAATGTGACCCTCAATGAAGGCGTGCACGACGCAAAGAGGGTGAATTACTATATGAGCTACATAAGTGAGTTGAAGAGAGCTATAGATGATGGTGCAAACGTGATCGGCTACTTTGCATGGTCACTCCTTGATAACTTTGAATGGAAGTCGGGGTATACATCCCGCTTTGGTATAGTCTATGTCGATTTCAAGACCCTCAAACGGTATCCCAAAATGTCGGCTTACTGGTTCAAGAAGATGCTGGCGCCAAAGAACTAATCTTATGAAACAAATTTAATTAGTGTGGTTTTGTTTTGTTTTGTTTTTTCTCCTATGTTTCTTCCTGGAACAAATTTAGTGTGGTTTTTACTTGGCAGGAATAAGAGCATTGTAGTAGAAATCCTGGCACTTGCCTTTTTGGTTTAGTACTTCAGTCTTACTTTGCAAGAATAAAAAGGAAGTGTTAATTATAATAAAAAAAATATTGGAATTGCTGAATTAGTGACAAGCCTCCTTGTCTTTGATTTTATTTTCAATAATAATCCACATAAATTTCTGCTAGTTTTGATTTAATTAATTTGCAGTTATTTGGGTTCTTGACTTCTTGGGAAATAAATCTGTTGGATTCCTTAAGAATCGCCAGACCCTGCTTTTCCATATCTAATCCTTAATATTTTGAGATGTACAAATCTGTAAAGCAGTTGATTTAATGCACGAATCTAAAAAAAATTAAGAGTTGGATATGAAAAAGCAAGATTCTGCGATTCCTTGAGAATCACAGCAGATTTATTTTCGACTTCTTGAGGGTCAAAAGTACATGGACACACTCAGGGGCGTATTTTTTTTTCCATTCCAATTGTTGAAATATTTTTTAACAGTTGAGATTTGGAGATGAAATTTTCTGCTTTTCTCTTCTTTTTAAAATCTGAACAATTAAAAATTTCTGCTTTTCTCCTCTTTTCAGGTCCTGCATTTCTGAAAATAATTTGTTCCATAGTGAAATTATATTTAATGTAACAAAATTGTGACAATTTAATAAATCTCGATAACTCTTAAAATAAAAAATAACCTTCGACGACATGATTTTAGAATGAACGTTCCTTTGGATTATATATTGGTGGTTAATTCGAATTATAAATAGAATATAACATTATATCTTGTAGTGATTTTTTTTTTTTTAATTTAAACGGTTGCTTTCATATTTGTTGAATTTAGCCTCTTGTAGATCACCTCATTTGTTGAATCTAAACCTCTATTCCACAATCTAGATATCAAACACCTTAGAGTTAATCAATACGTGTACTTCTTGAAGCGAAAAAATTAAGATTTAATATACAAAAAATACAAATTAGATGTCTAACAGACAAGAATCTCTCTAATAACATAAAATTTGAATTCTACTTTTCTGGAGTCCAACAGTTCTATTTATAGACAAAACGAACATATTCTCATAAAACTCCGTAGGAAACAATTATGGCCATAATTTTATTTTATCAATCATATTTTATCTGTTATGCTTCTACGATTCTTATATCAATCATATTTTATCTGTTTTATGTCCGATTTGACGTTATTTGAATAGATTCATTTTCTATATAAAAGATCAAGATACATTTCATTACTTAAAAGATTTGTTTCCATATTTTAATTTTAATTTAATCCAATATATCAACTACAATATTAACTATCTTTTACTTATTTAAAGCCGTAAAGAGAATTATCCTACAAGGTAAATTTTGTATTTAATTTTGTATTTGCAAGAGAGCAAGTTCTTTTATCTTTTCTTCCACTTAATTCCAGAATGTATTTTTGAAGTATCAAACACCACTAAGAATGACTGTTAATTTTTTTTTTTTTTAAGTTGACAGTTAACCGCCAACAATATATTGATAAAAAAAAAAGTTTTATTTACAAGACATAATTATCAAAGTTAGTAACTTTGCCTCTGCTCATGCTAAAACTAAAAATTTACATCAACTCCCAAAAATAACCGCCAGAAGGGAGCAATACAGAGCCCCATGACCCGACCCTCTCCTGCTTGTATTGAGCCTAGAAAATAACATCCAATGTCGTATCATTGAGTAAAATATGCAGTGGCTTCGCTTATTTGAAAATAAATGTTTGTTCCTTTCCCTTCATAGTGCTCAAACTCCTGACTCCCATATCGTGTTTGCACGAGTTGTACTCTCCACGGTCCCTTGTCTGTTGTTTATATCCCATCTTTGCTTAATAGTCTCACCCGGCTGGATATTCATATTATAATACACAAATATTCCCCCTTAGAACCTCTGAGCATGACCACATGATTTGTTAAATATTTTTAAAAAAAAAAGGTGATTATCCCTACATAAAAAATTTAGCAATATATGAGGACATTATCTTCTTTACTTGGAATACTGAGAATAGTGACATTCATAGATGACGGTAGCTTTGTAACGGGTCACCAACCAAGAAAACACATATATAGTTATAATACTAAAATTTGTCTTCTCTAGACTCTAGGTAAGAGCTTACAAATATTTATAATCTCAATAAAAACATATGGATTCATCTACTTTCTCAAAAAGAAAAAGAAAAAAGTAAGAGACTGACAAGTGCTATGAGAGTAGGTCCGATGCTCATCGGACCTACTCTGGTCGATAGGTTCAATCTGCTTAAAGATTCGTCAGCAATGCTTTAATTTTCGTGTATGTCTGTTTTGATTTTTGTGCGCACAGACCTTTGAATGAATCGGACAATTATAGTCTTATAGAGCTCGTTAAACCTACAAGTAGGTCCGATAGGCATCAGACCTACTCTGTTCTCTAACTATAGACCCATAGATCTACGAAGGAATACTTAGAAACATGTCAATTCACATACTCTCCGTTATTGCACAAGAGAATCTTTTACAATTAGTGGATATGGACCATTCTTTTTAACTTGACACGAATATCAAAGCTCAATAATACTGCCCTCTTGCGCTGGCCCGAATCCCAAAGCAGTGAGATTAAATCTCAAACCGTAAAGTGAGACCCATCCTCTACGGTATTGGAGATGAGTTGAATCCAAAGCATGTAGTGTGTGATGTAAACACTTTATATAGTGTTTAATCAAATTCTTGATGGCCACAATAAAAAAATTTCATAAAAGTAAATAAATTCTCATTCTGTAGGTGCAAATTTAAATTATGTAAGAAATATCTAAAACAAAATTTTGTCAAAGAGTTCTTATTCTAAGAAAGAGAAACAAGAAAAAAAAAGAGATAGATCTCACTCGAAGTTTTTATGTTTCTTTCTTTCTTCAATCTACGTTAATTTACAACATCAAATTAATCTTCTATAGATATTTACAAAATAGAAATATTTATGCTCGGCATACGTGAAATCATATATATATATATATATATATATTTTTTTTTTTTTCAATCGATGGACAATTACTTTTATTTTATTGATTTAATTAGTAGGATATTATCCTATTTAAAATTTTTGATATCAAAAGAAAAGGCGACCGATACAAAAATATTAAACATAAATATAACAAGACTAACGTAGTATGCATGCTAATTAACAATTATGCACTCGATTAGTATAAAAACCATAAAAAAAAAAAAATTATGAATCCTATCAAATAATAAGTATTTAGTAGCTAGAGATGCACAATCGGAGGTCCTTTCTCTTCACCTAATTATTCTTCATTATTCTTCCAAATTTTCTCTTTGCTACAACTAACCCTCCTACTACTATTTATTTTAATTAACATCATTAGGTCCACCAATGATGAAGATAGCTACGGAATTTAATATTTATTGAGGTTATTCTGTTAGTATAAAAATAAATTTTAATTTGTAAGGAGAAATGAGATTTTTTTCCCCTAGTTTTATATTTTAACACAATAAAAAGTTATCTCTCTTATTATGTATGTAGATGTCGTAACCTGTCATTGACTGTGATTAAAAAATGAAATTTCGGATTGAATTTTAACCCTCTGATCAAATAGTCTTCCTTTTATTTTATGTATTTTTTTGATAATTTTACGTGTAGAAGCCTAAATTTATTCAGGTACATACTCGCCACACTTATTTCATTTTCAAATTGGTTCGATCTTATTTAAGAAATTTTTAGACTGATAGATAATTGATTGGTCATTTTTTCATTTCTTTCTATTTTATATACCATTTAAGGAATCTAATTTGTCATTTAATAATCTCATTTAAGAAACATGATTCTATTCTATTCAATACCGGTGTCAATCCAAATTAATATATATAATACACCACGTTTGTTGTCATTACTATTTTTTTTAATTATTTATTTAAATAAGTTGAATCTTATTTACCTAAAATATGGTAATAATTAATATTGGCAAGTTGTAATCTTTTTTGAAGTGTTCAAAAGAGTGATGGGTGCAAGACCTACAACTCTTTTCTTTTTACAAAAAAGCTAGCGTGTATCTTAATTTATGAGTTGTATTTTAACTTAATTTTTTTATAACTAAAACATAAATTTGAAACTCAAAGGTTATTTTTGTTAGTTGCTATTCTATTGGTTGAGAAAAACACGATGCTGGAGGGGTGTATACTAAAAATATAGTTTACCAGAAGACTTGGAACGGAGATGAATTATATTAATTTAACATTTCTAATTTCATTATATGTTTTCAACTGTAGCAATGAATACATATACAAAGTGTATAATATAACTATTATTATGATACCTACAATTTTTTCTGTTCTATTATAATACATTCATGTTACAACGCACATGCATAACACTAGTATAATAATTATTAACTTTTTTAAAACTATTAGTTTGTAAAAACAACACGTTAAATTTATAAGAAATTATTGTTAAAATAAAAAGTTTAAGAGCACAACTCTAAATTTCTCTAAAATATTTAGTCATTCCCAACCAAAACCTAAATAAAACCCTAGTAGTCAATAAACTAATTAATAGCCAAATAAAAAAAAAAAACAAGCCGCCTCGAATATAACGAAAACCCCTTTCCTCCCGCCTCGGTATCATCGGCAATCTCTTCTCTCTCATTTTATTTATTGTGCTTACAGCTATAGATCGGAGCGACAACGAGAGCGAGCCCACCGACCTTCTACAACCTGATTCCTGATTTGAGGTAAGAATTGAGGTTTATTTAGTTCGTCCTATTTCAGTGCTTGTTTACGACTCCAATCTCAAATGTGGGTATATTTAAGGTTTTTTAGTTGTTAGACTGTAGATTATAGCTCAAACTCGTAAAAATGTTTGAATGATCTGGTTTTATTTTTCATATGTATCTTCGTGTTTTTGATTAAATGGTTTGATCGTTGGCGATTCGGATGCGAATTTGGCTCAGTCAACAGTGAATCAGTGATAATGTAATGCACCTTACTCTGATAAAACCTAGTTGATCCTTTCATAGAAATAACAAAAAAGGGAAAATGAAGTTCTTTTAGATTATTAGAGATCAGTTGGTTAACTGTTAAATTTGCAATTTCTCAAAAATAGTGAAGTTCTTAAAATTTGTTATAAGGTATTTTCTTGGATTATTAAGAATCTGCTGGTGCAAATGTCAAATTTTGTCAAACAGAGTCGCATCTTTAAAATCTAGCTGGGAAACAAAATACCATAAATTTTGAAAGCTGAAATGCTTCCTAGTTCTTAGTTTTTGAAGGCTTCCTAAAGTATAATGAGTATGTATTAAATAGTGTACATGTTACATGAATAATTTGATTTGGTAGGCGGAATATCACTTTGTTGTTCTTGTCAGATTTGTTTGAGTTTATTGTTGCTAATTCTTGATACTTCATTGAATCTGCTACTCAACTTGATTTTCTTCTCATCCCTCTCTCTTCCTCTCTCTCCATATAATAGAAATGGGGGCATCAGCAACAGTTAGTATGCAAATTGCGGCTGCACGGCCTTGTATCTCTTCTTCAACTAGAGTTTCGACCTCAAAATTGGTGTCACATGCCAAAGCCAGCTTTTGTGGTTCATACCATGCCATTTCCTCCACAAAACATCTCTCTTTGAGCAGTCCTGTAACAAGGACCACTGGAAAACTCATCACAAGGGCAATGTCACAAGATACTGCTAGTAGTGGTTCATATGGATTGCCAATTGACTTAAGAGGTATTACAGTTCTGTGCTTAGAAATATCATACATTTGGTGAATGGGTATTCTTGTGGGGTCCCAGGAACCGGTAGGGACTTCAATGTTACTGATCAGAGTTAAAAATGCGATTATATGGTGAATAACCCCAAATATAATTATGTTTGTACTTTGTACATAATTTTTTTAATTATTTTTATAATAATAGGGAAAAGGGCATTCATAGCTGGAGTAGCAGATGACAATGGGTATGGATGGGCTATTGCAAAGGCACTTGCAGCTGCCGGTGCAGAAATTCTTGTTGGAACTTGGGTTCCTGTAAGTCCACTGTTGATCCCTAATTAATTTTTTAATAATCAATTTGATTACCTTTTTTTTCTCTCGTCTGGAGTGCTTATGATATGACCTTACACTGTGCCATACAAGCTTTTGCGGCTGGACAATTTCTCCTCTCTTTTCAATTATAAACTTCCATTATTTATTTGCTTGGTTTAATGGCTGAGCAATGGAGTAAAAAATGATTTAACATTTCAGATTTATTTTTCCATATTTTTATTTAATAATTGTTTCTTCTCCATTTCTTCTTGGCAGGCACTGAATATATTTGAGACAAGCCTGAGGCGTGGCAAGTTTGACGAATCAAGAAAGTAGGGCTTTAAGTTTTTGTTGCACCCTCTAATAGTCCTTGATTCTTTTGTTCACCTAGATTGAAATATCTTGCATACTCTAGCAAAATGAAGAAATTCCTGCATTCTACCAATTGATGAAATTTCTACCAAACTTCTTAAAAATTCTCTCCCTTGAATGTATGGGAGAAGGGAGGGCTAGCTTTCTGAAGGAAAATGGTATAGATATATGGAGAGTTTTCTCATTCCCATTGTTGTTGGATTATAATGGGCATTTTTTCATTTTCAAATAATAAGGGATGTTTTCAAGTTTTACAGAGTTGCACAAGAAGTCGTCTATTTAAGCAATCCACATAATATTCTTTGTCGAAACCAAGGATGACAGTGTGGGTCTCAGCACCGTTGTGGTGATTACATACTGTGTTACAATTATCAGGAGTGTGCTATCTTATACTGTCATTGATGGGCCCTGATTAGCAAAAGCCCATGGTGCCGGCCCATCAGTGATTGTGTAACAGAGTATGTTCCTGAGAAATTGTACAGAGAATCTTGACTTGAGCCTTTTAAGATCAATACATGTATTTGCTGAAGTTCTTATAGGATACTACCAAATCGCGGTTTGTTTATTTTTGTCTTGTTTTCATCGCTCTTCTATTGTTCAATAGCTTAATTAAACGGAACATAAATGGAAACAAAATGACATCATACCTTTATGTAGCTTGTTTGCCAAATTACTGACAATTCCTGACAACAATTTTATATATTTATGGTATGTAGGTTGCCTAATGGATCTCTTATGGAAATTTCTAAAATTTATCCACTAGATGCTGTTTTTGACTCCCCTGAGGATGTCCCTGAAGATGTATGCTCCTATTTTTCATATCTGTTATTTGTAACAAGCAATATAATTGACCACATAGAGCAGATCATTTAGTCCTCAAAGCTTGTTTTATTAATTGAAAATCGTGTTTAGTTATCTTTGTGAAACTCGCAAGTATTATATATTCATAGAGCATATCATAAAAATGTGATTTACATCCTATGGAATATGCAATTGTCCTTTACCTATACCTTCTTATTTTACTTAGAGAGAAGCCTCCAGCTATTATACTCTTGCTGCTATTATTGTTACAGTTGTCCTTATAACAAAAGGGCCTTTGGTATTATTTAAAAAAAAAACATTAATGATCTGTTCTTCTCTTTGATTTGCAGATCAAGACAAACAAACGCTATGCAGGATCCTCAAATTGGACTGTAAAGGTAATGTGTCATGCTGAAGAGTACAGAATATGTTAGTTAACAGTCACATATGTCAGTTTTGGGACTAGGTTGGCCTCCTACTCTGCCCACTTCTCCCTTTTTTGTTGCTCAATCCCAACAAAAAGAACCAAACAAAGGGATAGTGAAATTGATACAGAATGTTAGTGGGTACTCTAGTACAACTGTTTGTTGATTTCTTATCACTTGTTTATTACTATTGCTCTAATTTGCCATTAATATTCTCTGTAAAAATAGGAAACGGCTGAGGTTGTAAAGAATGACTTTGGCACAATTGACATACTTGTGCATTCTCTTGCCAATGGCCCTGAGGTACAATTTTAACAACCTCCCCCCCACCACCCCCAACACACACACACACACACACAAAGCAAGAAAAATATATATTACTAAAGAAATTAGTATTGTTCGGAGTTCCTTTTCTTTTTGTGGTACTCTTTTTTTTCTCTCTGTCATTATTGACTTTTTTGGATAAAAGGTATCGAGGCCTTTGTTGGAGACATCAAGGAAGGGGTATCTTGCGGCAATCTCAGCTTCAAGTTACTCATTTGTGTCTCTGCTACAGAACTTCCTTCCAATAATGAATCCCGGTATAGTGTTTTTTTTCAAACTACTCATTTGGTAGGTTCTTTTGAGTTACTAGCAAAGAGCCTTCATTTGCTTTGCGGATGCATTTTCTGTTTATATAGTTCTTTTTAATTATAGTGCAATTGGATCTGCAAAATTTGTTTGCAAATTCATTGAAAGTCAGAGACAAAAATTATAGAAGAATGTTATTTGCAGTTATCCTTAAAAAAAGTACATATAATTTAACAACTTCATTTCACTCAGGGTGGCAAAAGTTGAAATGATAAAGTTCATTTGATACAGAAGGTCAGAGGTCCCGTCTGGAGACTGATCACAAATCCTACAATGAATTTTAAAATCTAGTTTTCAAGTTTTTATATGTGGTTTCTCGTGCTAATTAATTGAAATACATTATCTTGAGTTGGGGTTGAATCATTAGGCTGAGTAATACAATCTCTCTTGCTCCTTGTCTATTTGATAACGTGAGGGCAATCACTGGACTGAGAGCACTGAGTAAAACTAATATATTTTATTCATGCGGTGATTTCTAAGTGTCAATAGAGATTTCTACCAGCATCCAATTGAGCACACAATAATGGTCTATTTGTGCTTATGCAGGGGGAGCTACACTGTCTCTAACCTATATTGCTTCTGAAAGGACAATTCCAGGGTAAGCAAATATTAAGTTGATTGTATCATTTGTTGAGGTGCTATTGTAATAATATTTTCTTCGCTAATTTCCTTAGATATGGGGGCGGCATGAGCTCAGCAAAAGCAGCTCTTGAGAGTGACACTCGAGTTAGTTCTTTTCACATGCGAACTTTTTTGTTGATTAGTATTTTCTGGTCAAAAGACTAGGAATAGCCAAAGCTCGCAGACTTTGGGCCTTCAAAACTTCAAATATCGAAAGGGTCCACCTGAAATTTCTTTTCAATTAAATGAAGCCGATAAATATTGAACTAAAATCTGAAATTCTGAAATATGCATGGTTTCTGGAACTCTTTAGATCTATTTGGAAGTAAAATTTTGCAAAACATGGAAGTTCAGGGGGGCTAAATGTGACAAATTGGGACCCATAACTCCAGTCACCACTCTTATGCAATCAGCATTCAAAGTTTGAGCTTTGAACTGCAAAAAGAGGAATTAAAATCTATTAAGAGGTGAACTGCTAAAAAAGGTGAAATTAGGATTCTGCTGAACTTAGTTCACCTTTTGTGGGCAATAGCTCATTTTTAGACTGAAATTTGTTAACCATTAGAACATTGAATGAGTGTACAAGAGTGTTGATTGCTGCAAGTTATTCTGTTGTAGTTAACTTGATTTCTATTTTTAACTTGTGGACGTAGGTTTTAGCATTCGAGGCTGGTAGAAAAGCAGGTATTAGAGTCAACACCATATCTGCAGGTATATTCTTTGTACTATCTAATAATTTTTTTTAAATCTTATATTGCTTTTTTTAGTTAAATGGAGACTTAATTGGGTTAATGAGATTTATTAGCAATATTGATGTTAATCAAGGCAAATATTGTGTTACATTTGAGCCTTAATCTCGACAGAGATCTGGTTGAAGATGTAGAGTTGGGGTTCAGTTTATTTCAAATGACCATTTATGGGAATCAGTGTTTGTATCGTGCTGTCAGGCGATAAGCCAGCAAAATTGAACATCTTAACCATATTTAATGCATCATCAACTGATTAAGTGTGTAGTATGGAATATTGGCATATTCTTTTATTTAATATAATGTAAGCCCCAGATTAATTGTACAAACTTTATTTGTTTATCTGTTCTCTGTATTCATTTAATTAATGACCAATCCCGTGACGAATGCTTTGATGTAATGCATTAGAGCCTTACAAACAGGTTTTTTGTGTGGTTTAGTTACGAGTTATATGGAAGTATGTGCCATATTCTTTCGCCACTTGTAAATAACAATGAAATGACACATTTATGAAATTTAGGTCCGCTTGGAAGCAGAGCAGCAAAGGCTATTGGTTTCATTGAGAAAATGATTGATTACTCCTATGCTAATGCACCTGTACAGAAGGAGCTCTCTGCCGGTTTGTCTCTCTCTCAAAAATTTGGTAGTGTCTGCCAAGGTTGCTCTATCTTTTTGAAAAACTTGACAGTGGCTGCTAAGTTTGCTCTCTCCCTCTCTCTCTACACCCGCACATGTGCGAGCCCTTAAAACACATTTTATGCAATTTTCTTCGTTAATAATTATTATTGGAACTTGGCCTTAGTATGGTAGTGTGGCACATATGGGGGCAATAAACATAGACCCTTCTTATACAGTACCTTTGCAAAACCGTAAAATATCATATAGTAGATTCTGTCTTTGTCTAGCCTTTTTCCATTAAATATTTTGGTTACCCCAAGACCATTACCCTACTACACCATCCCATTGTAGTCTTTGTTGGTTCTGGACACCAAAATGTGTACCAAAATTGCAGCTTCTTGCCAATGTTGTCTGGTAATATTTCATTCTTCTTAATATTTTGACTGCTCAGATGAAGTAGGGAATGCAGCGGCATTCTTGGTTTCTCCATTAGCATCGGCTGTTACTGGCTCAGTGGTCTATGTGGATAATGGCCTTCATACCATGGGCATTGCTATTGATAGCCCTACTCTTGCTTAATAAATTATTGCTTTGTTTATTTTCTTTCGGGTTTAGAAATGAAGAGGTTTGAACATTTTTAGTGTAGCAGCGGCATCATTTAATAAATAGAGCACCATTTCAGATTTAGATGTTTTCTGGAGTTTAAATGTACTCTTGAAGGATGTATGAGACTATTTATTTTAATTATATATTGGAGAGTGAATAGCTTGTTTCTCTCAGTGTTTTAAATAATGGTATGTATTCGTCGGATGGATAGGGTATCGCCAAGCAATTAATCGGAAATAATCGGCCATAATCGAAAAAAAATTAGCCAGAAAAATTCTTAACGGTTTAGTCAATACTAATGACTAATCGATCAATTAGCTTTTGACAACACTGGTTTCTCTTATTCCGGGTTTTTGTTTCATTCCTTCGATTCTGACGGGATAATTCATGTTTCCTCCAGCAAACAGGAATCGTCAGGAATATTATTTTGCCTATACCGGATTTCTGAAAGAATGACATTAATATCCTGGTTTTAGAAAATTTGACAAGTTTTGACAAGAAAATCCAATAGCCGCTCTCCCTCCACCACCACGGGTTCGTATCTTCTGAGATATCTCAATTTTTGCGTGACCGACGTGTCCGGTGCCTATTCGGGGGGACGTAGGGGGCAGTATTATTTGTACTTTGAGATTCGTGCAGAGCGTATTCGAACGATTGATATATTCCAAAAAGTCACGCAAAGTTTGAGATATGTCAGAGGATGCAAATTCCACCACCACCACCCCTTGCCCCTTGTCTACCATTCCATGGTAATTACCTTTTTCACCGTCTCCACTCTCCAACATAATAAAACGCAAGAGGGGTAAAGCCGTAAAAAACCCTAATAAAGCCAAATGAAAGCCTCTCTCCGCCTATCGGAAGAACACCGAGCTTCAATTCTCAAGGCAAAGGTGCCATTCTCTCTCCTAAGCCTTCCTTTCATATCCTCCCTCGCCGCCGGCGACCCTTCTGACCTCCAGCTCGGCATAGCTACCGCATTCCATTGCGGACCCACCGTTCAAGCGTCCTACCGTCCTAACGATGCCAAAACCCCGATTGCTTTGTCGGTACGGCTGGGAGCTGGAGAGATGGGCTCACCCGTCGGCTCTGCTATTGTAATGAAAGCAGAGCTAGGCTCTGGTGCGCCAAGGTTTTCGATTGTCTTCAAACCTTGTTTCGGTGATTTTTCTATCAGGTCGCTTTTTTTTTTTCTTTTTTTTTTTCATTCATTGGTACATGCTATGGTTCCAGATGATAAATTAGGAAATCATGCTTTTGAATCACTTTTTGATTAGTGTATAAATAGCTTAATTACTAATGAAATGGAAGGTCTTTTAGTTATTCTGGCCTCATTAATTTGAAGGCTTTAAGCTTATGTAAAATAGGATTAGCAATTTAGCATTTACTTTTATGGGCTTGTCATCTACAGTAGATTGTTACCGACATCAAGCCTTATGTTTCCTGATTAATTTGAATAAGTTCTCATACATATTGATATTCCAGAGAATGATCGAGTTCATCAACTAAAAACATAATTTGTTGATTTAGGAAGGCCTTCAAATCGAATTCACGTGCTCAGGCGCCGTCCAGATTTTCTGAAAATGGAGTGAGGGAGAATGGCTTTCAAAGTAATGGAGATACCGGAGATAATGGATGCAATTATGATATATTTTCTGGTCCAGAGGTGACAGCTGTTAGTGCCCTTCCAGTGCGTAATGGCTCAGCTGAAATCAAATTTCGTTGGGGGGTGAGGTTACCGTCATCAGTGACTGTACCTCAAAGTACGACGGGTTGGGCCTCTATCTCTCCTAGCCGACTCCCTTTCCTTGTGGTGAGCAAAATCTCGATTAAGCAGATTCCAAGAAAGGATGTCAGTGAACCGAAAGGCCTCAATGATGGAAGTCCAAGTTCAAGAGACAACTCAGATATGATGGAAAAGGTTTAAATCAAGAAATTTTATTTGTATACTTTTTACTTATTTTCCTTCTCATTTATTATCGTTTTTTTCCCTCTGGATTTGCTAAATGCTGTTAGGGCTTTATGCCATTGAAAAATCAACCAACGAACAGTTTGTTATGTGAATATGGTAAGATGTATATGTTGCTTATGTTGATTTCTCCATTGTGCAAATCCTTGTTTGTGGTTATCAGTCCAGTTTTTTCTTCTCTTGTTATCATTTTTTTAGAGTTGGTGGTAGTCAATTAAAAATCAATACTCATCTTTGCTTGCACTAGTAAGGCTAGTAGATATATGTAGGTTTGATAACTAGATCAGATTTTATGCAGCTTAAGACAATAGGTGAGTTGGTCAAATTCATGCATGCGTTGATTTGCAATTTTTAGTGATATATAATTGATGGATTAAGGGCGGCATACCATCTAAGACTCAGCTATTTCATGTAGCTCATCACTTACCCGGCTCAGATTTAATTGAGGCAAATTTCTTCCTTTGTATCAATAATAGTGGTTTTGTAACATGAACAGGTAAGAACAGAAAACAAGATGTTGCATAAAGAGGCGGCGGATCTATGGGCAGAGATCATGGCAAGAAGAAAAACTTCCTCTGAGGTTCGGCAAACAAAGAATGAAAGACGAATAGAGCATCGGCCAACTACTGAAAAGCAGAGCATCTTACCACGAGAAAAGGATAATGCCACAAAGTCAAGAAATAATGAGGCTGCCGAGGAGTTGAGGAAGGCGCTAATGGGCTCGGCCATAGCCTCAGCAAACAGTAAAAGATAATAAATTAGCAAGATTCAAGATACAATCCTGAATTTCTAAGGAATTATATCAAGGTGAGTTGATAACTGCCAGTTTGCCACTATGTTGGAAAGGCCTAATATAACTGTTAAAAAATATGGAATAAAAAAGGTATAATTCATAAGATCCAGTATTTCATGAAAAACTATGTTGGAGGTAAGATAGTGATGCAAATATGGTTCTTATACTTGGGCAAGATAATTAAACAACTGATCTTGTTCTATATCACAAGCAAAACAATGATAAAAGTTTGTAAAATTGTGAGTCCATTAACATAAGATCAAGAATTCAGAAAATCAATAGGTAGTTGGAACTGATTTTGTTAGTTGATTCTTTTTGTTTTTCTTGATTTTGTACCGACTGAAATCTAAATTTTATAATTTTTGGTAAGCAAGTGTTTCTCACGACGTAGAACAGCATCAATGGTCGTCATTTCAAATTTGAAAATTGTATAATTACTTCAAAAAAGAGAATGTTATCTTATGTGAGAGTTCTCATTGATTATGTCCCTTTCTTTCTTTGAAAAAAAAATCTAATGAACTAATGCTATTTGTGCCTAACAGAGAACTGTTATGGACTTTATGTACCAAGTAGTTTGTAATTAGGAAGTTAGGGGTGGTCTTATGTCAGGTCGGAGCCGTCTGATCCACATCAAGATTTGTGCGCACTTAATTTGTAGGAATCTTAAAGTTGTCCGCATGGACCTTCACGAGGATTAGACAATTCTGACCTGATATCAGTATGAATTTGATTTGGTGCCCATCGTTACGCCCCTAATTCCTGTAATTAGAGCTCATAAATGCAACAAATGTTGCTTGCAGTCGTATATTTGAAGGATTTTTGTATCTGTTGAAAGATCAATATGAATATTTTGTTGCAGTTTAGTTAGTTGATTGTTTGTAAGTTGTCAAAATCAGACGATGCCATGGACAGTTGATTTTAATGATGATCTTATTATACATTGTTAGCAAACTGATAAAGATATGAGATATCCACGTTTCTCAATTAAATGATGAAAACAGTATAAAAATTTACGGTTTGCCGCAGAAAAACAAGGCTCGATCTAACGACATTATGCCATTTTTACTGTGAACACTTACGTATAACAACAATTGTTAGCGGGCTCAGTACGGTACTGGCATAGGCTATTTTTCTTTTTAGAAAGCATGTTTAATTCTTGAAAATAATATTTAAAAGATGTTGGACAATTGGAGGGTACTAGAACTCTTTAATAAAAAAAAATAGGTAATTTGATTTGATTTCAATTTTATCTCTATGTAAATATAACAGATAATATATATTTTTTTAACAAATTGATTAATTTAATTTCAATGTACCCCATAAATTACGATAGTTTTGTTTGTTCTTTTCCCGAATTTTTTTTTTACCTTATTAAAAATAATGATAAACCAAAACATCACCTTTTCTGCGAAATTATGAATTTGACATGTCCGCCATTTTGATCGGTGGATCAAATTGGGCAATTCCGCCAATCAAAATGGCGGACACCATTTAGTGTCCGCAGTTTTGATTGGCGGACCCAGTTAATATCCACAGTTTTGATTGGCGGACCCATTTTTCCTATAAAAGACCCTCCCATTTTTCTCATGCTTATCAACCTCTTTTTCCCTTGTTCTTGCCATTAGCAACCACATTTTCCTTGTTATTGTGCTTAGCAACCACATTTGCTTTTATTCTTGTGCTTAGCAACCACATTTGCCGTTGTTCATATGCTTATCAAAGGAGCCTTTTGCCCTTGTTCTTGTACTTAAGCCGCATTTACCCTCGTTCTTGTGCTTAGTGTGCTTAGCAACATCATTTGCATTGGTTATGGGGCTTAGCACATCATTTGCATTGGTTCTGGTACTTAACAACCTCATTAGTCTTTGGTTTTGTTCTTAGGAACATGATTTGCCCTTGTTTATGTGCTTAACAATTTCATTTGTTATTGATATTGTGCTTAACAACCTCATTTGTCGTTGTTCTTGTGCTTTGCAACACCATTTGCCCTTGATCTTATGCTTATCAACTTCATTTGCATTTGTTCTTGTATTTGAAACATCATTTGCCCTTGTTCTTGTGCTTAACAACCTCAATTGTCGTTCTTCACATGCTTATCAACCTCTTTTGGCCCTTATTTATGTTCTTAACAACATCATTTGACATGTTCTTGTTTTTAGGAACCTCATTTGCCCTTGTTCTTATGCTTAACAACATCATTTGTCATTGTTCACATGCTTATTAACCTCTTTTGCCCTTGTTCTTGTGCTTAGCAACCTCATTTGTCGTTGTTCTCATGCTTATCAACCCCTTTTACCCTTGTTCTTGCGCTTAGCAACCACGTTTTCCGTTGTTCATATGCTTATCAACCCATTTTTCCCTTGTTAATGTACTTAGAAACTGCATTTGCCATCGTTCTTGTGCTTACTGTGCTTAGCAACTTCATTTGCATTTGTTATGGGACTTAGCACATCATTTGCATTTGCTCTGGTGCTTAACAACCTCATTAGTCTTTGGTTTTGTTATTAAGAACATGATTTGCCTTGTTTATGTGCTTAACATTCTCATTTGTCATTGTTATTGTGCTTAACAACCTCATTTGTCATTGTTATTGTGGTTTGCAAAGCACAATAACAATGACAAATGAGATTGTTAAGCACATAAACAATGGCAAATCAATTGTTTAAGAACAAAAACACCAGAACAAATGCAAATGATGTTGCTAAGAACATGAAAAAAAGCAAAAGAGGTTGATAAGCATGTGAAAAACGTCAATTAAGGTTGTTAAGCACAAGAACAAGGGCAAATGATGTTCCGAAGCACAAGAACAAACGCAAAAGAGGTTGATAACCACAAGTTCAAGGGCAAATGCTGTTGCAAAACACAAGAACAATGACAAATGAGGTTGTTAAGCACAATAACAATGACAAATGAGGTTGTTAAGCACATAAACAAGAACAAATCATGTTCTTAAGAACAAAAACAAAGACTAATGAGGTTGTTAAGCACCAGAACAATTGCAAATGATGTGCTGAGCCCCATAACCAATGCAAATTAAGTTGCTAAGCACACTGAGCACAAGAACGAGGGCAAATGCGGTTTCTAAGTATAAGAATAAGGGCAAAAATGGTTGATAAGCATATGAACAACGACAAATGTGGTTGCTAAGCACAAGAACAAGGGCAAATGTTGTTGCTAACAGCAAGAACATGGGCAAAAGGAGTTCATAAATATATGAACAACGACAAATGAGGTTGCTAAGCACAAGAACAAGGCTAAAAGGGGTTGATGAACATATGAACAACGACAAATGAGGGTGATAAGCACAAGAACAAGGGCAAAAGGGGTTGATAAGCATGAGAACAATGGCAAATGAGGTTGCTAAGCACAAGAACAAGGGCAAAAGGGGTTAATAAGCATGAGAACAACGACAAATGAGGTTGCTAAGCACAAGAACGAGGGCAAAAGGGGTTGATAACAGGTGAACAACGAAAAATATTGTTGCTAAGCACAAGAACAATGGCAAATGTGATTCCTAAAAACAATAACATTGCAAATGATGTTGCTAAGAACATGAACAAGAGCAAAATAGGTTGATAAGTATGTGAAGAACGACAATTGAGGTTGCTAAGCACAAGAACAAGGGCAAATGATGTTCCAAAGTACAAGAACAAATGCAAATGAGGTTGATAAGCACAAGATTAATGGCAAATGGTGTTGCAAAGCACAAGAACAACGACAAATGAGGTTGTTAAGCACATAAACAAGGGCAAATCATATTCTTAAGAACAAAAACAAAGACTACTGAGGTTGTTAAGCACTAGAACAATTGCAAATGATGTGCTAAGCCCCATAACCAATGGAAATGAAGTTGCTAAGCACACTGAGCACAAGAACGAGGGCAAATTCGGTTTCTAAGTACAAAAACAAGGGCAAAAGTGATTGATAAGCATATGAACAACGTCAAATGTGGTTGCTAAGCGCAAGAACAAGGGCAAATGTGGTTGCTAAAAGCAAGAACAAGGGAAAAAGGGGTTCATAAACATATGAAAAACGACAAATGAGGTTGCTAAGCACAAGAACAAGAGTAAAAGGGGTTGATAAACATATGAACAACAACAAATGAGGGTGCTAAGCACACGAACAAGGTAAAATGGGTTGATAAGCATGAGAACAACAGCAAATGAGGTTGCTAAGCACAAGAACAAGGGCAAAAGGGGTTGATAAGCAGGTGAACAACGAAAAATATTGTTGTTAAGCATAAGAACAATGGCAAATGAGGTTCCTAAAAACAAGAACATTGCAAATGATGTTGCTAAGAACATGAACAAGGGCAAAATAAGTTGATAAGCATGTGAAGAACGACAATTGAGGTTGCTAAGCACAAGAACAAGGGCAAATGATGTTTCAAAGTACAAGAACAAATGCAAATGAGGTTGATAAGCACAAGATCAATGGCAAATAGTGTTGCAAAGCACATAAACAAGGGCAAAAGGAATTGATAAGCACATAAACAAGAACAAATCATATTCTTAAGAACAAAAACAAAGACTAATGAGGTTGTTAAGCACTAGAACAATTGTAAGTGATGTGCTAAGCCCCATAACCAATGCAAATGAAGTTGGTAAGCACACTAAGCACAAGAACGAGGGCAAATTCGGTTTCTAAGTACAAGAACAAGGGCAAAAGGGATTGATAAGCAGATGGACAACGGCAAATGTGGATGCTAAGCGCAAGAACAAGGGCAAAAGAGGTTGATAACGATATGAACAATGACAAATGAGGTTGCTAGACACAAGAACAAGGGCAAAAATGGTTGATAAGAATGAGAACAACAACAAATGAGGTTGCTAAGCACAAGAACAATGGCAAAAGGGGTTGATAAGCATGAGAACAACGACAAATGAGGTTGCTAAGCACAAGAACAAGGGCAAATGAGGTTCTTAAAAACAAGAACATTGCAAATGATGTTGCTAAGAACATGAACAAGGACAAAAGAGGTTGATAAGCATGTGAAGAACGACAATTGAGGTTGCTAAGCACAAGAATAAGGGCAAATGATGTTCCAAAGTACAAGAACAAATGCAAATGAGGTTGATAATCACAAGATCAATGTCAAATGGTGTTGCAAAGCACAAGAACAACGACAAATGAGATTGTTAAGCACAATAACAATGACAAATGAGGTTGTTCAGCACATAAATAAGGGCAAATCATATTCTTAAGAACAAAAACATAGACTAATTAGGTTGTTAAGTACCAGAACAATTGCAAATAATGTGCTAAGCCTCATAACCAATGCAAGTGAAGTTGCTAAGCACACTGAGCACAAAAATGAGGGCAAATGCGGTTTCTAAGTACAACAACAAGGACAAAAGGGGTCGATAAGCATCTGAACAACGACAAATGTGGTTGCTAAGCACAAGAACAAGGGCAAATGGGGCTGATAAGCATATGAAGAACGACAAATGAGGTTGCTAGGCACAAGGACGCAAAAGGGGTTGATAAGCATGAGAAAAACGACAAATGAGGTTGCTAAGCACAAGAACAAAGACAAATGAGGTTCCTAAAAACAAGAACAATGCAAATGATGTTGCTAAGAACATGAAAAAGGGCAAAAAAGGTTGATAAGCATGTGAAAAACGTCAATTAAGGTTGTTAAGCACAAGAACAAGGGTAAATGATGTTCTAAAGCACAAGAACAAACGCAAAAGAGGTTGATAAGCACAAAATCAAAAGCAAATGGTGTTGCAAAGCACAAGAACAATGACAAATAAGGTTGTTAAGCACAATAACAATGACAAATGAGGTTGTTAAGCACATAAACAAGGGCAGATCATGTTCTTAAGAACAAAAACAAAGACTAATGAGATTGTTAAGCACCAGAACAAATACAAATGATGTGCTAAGCCCCATAACCAATGCAAATTAAGTTGCTAAGCACACTAAGCTAAAGAACGAGGGAAAATGCGGTTTCTAAGTACAATAACAAGGGCAAAAGGGGTTGATATGCATATGAACAACGGCAAATGTGGTAGAACAAGGACAAAAGGGGTTGATAAACATATCAACAACGACAAATGAGGTTGCTAAGTACAAGAACAAGGGTAAAAGGAGTTGATAAACATATGAACAATGACAAATGAGGTTGCTAAGCACTAGAACAAGGGCAAAAGGTGTTGATAAGCATGAGAATAACGGCAAATGAGGTTGCTAAGTACAACAACAAGGGCAAAAGGAGTTGATAAGCATGACAACAACGACAATTGATGTTGCTAAGCACAAGAACAAGGGCAAAATGGGTTGATAAGCAGGTGAACAACGAAAAATATTGTTGTTAAACACAAGAACAAAGACAAATGAGGTTCCTAAAAACAAAAACATTGCAAATGATGTTGCTAAGAATATGAACAAGGGCAAAGGAGGTTGATAAGAATGTGAAGAACGACAATTGAGGTTGCTAAGCACAAGAATAATGACAAATGATGTTCCAAAGTACAAGAACAAATGCAAATGAGGTTAATAAGCACAAGATCAACGGCAAATGGTGTTGCAAAGCACAAGAACAACGACAAATGAGGTTGTTATGCACACTAACAGTGACAAATGAGGTTGTTAAGCACATAAAAAAAAGGCAAATCATATTCTTAAGAACAAAAACAAAGACTAATGAGGTTGTTAAGCACTAGAACAATTGTAAATGATGTGCTAAGCCCCATAATTAATGCAAATGATGTTTCTAAGCACACTGAGCACAAGAACGAGGGCAAATTCGGTTTCTAAGTACAAGAACAAGGGCAAATGAGATTGATAAGCATATGAACAACGGCAAATGTGGTTGCTAAGCGCAAGAACAAGGCCAAAAGTGGTTGATAAGCATATGAACAACGAAAAATGAGGTTGCTAGGCAAAAGAACAAGGGCAAAAAGGTTATAAGCATGAGAACAACGACAAATGAGGTTGCTAAGCACAAGAACAAGGGCAAAATGAATTGATAAGAATGAGAACATCGACAAATGAGGTTGCTAAGCACAAGAACAAGGGCAAAAGGGGTTGATAATCATGTAAAAAACGACAAATGATGTTGTTAAGCATGAGAACAAGGGCAAATGAGGTTCCTAAAAACAAGAACATTGCAAATGATTTTGCTAAGAACATGAACAAGGGCAAAAGAGGTTGATAAGCATTTGAAGAACGACAATTGAGGTTGCTAAGCACAAGAACAACGAAAAATGATATTCCAAATTACAAGAACAAATGTAAATAAGTTGATAAGCACAAGATCAATGACAAATGGTGTTGCAAAGCACAATAACAACGACAAATGAGGTTGTTAAGCAAAATAACAATGACAAATGAGGTTGTTAAGAACATAAACAAGGGCAAATCATATTCTTAAGAACATAAATAAAGACTAATGAGGTTGTTAAGTACCAGAACAATTGCAAAAGGGATGTGCTAAGCCTCATAACCAATGCAAATGAAGTTGCTAAGCACACTGAGCACAAGAACGAGGGCAAATGTTGTTTGTAATTACAAGAAGAAGGGCAAAACGGGTCGATAAGCATATGAACAACGGTAAATGTGGTTGCTAAGCGCAAGTACAAGGGCAATTGGGGTTGATAAGCATATGAACAACGATAAATGAAGTTGCTAGGCACAAGAACGCAAAAGGGGTTGATAAGCATGAGAACAACGACAAATGAGGTTGCTAAGCACAAGAACAAAGGCAAATGAGGTTCCTAAAAATAAGAACAATGCAAATGATGTTGCTAAGAACATGAAAATGGGCAAAAAAGGTTGAGAAGCATGTGAAAAACGTCAATTGAGGTTGTTAAGCACAATAACAAGTGTAAATGATTTTCCAAAGCACAAAAACAAACGCAAAAGAGGTTGATAAGCACAAAATCAAGGGCAAATGGTGTTGCAAAGCACAAAAACAAAGACAAATAAGGTTGTTAAGCACAATAACAATCACAGTTGTTAAGCACATAAACAAGGGCAGATCATGTTCTTAAGAACAAAAACAAAGACTAATGAGGTTGTTAAGCTCCAGAACAAATGCAAATGATGTGCTAAACCCCATAACCAATGAAAACTAAGTAGCTAAGCACACTAAGCAAAAGAACGAGGGCAAATTCGGTTTCTAAGTACAAGAACAAGGGCAAAATAGATTGATAAGCATATGAACAACGTCAAATGTGGTTGCTAAGCGCAAGAACAAGGGTAAATTTGGTTGCTAACAGCAAGAACAAGGTCAAAAGGGGTTCATAAACATATGAACAACGACAAATGAGGTTGCTAAGCACAAGAACAAGAGTAAAAAGGGTTGATAAACATATGAACAACGACAAATGAGGGTGCTAAGCACAAGAACAAGGGCAAAAGGAGTTGATAAGCATAAGAACAATGGCAAATGAGGTTGCTAAGCACAAGAACAAGGGCAAAAGGGGTTGATAAGCATGAGAACAACAACAAATGAGGTTGCTAAGAACAAGAACAAGGGCAAAAGGGGTTGATAAGCAGGTGAACAACGAGAACATTGTTGTTAAGCACAAGAACAATGACAAATGAGGTTCCTAAAAATAAGAACATTGCAAATGATGTTGCTAAGAACATGAATAAGGGCAAAATAGGTTGACAAGCATGTGAAGAACGACAATTGAGGTTGCTAAGCATAAGAACATGGGCAAATGATGTTCCAAAGTACAAGAACAAATGCAAATGAGGTTGATAAGCACAAGATCAATGGCAAATGGTGTTGCAAAGCACAAGAACAACGACAAATAAGGTTGTTAAGCACATAAACAAGGGCAAATCATATTCTTAAGAACAAAAAGAAAGACTAATGAGGTTGTTAAGCACTAGAATAATTGTAAATGATGTGCTAAGCCCCATTGCCAATGCAAATGAAGTAGCTAAGCACACTGAGCACAAGAACGAGGGCAAATGCGGTTTCTAATTACACGAACAAGGGCAAAACGGGTTGATAAGCATATGAACAACGGTAAATGTGGTTGCTAAGCGCAAGAACAAGGGCAAATGGGGTTGATAAGCATATGAACAACGACAAATGAGGATGCTAGGCACAAGAATGCAAAAGGGGTTGATAAGCATGAGAACAACGACAAATGAGGTTGCTAAGCACAAGAACAAAGGTAAATGAGGTTCCTAAACAAGAACAATGCAAATGATGTTGCTAAGAACATGAAAAAGGGCAAAAGAGGTTGATAAGCATGTCAAAAATGTCAATTGAGGTTGTTAAGTACAAGAACAAGGACAAATGATGTTCCGAAGCATAAGAACAAACGCAAAAAAGGTTGATAAGCACTAGATCAAGGGAAAATAGTGTTACAAAGCACAAGATCAATGACAAATGAGGTTGTTAAGCACATAAACAAGGGCAAATCATGTTCTTAAGAACAAAAACAAAGACTAATGCGGTTGTTAAGCACTAGAACAAATGCAAATGATGTGTGGTGCCCCACAACGAATGCAAATTAAGTTGCTAAGCAAAAGAACGAGAGCAAATGCGGTTTCTAAGTACAAAAACAAGGGCAAAGGGGGTTGATAAGTATATGAACAACGACAAATGTGGTTGGTAAGCACAAGAACAAGGCCAAATGTGGTTACTAACAGCAAGAACAAGTTCAAAAGGGGTTCATAAACATATGAACAACGACAAATGAGGTTGCTAAGCACAAGCACAAGGGTAAAAGGGCTTGATAAACATATGAACAACGACAAATGAGGGTGCTAAGCACAAGAACAAGGGAAAAAGGGGTTGATAAGCATCAGAACAACGGCAAATGAGGCTTCTAAGCACAAGAACAAGGGCAAAAGGGGTTGCTAAGCTTGACAACAACGACAAATGAGGTTGCTAAGCACATGAATAATGGCAAAAGAAGTTGATAAGCAGGTGAACAACGAAAAATATTATTGTTAACCACAAGATCAATGGCAAATGAGATTCCTAAAAACAAGAACATTGCAAATGATATTGCTAAGAAAATGAAAAAGGGAAAAAGAGGTTCATCAGCCTGTGAAGAACGACAATTGAGGTTGCTAAGCACAAGAACAAGTGCAAATGATGTTCCAAAGTACAAGAACAAATGCAAATGAGGTTGATAAGCACAATATCAGTGGCAAATGGTGTCGCGCAGAGCACAAGAAAAACGAGAACTGAGGTTGTTAAGCACAATAACAATGACAAATGAGATTGTGAAGTACATAAACAAGGGCAAATCATATTCTTAAGAACAAAAACAAAGACTAATGAGGTTGTTAAGCACCACAACAATTGCAAATGATGTGCTAAGCCTCATAACCAATGCAAATGAAGTTGCAAAGCACACTGAGCACAAGAACGAGGGCAAATTCGGTTTCTATGTACAAGAACAAGGGCAAAAGGGATTGATAAGCATATGAACCACGGCAAATGTGGATGCTAAGCGCAAGAACAATGGCAAAAGAGGTTGATAACGATATGAACAACGACAAATGAGGTTGCTAGGCACAAGAACAAGGGCAAAAGGGGTTGATAAGCATGAGAACAATGACAAATGAGGTTGTGAAGTATAAGAACAAGGGAAAAAGGGGTTCATAAGCATGAGAACAACGACAAATGAGGTTGCTAAGCACAAGAACAAGGGCAAAAGGGATTGATAAGCATGTGAACAACGACAAATGATGTTGTTAAGCACAAGAACAAGGGCAAATGAGGTTCCTAAAAACAAGAACATTGCAAATGATGTTGCTAAGAACATGAACAAGGGCAAAGGAGGTTGATAAGAATGTGAAGAACGACAATTGAGGTTGCTAAGCACAAGAACAAGGGCAAATGATGTTCCAAAGTACAAGAACAAATGCAAATGAGGTTGATACGCACAAGATCAACGGTAAATGGTGTTGCAAAGCACAAGAACAACGACAAATGATGTTGTTAAGCACAATAACAATGACAAATGAGGTTGTTAAGCACATAAACAAGGGCAAATTATATTCTTAAGAACAAAAACAAAGACTAATGAGGTTGTTGAGCACAAGAACAATTGCAAATGATGTGCTAAGCCCCATAACCAATGCAAATGAAGTTGCTACGCACACTGAGCACAAGAACGAGGGCAAATTCGGTTTCTAAGTACAATAACAAGGGCAAAAGTGATTGATAAGCATATAAACAATGGCAAATGTGGTTGCCAAGCGCAAGAACAGGGGCAAAAGAGGTTGATAAGCCTATGAACAACGACAAATGAGGGTGCTAGGGACAAGAACAAGGGAAAAAGAGGTTGATAAGCATGGAACAACGACAAATGAGGTTGCTAAGCACAGGAACAATGGCAAAAGGGGGTTGATAAGCATGTGAACAACGAAAAATATTGCTTTTAAGCACAAGAATAAGGGCAAATGATCTTCCAAATTACAAGAACAAATGCAAATGAGGTTGATAAGTACAAGATCAATGGCAAATGGTGTTGCAAAGCACAAGAACAACGACAAATGAGGTTGTTTAGCACATAAACAAGGGAAAATCATATTCTTAAGAACAAAAACATAGACTAATGAGGTTGTTAAGCACCATAACAATTGCAAATGATGTGCTAAGCCCCATAACCAATGCAAATGAAGTTGCCAAGCACACTGAGCACAAGAACGAGGGCAAATTCAGTTTCCAAGTACAAGAACAAGGGTAAAAGGGATTGATAAGCATATGAACAACGGCAAACGTGGTTGTTAAGCGCAAGAACAAGGGCAAAAGAGGTAGATAACCATATGAACAATGACAAATGAGGTTGCTAGGCACAAGAACAAGGGGAAAAGGGGTTGATAAGCATGAGAACAACAACAAATGAGGTTGCTAAGCACAAGAACAAGGGCAAGAGGGGTTGATAAGCATGTGAACAATGAAAAATATTGCTTTTAAGCACAAGAATAAGGGCAAATGATCTTCCAAATTACAAGAACAAATGCAAATGAGGTTGATAAGCACAAGATCAACGGCAAATGGTGTTGCAAAGCACAAGAACAACAACAAATGAGGTTTTTAAGCACATAAACAAGGGCAAATCATATTTTTAAGAACAAAAACAAAGACTAATGAGGTTGTTAAGCGCCAGAACAATTGCAAATGATGTGCTAAGCCCCATAACCAATGCAAATGAAGTTGCTAAGCACACTGAGCATAAGAACTAGGGCAAATTCAGTTTCTAAGTACAAGAACAAGGGCAAAAGGGATTGATAAGCATATGAACCACGGCAAATGTGGATGCTAAGCGCAAGAACAAGGGGAAAAGAGGTTGATAACGATATGAACAACGACAAATGAGGTTGCTAGGCACAAGAACAAGGGCAAAAGGGGTTGATAAGCATGAGAACAATGACAAATGAGGTTGCTTAGCACAAAACAAGGGCAAAAAGGGCTGATAAGCATGAGAACAACGGCAAATGAGGTTGCTAAGCACAAGAACAGGGGCAAAAAGGATTCATAAGCATGTGAAAAACGACAAATGATGTTGTTAAGCACAAGAACAAGGGCAAAATGAGGTTTCCTAAAAACAAGAACATTGCAAATGATGTTGCTAAGAACATGAACAAGGGCAAAAGAGGTTGATAAGAATGTGAACAACGACAATTGAGGTTGCTAAGCACAATAACAAGGACAAATGATGTTCCAAAGGACAAGAACAATTGCAAATGTTGTTGATAAGCACAAGATCAATGGCAAATGGTGTTGCACAGCACAAGAAAAACGACAAATGATGTTGTTAAGCACAAGAACAAGGGCAAATGAGGTTCCTAAAAACAAGAACATTGCAAATGATGTTGCTAAGAACATGAACAAGGGAAAAGGAGGTTGATAAGAATGTGAAGAACGACAATTGAGGTTGCTAAGCACAAGAACAAGGACAAATGATGTTCCAAAGTACAAGAACAAATGCAAATGAGGTTGATAAGCACAAGATCAACGGCAAATGGTGTTGCAAAGCACAAGAACAACGACAAATGAGGTTGTTAAGCACAATAACAATGACAAATAAAGTTGTTAAGTACATCAAAATGGGCAAATCATATTCCTAAGAATAAAAACAAAGACTAATGAGGTTGTTAAGTACCAGAACAATTGCAAATGATGTGCGAAGCCCCATAACCAATGCAAATGAAGTTCCTAAGCACACTGAGCACAAGAACGGGGGCAAATTCTGTTTCTAAGTACAAGAACAAGGGCGAAAGGGATTGATAAGCATATGAACAACGGCAAATGTGGTTGCTAAGCGCAAGAACAAGGGCAAAAGAGGTTGATAAGCCTATGAACAATGACAAATGAGGGTGTTAGGCACAAGAACAAGGGTAAAGGGGTTGATATGCCTGATAACAACGACAAATGAGGTTGCTAAGCACAGGAACAAGGGCAAAAGGGGTTGATAAGCACGTGAACAACGAAAAATATTGCTTTTAAGCACAAGAATAAGGGCAAATGATCTTCCAAAGTACAAGAACAAATGCACATGAGGTTGATGAGCACAAGATCAATGGAAAATTGTGTTGCAAAGCACAAGAACAACGACAAATGAGGTTGTGTAGCACAAAAACATGGGAAAATCATATTCTTAAGAACAAAAACATAGACTAATGAGGTTGTTAAGCACCATAACAATTGCAAATGATATGCTAAGCCCCATAACCAATGCAAAGGAAGTTGCCAAGCACACTGAGCACAAGAACGAGGGCAAATTCGGTTTCCAAGTACAAGAACAAGGGCAAAAGGGATTGATAAGCATATGAACAATGGCAAATGTGGTTGCTAAGCGCAAGAACACGGGAAAACGAAGGTGATAAGGCTATGAACAACGACAAATGAGGTTGCTAGGCACAAGAACAAGGGCAAAAGGGGTTGATAAGCATGAGAACAACGACAAATGAGGTTGCTAAGCACAAGAACAAGGGCAAAAGAAGTTGATAACGATATGAACAACGACAAATATGGTTGCTAAGCACAAGAACAAGGTAAAAAGGGGTTGATTAGCATGAGAACAACAACAAATGAAGTTGCTAAGCACAAGAACAAGGGCAAATGAGGTTCCTAAAAACAAGAACATTGCAAATGATGTTGCTAAGAACATGAACAAGGGAAAAAGAGGTTGTTAAGCATGTGAAGAACGACAATTGAGGTTCCTAAGCACAAGAACAAGGGCAAATGATGTTCCAAAGTACAAGAACAAATGCAAACGAGGTTGATAAGCACAATATCAGTGGCAAATGGTGTTGCAAAGCACAAGAACAACGAGAAATGAGGTTGTTAAGCACAATAACAATGACAAATGAGATTGTTAAGTACATCAACAAGGGCAAATCATATTCTTAAG
Source organism: Carex arenaria (assembly GCA_964058825.1). Lineage (NCBI taxonomy): Eukaryota > Viridiplantae > Streptophyta > Magnoliopsida > Poales > Cyperaceae > Carex > Carex arenaria. Next base: position 285,745 of record CAXKVW010000388.1, on the reverse strand, counting down.
AACAAAAACAAGGACTAATGAGGTTGTTAAGTACCAGAACAATTGCAAATGATGTGCAAAGCCTCATAACCAATGCAAATGAAGTTGCTAAGCACACTGAGCACAAGAACGTGGGCAAATTCGGTTTCTAAGTACAAGAGCAAGGGCAAAAGGGGTGGATAAGCATATGAACAACATTAAATGTGGTTGCTAAGCGTAAGAACAAGGGCAAAAGGGATTGATAAGCATATGAACAACGATAAATGAGGTTGCTAGGCAGAAGAACGCAAAAGGAGTTGATAAGCAAGAGAAAAACGACAAATGAGGTTGCTAAGCACAAGAACAAAGGCAAATGACGTTCCTAAAAACAAGAACAATGCAAATGATGTTGCCAATAACATGAACAAGGGCAAAAGAGGTTGATAAGCATGGGAAAAACGTCAATTGTGGTTGTTTAGCACTGGAACAAGGGCAAATGATGTTCCAAAGCACAAGAACAAACGCAAAAGAGGTTGATAAGCACAAAAGAGGTTGATAAGCACAAAATCAAGGGCAAATGGTGTTGCAAAGCACAAGAACAATGACAAATGAGGTTGTTAAGCACAATAACAATGACAAATGAAGTTGTTAAGCACATAAACAAGGGCAAATCATGTTCTTAAGAACAAAAACTAAGACTAATGAGGTTGTTAAGCACCAGAACAACTACAAATGATGTGCTAATCCCCATAGCCAATGCAAATTAAGTTGCTAAGCACACTAAGCAAAAGAACGAGGGCAAATGTGGTTTCTAAGTACAAGAACAAGGGCAAAAGGGGTTGATAAGCATATGAACAATGGCAAATGTGGTTGTTAAGCACAAGAACAAGGGCAAATGTGGTTGCTAACAGCTAGAACAAGGGCAAAAGGGTTTGATAAACATATGAACAACGACAAATGAGGTTGCTAAGCACATATGATAAACCCTAAACCCTAAACAAGGGTAACAGGATTTGATAAACATATGAACAGTGACAAATGATGTTGCTAACCACAAGAACAAGGGCAAAAAGAGTTGATAAGCGTGACAGCTACGACAAATGGTGTTGCAAAGCACAAGAACAATGACAAATGAGGTTGTTAAGCACAATAACAAAGACTAATGAGGTTGTTAAGCACCAGAACAATAGCAAATGATGGGCTAAGCCCATAACTAATGCAAATGAAGTTGCTAAGCACACTGACCACAAGAACGAGAGCAGATTCGGTTTCTAAGTACAAGAACAGGGGTAAAAGGGATTGATAAGCATATGAAAATGTGGATGCTAAGCGCAAGAACAAGGGCAAAAGAGGTAAGCATAAGAACAACGACAAATGAGGGTGCTAGGCACAAGAACAAGGGCAAAAGGGGTTGATAAGCACGAGAACAACGACAAATGAGGTTGCTAAGCACAAGAACAAGGGCAAAAGGGGTTGATAAGCATGTGAACAACGAAAAATATTGCTTTTAAGCACAAGAATAAGGGCAAATGATCTTCCAAAGTACAAGAACAAATGCAAATGAGGTTGATAAGCACAAGATCAACGGCAAATGGTGTTGCAAAGCACATAAACAACGACAAATGAGGTTTTTAAGCACATAAATAAGGAAAAATCATATTCTTAAGAACAAAAACATAGACTAATGAGGTTGTTAAGCACCATAACAATTGCAAATGATGTGCTAAGGCCCATAACCAATGCAAATGAAGTTGCCTAGCACACAGAGCACAAGAACGAGGGAAAATTCAGTTTCTAAGTACAAGAACAAGGGTAAAAGGGATTGACAAGCATATGAAAAACGACAAATGAGGTTGCTACGCACAAGAACAAGGGCAAAAGGGGTTGATAAGCATGAGAACAATAACAAATGAGGTTACTAAGCACAAGAACAAGGGCAAAAGGGGTTGATAAGCATGTGAACAATGACAAATGATGTTGTTAAGCACAAGAACAAGGGCAAATGAGGTTCCTAAAAGCAAGAACATTGCAAATGATGTTGCTAAGAACATGAACAAGGACAAATGAGGTTGTTAAGCACATAAACAAGGGCAAATCATATTCTTAAGAACAAAAACAAAGACTAATGAGGTTGTTAAGCACCAGAACAATTGCAAATGATGTGCTAAGCCCTATAACCAATGGAAATGAAGTTGCTAAGCACACTGAGCACAAGAATGTGGGCAAATTCGGTTTCTAAGTACAAGAACAAGGGCAAAAGGGGTTGATAAGCATATGAACAACGTCAAAGGTGGTTGCTAAGCACAATAACAAGGGCAGATGTGGTTGCCAGCAGCAAGAACAATGGCAAAAGGGGTTGATAAACATATGAACAACGACAAATGAGGTTGCTAATCACAAGAACAAGGGCAAAGGGGTTGATAAACATATGAACAACGACAAATGAGGTTGCTTAGCACAAGAACAAGGTCAAAATGGGTTGATAAGCAGGTGAACAACGAAAAATATTGTTGTTAAGCACAAGAACAAGGGCAAATGAGGTTCCTAAAAGCAAGAACATTGCAAAGGATGTTGCTAAGAACATGAACAAGGGAAAAAGAGGTTGTTAAGCATGTGAAGAACAACAATTGAGGTTGCTAAGCACAAGAACAAGGGCAAATGATGTTCCAAAGTACAAGAACAAATGCAAATGAGGTTGATAAGCACAATATCAGTGGCAAATGGTGTTGCAAAGCACAAGAACAACGAGAAATGAGGTTGTTAAGCATAATAACAATGACAAATGAGATTGTTAAGTACATAAACAAGGGCAAATCATATTCTTAAGAACAAAAACAAAGACTAATGAGGCTGTTAAGTACCAGAACAATTGCAAATGGTGTGCTAAGCCTCATAACCAATACAAATGAAGTTGCTAAGCACACTGAGCACCAGAACGAGGGCAAATTCGGTTTCTAAGTACAAGAGCAAGGACAAAAGGGATGGATAAGCATATGAACAACATCAAATGTGGTTGCTAAGCGCAAGAACAAGGGCAAAAGGGGTTGATAAGCATATGAACAACGATAAATGAGGTTGCTAGGCACAAGAAAGCAAAAGGGGTTGATAAGCATGAGAAAAACGACAAATGAGGTTGCTAAGCACAAGAACAAAGGCAAATGACGTTCCTAAAAACAAGAACAATGCAAATGATATTGCTAAGAACATGAACAAGGGCAAAAGAGGTTGATAAGCATGTGAAAAACGTCAATTGAGGTTGTTTAGCACTGGAACAAGGGCAAACCCTTGTTCTTGTGCTTAGCAGCCACATTTGCCCTTATTCTTGTGCTTAGCAACCACATTTGTCATTGTTCATATGCTTATCAACCCATTTTGCCCTTGTTCTTGTACTTGGAAACCGCATTTGCCAACGTTCTTGTGCTTTGTGTGCTTAGCAACTTCATTTGCATTGGTTGTGGATCTTAGCACATCACTTGCATTTGTTCTGGTGCTTAACAACCTCATTAGTTTTTGTTTTTGTTTTTAAGAACATGATTTGCCCTTGCTTATGTACTTAACAACCTCATTTCTCATTGTTATTGTGCTTAACAACCTAATTTGCCGTTGTTCTTGTGCTTTGCCACCATTTGCCGTTGATACTGTGCTTATCAACCACATTTGTATTTGTTCTTGTGCTTTGGAACATCATTTGCCCTTGTTCTTGTGCTTAACAACCTCAATTGTCGTTCTTCACATGCTTATCAACCTCTTTTGGCCTTTTTCATGTTCTTAGTAATATCATTTGCATTTGTTCTTATGTTTAGGAACCTCATTTGCCATTGTTCTTGTAGGTAACAACATTATTTATCATTGTTCACATGCTTATCAACCTCTTTTGCCCATTTTCTTGTGCTTAGCAACCTCATTTGTCGTTGTTCTCATGCTTATCAACCCCTTTTAGTCTTGTTCTTGTGCTTAGCTACCTCATTTGTTGTTGTTCATATGCTTATCAGCCCTTTTTGCCCTTGTTCTTGCTGTTAGCAACCACATTACCCTTGTTCTTGTGCTTAGCAACCACATTTGCCCTTATTCTTGTGCTTAGCAACCACATTTGTCGTTGTTCATATGCTTATCAACCCATTTTGCCCTTGTTCTTGTACTTGGAAACCGCATTTGCCAACGTTCTTGTGCTTTGTGTGATTAGCAACTTCATTTGCATTGGTTGTGGATCTTAGCACATCATTTGCATTTGTTCTGGTGCTTCACAACCTCATTAGTCTTTGATTTTGTTCTTAGGAACATGATTTTCCCTTGTTTATGTGCTTAAAAATCTCATTTGTCATTGTTATTGTTCTTAACAGCCTCATTTGTCATTGTTATTGTGCTTTGCATCACCTTTTGCCCTTGATCTTGTGCTTATCAACCTCATTTGCATTTGTTCTTATGCTTTGGAACATCATTTTCCCTTGTTCTTGTGCTTAACAACCTCAATTGTCGTTCTTCACATGCTTATCAACCTCTTTTGCCCTTGTTCATGTTCTTAGCAACATCATTTGTATTTGTTCTTGTGCTTTGGAACCTCATTTGCCCTTGTTCTTGTGCTTGACAACAATATTTTCATTGTTCACCTGCTTATCAACCCCTTCTGCCCTTATTCTTGTGCTTAACAACCTCATTTGTCATTGTTGTCGTGCTTATCAACCCCTTTTGCGCTTGTTCTTGTGTTTAACAACCTCATTTGTCATTGTTGTCGTGCTTATCAACCCCTTTTGCGCTTGTTCTTGTGCTTAACAACCTCATTTGTCATTGTTGTGATGCTTATCAACCCCTTTTGCCCTTGTTCTTGTGCTTAACAACCTCATTTGTCATTGTTGTGATGCTTATCAACCCCTTTTGCCCTTGTTCTTATGCTTAGCAACCTCATTTGTCGTTGTTCATATGCTTACCAAACCCTTTTGCCTTTGTTCTTGCTGTTAGCAACAACATTTTCTCTTGTTCTTGCTGTTAGCAACAACATTTACCCTTGTTCTTATGCTTAGCAACCATATTTACCCTTATTCTTGTGGTTAGCAACCACATTTGTCATTGTTCACATGCTTGTCAACCCCTTTTGCCTTTGTTCTTGTACTTCAAAACTACATTTGTTCTCGTTCTTGTGCTTAGTTTGCTTAGCAACTTCATTTGCATTGGTTATGGAGCTTAGCACATTATTTGCAATTGTTCTGGTACTTAACAACCTCATTAGTCTTTGTTTTTGTTCTTAAGAATATGATTTGCCCTTGCTTATGTGCTTAACAACCTCATTTGTCATTGTTATTGTGCTTAACAACCTAATTTGCCGTTGTTCTTGTGCTTTGCCACCATTTGCCGTTGATATTGTGCTTATCAACCACATTTGTATTTGTTCTTGTGCTTTGGAACATTATTTGCCCTTGTTCTTGTGCTTAACAACCTCAATTGTCGTTCTTCACATGCTTATCAACCTCTTTTGGCCTTTTTCATGTTCTTAGTAACATCATTTGCATTTGTTCTTGTGTTTAGGAACCTCATTTGCCCTTGTTCTTGTACTTAACAACATTATTTGTCATTGTTCACGTGCTTATCAACCTCTTTTGCCCTTGTTCTTGTGCTTAGCAACCTCATTTGTCGTTGTTCTCATGCTTATCAACCCCTTTTGGCCTTGTTCTTGTGCTTAGCTACCTCATTTGTCGTTGTTCATATGCTTATCAACTGCATTTGCCCTTGTTCTTGTACTTGAAAACCGTATTTGCCCTCATTCTTGTGCTTAGTGTGCTTAGCAACTTTATTTACATTGGTTGTGGATCTTAGCACATCATTTGCATTTGTTCTGGTGCTTAACAACCTCATTAGTATTTGGTTTTGTTCTTAGGAACATGATTTTCCATTGTTTATGTGCTTAAAAACCTTATTTGCCATTGTTATTGTTCTTAACAACCTCATTTGTTGTTGTTCTTGTGCTTTGCAACACCATTTGTCCTTGATCTTGTGTTTATCAACCACATTTGCATTTGTTCTTGTGCTTTGAAACATCATTTGCCATTGTTCTTCTGCTTAACAACCTTAATTGTCGTTCTTCACATGCTTATCAACCTCTTTTGGCCCTTTTTCATGTTCTTAGCGACATCATTTGCATTTGTTCTGGTGTTTAGGAACCTCTTTTGCCCTTGTTCTTGTGCTTAACAACATTATTTATCGTTGTTCACATGTTTATCAACCTTTTTTGCCCTTGTTCTTGTGCTTAGCAACCTAATTGATCGATGTTCTCATGCTTATCAACCCTTTTTGGCCTTGTTCTTGTGCTTAACAACCTCATTTGTCGTTGTTCATATGCTTATCAGCCCTTTTCGGCCTTGTTCTTGCTATTAGCAACCACATTTACCCTTGTTCTTGTGTTTAGCAACCACATTTGCCCTTATTCTTTTGCTTAGCAACCACATTTGTCGTTGTTCATATGCTTATTAACCCATTTTGCCCTTGTTCTTGTACTTGGAAACCGCATTTGCCCTCGTTCTTGTGCTTAGTGTGCTTAGCAACTTCATTTGCATTGGTTGTGGATCTTAGCACATCATTTGCATTTGTTCTAGTGCTTGACAACCTCATTAGTCTTTTTTTTTATTCTTAAGAACATGATTTGCCCTTGTTTATGTGCTTAACAAACTCATTTGTATTTGTTATTGTGCTTAACAACCTCATTTGTTGTTGTTCTTGTGCTTTGCAACACCATTTGCCCTTGATCTTGTGCTTATCAACCACATTTGCATTTGTTCTTGTACTTTGGAACATCATTTTTTCTTGTTCTTGTGCTTAACAACCTCAATTGTCGTTCTTCACATGCTTATCAAGAACAAATGCAATGATATTGCCAAGAACGAGAATAATGACAAAATATGTTAATAAGCGTAATAACAAATGCAAATGATGTTGCTAAGAACAAGAACAAACGCAAAAGAGGTTGATAAGTATATGAATAACGACAATTAAGGTTGTTAAGCACAAGAAAAAGGAAAAATGAGATTTCTAAATACAATAACAAATACAAATTACGTTGATAAGCACAAGATCAAGGACAAATGATGTTCCAAAACACAAGAACAACGACAAATGAGGTTGTTAAGCGCAATAACAAGCGCAAATGAGGTTCCTAAGCACAAAACAAGAGCAAATCATGTTTCTAAGAACAAAAATAATGACTAATGAGGCTGTTAAGCACCAGAACAAATGCAAATGATGTGTTAAGCACCATAACAAATGCAAATGATATTGCTAAGGACAAGAAAAATGGCAAATGTGGTTTCTAAGCACAAGAATAATGGCAAAAGGAGTTTCTAAGCATATGAACAACGACAAATGTGGTTGCTAAGTATAAGAACAAGGGCAAAAGGGGTTGATAAGTATATGAATAACGACAAATGGGGTTGCTAAGCATAAGAACAAGATCAAAACAGGTTGGTAAGCATATGAAAAATGACAAATGAGATTGCAAAGCACAAGAACAAGGAAAAATTAGATTCCTAAACACAAGAACAAGGGCAAATGAGGTTCTATAAAACAAGAACAAATGCAATGATGTTGCTAAGAACAAGAACGATGGCAAAAGATGTTGATAAGCATAAGAACAAATACAAATGATGTTGTTCAGAATAAGAACAAGAGAAAAAGAGGTTGATAAGCATACAAACAATGACAATTGAGGTTGTTAATCACAAGAATAAAGGCAAATGAGGTTCGTAACCACAAGAAAAATGCAAACGAGGTTGCTAAGCAAAAAATCAAGGGCAACTGATATTGCAAAGTACAAGAACAACGACAAATGAGGTTGTTAAGTACAAGAAAAAGAACAAATCATATTGCTAAGTACAAGAACAAGGATAAATCAGGTTCCTAAGAACAAAAACAAGGACTAATGAGATTGTTAAGTACCATAACAAATGTAAATGATGTGCTAAGCACCAGAACAATAGTAAATATGGTTTCTAAGCACAAAAACAAGGACAAATGTGATTGCTAAAAGCAAGAACAAGAGCAAAAGATTTGAAATAAATCCAATATTATTAGATTTGCAGCTTACTATTTACACAACCAACACATTAGTTGCGCAATTACTTCTTTAACATTTTTTTTATAAAACTTGACTCATTTGAGTTACGTGGGACTTATGGTATGATTTATGGAAATAAATCTGTTGTTATTCAATGGAATAACAGGACTGTTATTTTGATCTCAACCATTCAAAGTTTTTCATGCACAAAAATAAAAAATCATGCATGAATCTCAATAAAATTAACTGGTTGGAAATAATATAACCGGTCCTGTTATACCATTGGAATAACAGCTGATTTATATCCATGATTTCTTATTTTGTGCTACCTTATTATAATAAAAAATATAATAAAAAGAAGGAATGTTTGTGCAAAGGAGCTTTTGCAAATGAGTCATGTTGGTCCTTTGCAAAATGAGTCATGTGGGTACATGCGGTCCTTCGCAAAAAGAAACGATCCTTTTTTGTATGCAGTTATTATCTGCGCACTCTTCTTTGATTTTTTTTTCCCTATCAAAAGAGTTTCTCTCTTTTCAGTCAAATCAAGAATAGTGGGAGTCCCACTAACATAAGTTTTAAAAACACCTGCACTACCACCTAAGATCTTTCTAGAAAGTAGCACACTAGCTAAGATCAAGGCACACGACATGCCATGCGCAATATCTTAAAATGATGCTTATTGCAAGAAAGGTCCAAGTTGTTTGTTAATGCAAAACGAAATATTTTTATAAAAATGGTGTAGGTCCCACTAATCAAAATCAATACTTTCAACAAAAACAAAAACAAAAAGGTGCACGGATAATATGTTCGCAGATAATGATTGTGTGATGCTTCTTGTGATGCACATGTATTATCTATACTGAGAAGAAGAGCTGCAAACGAATCAAACTGAATTGAACTTAATTCTGTTTGAGTTCAAGTTCGAACCAATTTTGAATCAAAGTTTTTTGAAATTGAAACAGAGTTTTGAACTGAAAAAAAGAAATCGAGTTTGATTCGGTGCAATTCAAACTGAACGGGTTTAAAATTGAAGCAGGATTTAGAACTAAAAGGAAGGGTTTCGAATCAAGTCAGACTCAGTTTGAGTTCGATTCAAACCAATTTCGAACTGAACTAGGTTTGATTCGTTTCAAAATCGAGCTGGTTTGATTCATTTTGAACCGATTTTTTTTTCAAATTGAACTCAATCAAATCACGAGTTATGAGCTTTTTGCGCACCCCTAAATTGTTGACTATACACGAGTAATATTGATTTTTTTTTCAAATTTCGTAATCTATTTGTTTTTTTTTAAATGATAACTACAAAAAAAAAAAAAATCGGCAGTATGATTATCTAATGGATATCTACGGTCCATGTATGAATTTTTTTATAAACCATAAATACAAAAATCATTTTTAGGAATCAGTATGATTAATTGGTTTTTTATAAAAACTATAAAAAATAAGTTGGTAACTCGTTCTCCACAGTTTTTTCTCCCACATAACGAGTTGCCAACTCGTTTTTGGTCATTTTCCTCCTGTGGCTTGGTGTTGCCTCCCTGGAACGAAATAGCATTCCGTTCTCCATTGAGAACGAGTTGGGATCTCGTTTTGGTTCTTTTTTTTTTTGTCCAGCGTAAAAGATTCTTTTGACTTTACAATTTGAAATTAACCCCAGCCGCTTTGTGATTCGAGCTGATGGAGGGGCAATATTATTAGACTTTGAGATTCGTGCCAAGTTAAAAAGAACGGTCCAGATTAAGTAATTGTAAAAGATAGCGGGGGACAGATCGGGTGCAGATTTTAACAGATCCATTCTTAATTGGCGCAGATATGAGGTGAGAGAGAAAAAAAATTTAGACCATATTGTCCTTGTTTGAAGAAGAAACTGCTGTATTTCAAATCTTTAATGATAATTTAAAAATTAATTTCGTGGGACCCATCAACATTTATTACTTGGAGATAACTTTGTTATTTCTTTGCTTTCATGCGGCTGAATCAAAATTTTTGTTTTCCTCTTTCGTGCTTTATTTTCTCTCCATCCATAAATGATTAGATTATCAAATTAATTGTCAAGTTCTATAATTCAAAATTTAATTATTTTCTTCAAACAATTTATTGTTCCTTTTTTATTAATTGTGTACAGAATTGATTCGAATAAAAAATTAATTAATGTATATTCTTTAGATTACTAAATAGATGGATATCGATGATTCGGCAATTCCATTAGAACATGAAGTTGAAAAACATGAATTACTCAATTTTATGTACGAAACTTGTGAAGATCTAGTAATGGTGTTAAAGTTTACTCTGCTAAATGATACACATTATCTATTTGTAGTTCAAAGTTAGAGAAATATGTAGTTTTACAATGTGATAGAGGTAGTCAATATCGTGATACACGTGATGTGTATTTTCATGAAAGAGGAAATACAATAAGAACATGTCAGATTAATTTGTTTTTTTAAAATTAAGGATAAAAAGATAAATAAAGTAGTTTAGAATTTCCAGCTACTACACATTTTCTTTATGTGGTATATAGAAAATAACTTCATGACAAATTGTCGAAAAAACTTTGATTTCAAAGAAGAGTATGATATTTTTCTATCTATCTGGAACAAAGTAATTTATTCTTTGACTGAAATAGAATTTAATCAAAATTGGTTGGAACTTCAATTACTTTATAAAGGAAAAAAAAACTAAGCTTGGTTACATAACAAAGGTAATATTTATTGTTTCATATTTATATAAAGAGGAGGGATCCAATTACACCCTTTTTTTGACACATCTTGACACTGTTTTTTTTATAGGTCAATTTTGCAATTTCAAAATCCAAACAGTCGATCCGAACTGTTCAACATGATAACCATATTAAAATGTGCTTGGAGATCAAATTTTATATTTTTCTGAATTTTTTTACATCTATTAAGATGGTTACAAAATCACTGTTTTTCAATAGTCCGAAAACAACGATTTTGTAACCATCTTAATAAATAGTAAAAATTTTTAAAAAAATGTAAAATTTTATCTCCAAACATATTTTAATATATCAATCATGTTGAACGGTTTGGATTGACTATTTGGACTTCGAAAATAGTAGGTGTCAAAATGTGTCAAAAAAAAGGTGTAATCCGATCCCTCCTCATTATATGTGTGTGTGTGTGTGTGTGTGTGTGTGTGTGTGTGTATGTATATATACATATATATATAGAGATGGGCTAACTTGCTTTGGAAAGTAAAGAGGGTTCTTTACTTCCCGCTCAAATCTCCATTTTTAAAATTCAAATAGTCGATCCGAACCGTTAGATGTGATCTCCATATTGAAATGTACTTGGAGATCAAATTTTACATTTTTTTGGAATTTTTTTACTATTTATTAAGCCACTTTGAAAATCGCTGATCCAACGGTTTCACTGTTCAATATGAGCCACCGTTGGATCAGCGATTTTCAAAGTGGCTTAATAAATAGTAAAAAAATTCAAAAAAATGTAAAATTTGGTCTCCAAACACATTTCAATATGGAGATCACATCTAACGGTTCGGATTGACTATTTGAATTTTGAAAATGGAGATTTGAGCGGGAAGTAAAGAACCCTCTTTACTTCCCAAAGCAAGTTAGCCCATCTCTATACACACACACACACACACACATATATATTGCATTCATAAAGTAATAATAATTACAAAATGTACTCCAAATAGCTAGATTGAGAAAAAAAAATATATATCAGTTGTATAGTAGTATTTATGAAGATATGTATGTACATTATAAAAAAATTGTGTTTTTTCAAGATTCTCCCGATAACTTGGGGTTTTTTGTGTGACATTATCAATTCATAAATAATTTGAGTTATTGTTAATTCCACAAGCCGTTAATAGAAAGTTTAATAAATTTAGATGTAAAATTATATTTCATATAAAATTACTTTATTTATTTGGAATACATTTTTTAATAAGTGTTGGCGGGTCCCACAAAGATAGTTTCTCTGAAAGTTAAAATGACTTTGAATTTTGAAAGGCTTTTATCGCTCCAGGAAGCTGATCTGACAATTATTATAAAGATTTAGAATATAAAATTTGGATTACATCACTACAGTAGTTTTCTTTCGAAGGAAGGATAATATGGTCCATATTTCTTTTCCCTCTCATCTCAGGTTTTGCACTGATTAAAAAGAGATCTGTTAAAATTGACACCCAACAGATCAAGTTAAAAAGAACGTGCCAAGTATTATTAGGGGGGCAGTATTTTTGCCGCTAGGGAACGGGATGCCAATCCGTTCTGGAGACTAACTCGGATTTTTTGCGACAATAGCGGAAAATTTTGAAAAATAACCAAGAACGAGTTGGCAACTAATTATGGGAGAAAAAACTATGGAGAACAAGTTACCAACTCATTTTTTATGATTTTTATAAAAAACCAACCAATCATATTGAATTCCTACAAATAATTTTTGTATTTATAGTTTATAAAAAAAATTCCTGATGTATGGTGGGTTTTCAAGTAACGAGCACTTGTGGAAGGAAAGATCAAAGATGCCATGGAATGAGCGACATGGATTATATTCAAATGATATAATAAGACTTTGTTATTCTAAATTTATCTGCTGAATTTTTTCATACGCAAATCTCAATATAGATAAACGGTTTGATTTTATATAACATGATCTTGCTATTCCATTTGAATAACAACAGAGTCGGATCTGTCTCGGAGACGGAGATTATTTGACTATTTGTTGAAATGAATAGACTTGTCAAGTGGGTAACGAATTCGGATATCCTAACATAATTAAAGTTTGAGTTTGGATCCGAACCGCCCGATCAGAATCCGTTATATCAAAGTGGTCCGTTTCTGATCGGACTACTGGAGTCATCCATTTTAAGAAAACCGGAGAGGAACCTGCCAAACTCTCTCAAATCCAATCTACTATCTACTATCTACTCACCAATCAAGATAAATTTATCCCATGCATTCGGAGTAAAACCGTACCCAAAGAAACCACTATGGGCCCCAGTCCCAGAAGTGGAGAAAAGGTCCAAGATGTGGTGCCCACTGAACAGATAATATGTCATAGTTTCTTTCTGTGCATGCACCACATAATCTTAAAATAACCTAGAGGAAAAAAAAAAAGAATTCTCCCCTCTTCTCTCTCTCTCTCTCTCTCTCTCTCTCAGAAACAAATTATTTTTCTTTTCCCAATTGGGCTTTCACCAAATTTTCCAAAAGGGAGAAAATTGAAATACGAGTTCTAATGGAGGCGTTCGATTGCTCGCTCTTCCATGGACACCAGTTAAGGTTTCCTCCTTTTATATATATATATATATTTTTTTTTATTTTTAGCACAATTACTTGCGTATAATTTTGATTTTTTTCTTGTAGCCTAACGGAAATGAGGTTAAACAGACAAGATCTGGACTCTTGTGGTTGTTTGGCGATAGAGTGGCTTCTTTCAGGTACTTCCCTCGCTATCTGAATTTTTTGCTGTTAATCCTTGTTCTTTCGTAGTGATTTAAGTTTGAATTTTCAATTAGTTACTTTCGAGTTCATCCTGATCATAATCTTAGAGAATAACATAATTTTTGATATTCCAAGTTGCTCTAGCTCAACTGAATATGAAAATAATATTTTAGTTTCTTTTTGGAAGTTTGGAGAAATTCAATTTATTATTGTAAGGTAGGAACTCAGGATCTCTTCTTCACTTCTTTGTTTGTTCTGTTTTTTTCTTTATTTGATTTTCTAAGTACTGATTCTTTCTTAAAATTTATGAGATGTATCTGAACACAATGAGAAACAAAGATTTTTCATCAACCTTTCCAAATAACCTTAGATCTATCTTATGGAAGTTTAAAACCATGGTCAGAACTCAGAATTCAGAACTTCTTATAAACTGTTTCAGAGATTCCATGGGAATTATAATTTCCTCTGGTTAGCTGTCATTTGGAACTGTGATGTTTATAATTACTTCATCTTCTTTAATTTGAGAAAATTATTAGAGTCGTGGATTCTCGTGTGATACTATATGAGTAGGTCGGTCCTTTTTTTGTTGGTATATAATGAGCATAATTAGTTTTATCTTCATTAGATTTTTGTTGGTATATATGAGTAAATCTAAGGTGTGACGTGCTCACCAAGAGAGTTTGGTGAGCATAACTCCAAAAATGCATTGAATCGGCTTCAAATGACGAATCCAAACTGTTGAAATCTATGTACTTTGTGAATGATGCATGTACATGCAAAATTTTGGAAGTTTCGAATTTATTTGCTATGAGATTAAGCGGTTAAAGTAATGATAAAAATGAATATATAAAATAACTAATAGAATAACTTATTAAAATATTCATTACTTTGACCGCTTGACCTTGTAGCAAATGAATTCAAAACTTTTAAAATTTTGCATGTACATGCATCACTCACGAAGTACATGGATTTCAACGGTTTGGATTCGTCATTTGAAGCCGATCTGATGTATTTTTGGAGTTGTGCTCACCAAACTCTCTTGGTGAGCACGTCACACCCTAGATTTACTCATATGAGTAGGTCAGTCCTTTTTTTGTTGGTATATAATGAGCATAATTAGTTTTATCTTCATTAGATTGGCCTCTTCTTTTAAAAGACAAGAGGTTCTTTTCCTTCTGTTCTGTTGTCTCATAATTTCATTGTTTGCTTTATAGTTTAGGTTGTTGGGTTAAAAAGTATAGTATAAGATTACTGTGTAGATTGTTGTGTTCAACCATTTTTTCTTGAATTCTTCTCTCTGTATAACTTAAGAGATGAACTGCCTTTATTTTTGAGAACTGGATCATGCCACCCTGGTTGAAAATAAACTTGCTCATTTTAATTTCAACGAACATGTTGATTTTCAGGATTTTCTCTGGTCAATTGTGCCCAATTTGCTGATGATCTCAATTACAGTTTTCTATCTTTAGTTTGGCAAGTATCTCCTAAAATCAGATATTTGCACTGGGATTTCTCTTTTGGCAAAATCCACACCTTGATTTTATTTCTTCTGTTTTTCCTTCTATTGATAAATAAAAAATTGAGACCTGCAGTTCTTCTTAAAAATTGAGATTCCTGACCCAGTGGCATGCAAAGGGGAATGACAGGGTAAAGAAGAATTCATATCACCTAAGATACCTCAAAACGGTGAGTTTGAATCCTCTCCATTCATTATATACTAGCACGAACCTCTTAAGGGTATGTTTGGTTGGGTTGAGAATATTCGGAACAGTCTATTCGGGTATGTTTGGTTGCAAAACAAGAATAGCTAGGATAGCTATTGTTTGTCATATAATAATAGCCGATTCTCAAAACCCTTAGGAATAGCCTATTCTCAATCCAACCAAACATATCCCGAGTGTTTGGTTGGATTAGAATAGCTAGAATAGGAAATTCAAATTTTTTGTCTTATTAGAATAGGTTATTTCTAATGTTTTGAAATTTAACTATTCTAATAAGACAAACAAGAGCTATTCTTGATTTGGCTATTCTAATTATTCTTATTTTGCAACCAAACATATCCTAAAGAGACCTCGTGCATTATAGACTAGGGCCAGATTCTAATTGGACAGTTCAGATTTAAACTCATATGAACTTAGACACCTGTGACTGCCCGACTGGTTAGTTTCCTTTTTATCAACACTTGGATTATTGTATCCTTCTAGTTTATGCAAGTGTTTTTAAATCAAAGCGCATGAATTTGTTGTTATATTTGTCGAAGTGCAATTCTCTGTTTTTTCAGGTTAATTTTGGCTCAGCAGTACTCAATTTCAGCTTTTAGTTTTGTTCTCCATTGTAGCATCATGTTTTTATTTTTTTTCTTTAAACATAATAAACAACGATAAAGATACATTTTAACTGTTGCTTTTGAGAAAATTAAGTTCAAAAGTAGATTCTTTGCCAACATTCCTCCAGTAAAGGTTGACACAACAAAAAAATGGAAATAAATATACAGGGTCAGCGCAGCTACCAAATTGTTACAGTAAAATCTAGAGGGCCTAGCCCTATATAACAGTATCTTCTCTACAAAAACGTAATAAACCAAAATAGTGCCACAATATCTAGAAACAACCATTAGAAAACACAACTCATATAACCTAGCCAGAAATTACATAATAAGAAAAATAAGCCATGAGATGATATCCATAAATGTTCTTCTTAGGAATTACAGGTGAGCATCACTAGCTCCAATTCCATCAATGGCCATAGGATGCCCATTACCACCCCCTTCAACAAAATAAAACTTAAATTATAATTATAGTCTTAAATATAATTCATGAATGGCTTTTTTTGTTCTTCTTATAGGTCCATCAAAAGTGTGCTAGTAGATCAAGCTAGCAGTGCGAAAAAGAAGTTAGGTGGCCTCTTTTGGAGGGAAACTATCTCCATGGAACATAAACAGAAAGAAAAGAATAAAATAAAATACATCTGAGCGTTATGAAAGGCAAAAGCTTTAAAAGCTCAATATAAATATTCTAATACTCTCCCTTACCACTATCCAAAGGGAAACAAATTGAAACAAACATAATTTACACAACTGCAACTAAACTTAGTACACTAAAGCTGGAAAGAGAGAGTTGTTAATAATTGTGAGATAAAATCAAGGCAGCAGCCACTAAAAATCTAAAAAAAATGAGTCAACAGCAACCACTTTAAAATAATTAATATTTACCACTCTCACCATCGGATGCTTCAGCCAGTCTTGCTATTGCATCAATCAATGACTGCTCATGGTCCTGCAATTTCGCCAAATACAAGTTTTAGATAAATGATACAGTTGCAGAAACATACTAACTTCTGTTTTTGTTGTTTCACACTTTCAGGTGCATACAGAGAACTAAAAATCTTAATGTAAATTAGTCCATGATGATTCAATTCTGTTGTAAATTGAGTAGCTAGTGTTTGTGTACAATAGCTCTACTTTGAGATTTAACAAGTGAATTCTAATCAAATGGTGTAATAAAGATTCTGCCATCCATAAAGCGTTTAAAATATTATTGTCAGAAAGCTTTTATTTTTATATTCTTTCTTAATTTAATTACTTCTATGTGGAGCAGTTGCTAACTATAGCAGAATTGAGGGGCTGCTTTGTTTGAGGGACAAACACATTTCTTTCATAGGATCCCCTTTGACAATGATTATCTTTGATTAATTATTTTTAAATGTAGGTTCAAAAGTTTTCGAACTAAATTATAATCACTTGACAATGGTTTATCTAAACATCCTTGACAACAATTTCTCAAATCATGTCAATTTAAAAAAAAAATGGTAGTCACAATTTTATTTATAGATTGATTGTGGACCAATTTTCATGCAATTTAAAATTGTAGGGTTAACATGCACCATTGGTGCTATGCTCCAATCATGCTCCACATCCTTATCTCCATTTTTAAAGTTCCAACACTCAATCCGAGCCGCTCAACATGATCTTCATATTAAAATGTGACTGGAGACCAAATATTATATATATTTTTTAATGTTTTCACTATTTTTTTAGATAGGTACAAAATCACTTTTTCCATAATCTTCTGTTATATTAAAAACAGTAATTTTGTACCTATCTAAAAAAATAAGTACAAGAATTCTAGAAAATATATAATTTGGTCTCCACGCACATTTTAATATGAAGAATCATGTTGAGTAGTTCAGATCAACTCTTCGGACTTTGAAAACAAAGAAAATAATGTGGAGCATGATTGAAGCACAAAACCAATGGTGCATTATAACTCTACTCTATAAAATGTCACAAAAATGAACCGTTGCAAATTTCTTATTATCTGATGAACAATAAAGCTTGCATTAAATTTCATCAGTTTCATGTATAAGATGTGTATGAACTATGAAGTATAGATTACATTTTACTAAACAAATTTCAAAATTACAAGTTATTTTTGCAATTGTCGAGATTGTCAAAGTAATACATTGTCAATAAATACGAACCTTTCAAAATATAGAGAAAAGTACATAGACATGCGTTGCCTTGTGAATTAGTTGTGTATTAAAATTTTTATGCAATTTATGTTGTTTGACATTCCATAAAATGCCATTAGATATATAATGTTGCAACTTAAAGTCATCTGATAGACAACAAAAATTGCAGCATATATTTTTTTGGTGCACAATATAAATGCAGCATGTATCACATTCCAGAGGTTGAATTTCAATACTGCAAGCTATTTTTGTTAATTGTCAAGATTGCATTGTCAATGGATCTCAACCCTTGACTAAATCCAATTAAGAAAAAGTATTACCTTCAGAACTTTCTTGGCCTTCTCTATCTCCAAAGGATCAGGGTGGTTTGCACTGAAAACTCTCTCAACCTGACACAAACATCCAATGTTACATAAAAAACTGCGAAGGCAAATCAACTTCTTTTCAGCTATCTTTCTTTTTCTCTCCTTCGTAACAACCATTATTGCTATATTGTTCTTTTGAAACTCTGTCATGCTTAAAAGCTTAGTACACCCTCACCCAAAAAATAAGGAAACAACATAGGCAGCTTTGAAAGACACCAAATATTAAAAATTCCTACAATAAACATTACCTCCTTGATTAAGGTTTCAGTATGAAGGATTTCAATATCATCAGGATTTTTCCTGCCAATCCCATTTTGGGATGGGGGAATAACAGAATCCTTTTTGGGCATGTTTTTAAGGGAGCCCCTTCCTCTTCCTCCACCTGGCATTGCCCCACCACCACGGCCCATTGACTTCTTGACACCACCATGCGCAGGCCCACCTCCACCACGCCCTGACCTTTGTTGGTTGATGCCCGGATCCTCTCCCTCCCATCTAATATCCTCTGGCGATATCTAAATTCCAAGTTGATATTCAATTAATGAAAATCTCCTCTTTAAGAATACAAGTTTTTTTGTTATAATTGCTCTAACCTCTTTAAGATTGACCCATTCCCATGTTTCGTTTGGAGTATTCATGTCATACACCAGCGCATGAAGTCCCTGTGTTGTTAACATTTAAGGAAATGTTAGGTAAAGAATATACTTGAAATAGGAAAAACATGCCAATTCAGGTCTAGTAGGTCGGCCCTGGGTCAGATCCAATATTGTAGGTTTTTGGTAGAGTTGGGTTCAGTATGAAGTCAATGCTCCTTTGAAGTATCGAACTCGTGGTAACGTTGGGTTTTGTATCTGTCACAAACCCTCCACTATGCAACAATACAACTAAGATATCATTCATCAAGAGATCTTAGAAAAAAAAGTTCAAAGATACAAAACATTATAAAATTAATGATTCAACTGCTAAATCATGTATTATCCACACATCAAAAGACTGTTTCAATACAAAAATGTGAGGCCAAGGAAGTGGGGCTGAACACATGCCGCACTTTGGTATATAATGATAGTGTAGATAGCTCTTGTAAATCTATACAAGGGACTACCTTTTCTCATTCAATAAGACCATAAATCTTTCCTAGTACAGCACACATGTCAATGCAGCACATATTTTTTTAACTTGACCTTAAATCTTTTTACTCTATAAATACCTTTTCTGGACTTGTTAAACCTTGAATCCTTGAATGATTTTTTGTTTGGAGTTGTTAAACCTCGAGAAGATAAACTTACAAAAAAAGCAAAGTAAAAGGATAGACCTTCTCAGCATCGTAATCAGTTATGACAGCCTCATAGAAGCTATTGTCCTCTGGCCACCTGGTTCGAACTTTACGCCCTATTAGGGGGTTATACGGAGCAGCTGCTTCTGCATGATCGCTTGTGGCAAGTGCACCCGAGGCACTCCTGCTGCCTCCTGGTGGTCCCCTGGTACTGGGCCCTGCCGAAGAGTAAGGCATCGTCTTTACTCCAGGTGGCAGCTTCTGCCCCTATAAATGTGCAAAGTAGTGCTTTTGCATTAGTGAAAACAAAAAGATCACAACATTGTTTTTCTTGCAAGTAAAACGTTCATGACCATGGTTATACAATTGCTCACCTCTCGATAACTACCACAAATATAACCATGGATAACTATAATTTTCTTACTATTCAATACATGATCTTTGTTAGTAACTTAAGAGAACTAGAGATTAGTCTTTTGGAAAGTACAATGGAAAGTACAAAGACATTGTATGTTCTTTCAGGAGAGTCTAATTAACTTTATTTTTGCTTGTCAACCAGTTGAATGAAAACACTGGCAGTGTCATCAGACAGTTATGTCCATCTTCACTTGATGTGGTCAGTGGATCCAAAATTTATATTAGTTATGAAACATAATACAATAGTGTTACAAAAAGAAATTCGACTGACATGGACATACAATTCCACATTGCAACTGTTTCCTTCATTTTGTGGAGCAATACTACTACAATCATGGCATACATAGGCCAGCATAATTATGTCAACGAATTCAATCATCACAGAGACCATCTACAACCATACTAGTTCAAAACCAGACTTGACTAGGCTACAACAGTCCCTGCAACATACCGGTTTAGCCTTCTTTCCTTTGGAAAATGGGGGTGGAACCCCCTTTTTAGCGACAGAAGATGTTGAAGGTTGCATTGGTACTGCAACTGGAGGTGCAGCCTGTGGCGGCTGGGGATGCAATGCAGCAGCTGGGGGTGTGGCCATGGATGGAGGCACAGAAGATAGAGAGGCCATTGGCTGAGAACCTGTCTTCTGCCTCTTTCTTGAAGCTGACACAGTTGGGCTGGGCACTGGGTCCATACCAGGCTGCACCCCACCAACCAAACTTGTTTGTGCCCTACCTCCTTGCCTCCACTCCCTATTAATCGTCACACTATTTTAAGTTGGAAATAGCAGGATTTTGTATTGCAAGAAACACACTAGACCAGTATGGTTCTCATAAGTCTAACAATTTATATAGGTGCGACCAGCTCTCTACCAATGGAGTGGACATAGCATACCAAAATATCATTCCATTCATGCCATTGATCTGGAAAATCATCCCAGTTAGCATATCATTCCACTTTATTGAAGCCTTCAAACCGGTTCGGTATTAGTCCAAGACCATAGTATCTCCAAAATGACGAGTACAACTCTAACCATAGCATGTTGCACTTGTCCTTGTTGCAATTATTAGTTTGCTCCGATGAATTATTTTACTACTTGGTCATAATGCACTAACAAAAACGTAATTCAGAATAAAGAATTTAAATAAAAGAACCTTATTCGTCTGATGATATCATCAGCATTGACACGGCCTAAGAGTTCACGATGCTCCTTGTCAGAGACTCTTAGCTCTTTCCTTAATTCAGTTATTAAACTTTCTTTTTCCTGAAAAAATAAACGACAAAAAAACAATAATTCTAGAGTGTTAATGTCGTATAATATTAATTGCAGGAAAGTTATTTGTTCAAGTGATTACCATCATTAGCTAGCAGCAGTAATTAAGGTATGTATGCATGAAAGATAGTTTCGGCAATATTGAAGAGATAAGCAGCAGATGGAACAGATGGCATTTCCAATGTTTTCGGATAACAAAATAAAATTTACAAAAGAGTGAGCAAAAGGCTAATGAGATACCAACCCAAGTGATGGCATCAGCCTGGGCTTTAAAAGCCCTTAAAACAGAGCAGTAGGCCTCTTGCTCAAGCATGTGAATCTGAGACTCCATGTCACTGTGGGCCCCACCACCACGTGAATATGACCCTGGCCCAGCACCACCTACTACGGCTGTTGACCGACCATTCCCACTGACACGTGGGCCCCCCCTTGCATTTCGGTTCTGATATGATGGGGGCAAGTCATCGTCAGTCCCTGCATCCCAATTTAGTGCCAATTAAAATTACACAGGCATGGAAAGATATAGCTTCCAATATCTAGTTCTTCCTTTTTTTATCTTTCCGTGTTAGTTGCTGAACTGATGATTGATATTAACTATTGTTAAGTTTTGTGGTGGCTATTTTCATGCTGATTGGTATAAACTATATTGTGGATGAAACAACAATTCGTGCTGGATTTATTTATAGAAAAAATGAAAAGAAATTATATGGTGTGATCAATCACTCTACTTAAAAATGAAAATCACTTGAACCAATTTACTAATACAGTATTAAAACTACAATTGCTCTCATGTAGAGGCCATATGCAGCTTCAAATTTATAGATACTGCAAAACCCTAACTTTAAACAAAAGAAATAGATAATTTCATTCTACTTTACTCTACCAAAACTAACACAATAACCCCATAAACATATTTCTGGTTTTACACAGAACAAAGAAAAACAAAGTTAAAGTATTTTCGCCTAATTAATTTCATTGACCTGGTAACCCTAACTTTCGAGCCTCTCTACATACCAATCGAAAAAACAGCTAAACTATCAAATCCATGAACCAAAATCGCCAAAACAAAGCTCATAACCTCAAATAGCTGCTTAAATTACTAAAACAGACCCTAATCAATCAAAATAAAAAAAAAGGACAAGAAAACTCACCGCTGCTATCTGAAGGATCGTACTCCATGCACCAAAAACTCCCTCAGGAGTCCGCCTCTATCCAAAAATCTTCACCGAATTTTAAAAAATAACCACTTCGCCAAGCAAGACAAGTGCGATTCCTCCCAAATTGGGAACTGCTCGCCTAAAAAGGACTAAAGATCCACCTCAAGGTAGTCGATATACTCGCACAATTGACCAGAATTAACAAGAAAAATTATCGAGAAGAAGAAATTTAAAGAAAAATTGTCGAATTCGATATAGAAGGAAGCGAGAGTGAGTGAGATCGGGGGGGAGGATTTGTGCGACAGCCCAAGTAGAGGAAAAAAAAAAGGGCGAAATAAAAGAGGTAAAAGGCGGACTTGAAACATGTTTTATAGCTGAAATTTTGTGGCTGTTAGGGGTCTGGTTTCAGGTCCGCCTGCGGCTCCTCCTTAGGCCCGGTCTTCGTGAAACGTAAGCATTCTGCTTGTTCACTGAATCACTGTTATGGGCTAGTTTATTGTGGGCGTAGTGTTGTTACACCGAAGTACTGTTATTTATTATTTTATTAAATGAATGAATCAATGATCAGGACTCAGGAGTCCAATAATTCGGTACAGAACAGTACAATAAGATATTATTTGAGAATGTTTGTAAAGAGATTTGTACGTGTTTTTGTTTTCATTGAAAAAAAAAAATGCTAATAAACAAAGAAAAGCTTGTATTTTTTTCATTTTATTTTTTCGAAAAAAAGATAGCCAGAATGCTGTCCGAGTACATCCTAAGTAATATTATCTAAAAGCCGAATAATATCAATACCCGTTTGAAAATCAAACCCAGAAATGGGAATCAATTGACTCTTTATTTTCAAAATTTATATAATTATGTACAATTTTCTATATAGTTTAGAATAAAATACTATAAATTAACTCTAGTTCGCAGCATACATTTTTTTATATAATTAATTGTCATTCACGTTTGTCTTTTCATAACTTGAAAGTCTAGCTCTGTCCTATCAAAAAACCATGTTTCAGTTGTTTTCATGCCCATAACATACATCATTGACATCTCTCAAAAGCTTGAATCCCACTAACTTAAATTAGATCATCCATGCAATACAACAAGCACTTGATTTACATCGCGTTCACCTTACTAGTACTGTGACTTGTATAGTTTGAGTCACATTCTCTTAAGACATAGCTCATCAAATTGCCATTAAAATATCAGATTTACACAAGCTAGAAGCACTTTATTGCATCATTATACTTGTACTGATAGCAAGTCCAAATTATCATTTTCACTCAGCATGTCACTCTCCCAACATCTAAAATAGAGATTAAAATAGAGATTTGTGATTCTCCTTTGTATTTTCTGTCCAAAATTGTGCCAGAGAGATTATTGAAACAAACATCACCGCTTTCTTTACACAAGCTCCAATAGGCTGCACAAACAACTAGGGGACGTATGGACGAATCAAGGAATAGAGCAAGAATATTAGCTAATACAACATTTTGTTGGATTAGTAGAATAGCGAGAAAACGCACAAAAGGCAAACAAAGAATAGTCTATATTTACCAATTCAAACACACTCAAACGTAGAATAGTAGCTCGGAATAGTGCTAATCTGAATTAGTGACTATTCCAAACAGAAATGCATGTTTATCTTGTTACGGTAAGGTCGGTAAGATCAATGTGCAAATTGGATTGTACTAAAAAAAATTCCATCTAAACATAACTAAGTCTCTGTCTAAGTGACAATCTCCCATCCAATACCATATATCCTTGCATATTTGCATTGAATGAAGAGATGATCCACTATATATTTCCTCTAGAGGGCAAAATTGACAATGTAAATTCTCTACCCATCCCTTTTTAGTGAGGGTATATTTGATCAGTATCTATTTCCTGTAGAGTAACCACATAAAAATATGTACTTTTTGTGGTATATTAATCAACTCAACAAAGTTGAGCATTATATGGTGAGTGGCTGATATCAAAACGTTTGTTCCTAGGTTGTGGAACAAACGCTTCGGTTTTTACATTTTCAAAATCCAAATAGTTATCCAAATCGTTCAACATTCAATTTACATTAAAATGTATTTGGAGAGCAAATTTTACATTTTTTGAATTTTTTTTACTGTTTATTATGACAGTTTTAAAAATCATTGTTTTCAATGATCCATAAACTTTTCACTGTTTATTAAAATCAACGATTTTAAAACTGACTTAATAAATAATAAAAAAATTCTACAAAATGTAAAATTTGGTCTCCAAACACATTTTAATATGAAGGTCACATCTAGTTGTTTGGATCGACGGTTTGGACTTTAAAAATCGAAAAACCAATTAGTTACACCACGGCTCCGAAACAAACGTTTTGATATTAGCCAGTTATCACCCTTCTAAAATTAAGTCAATTGTATAGAGATTTTATAGTGGAAGAACTTGCTGAGTCCCATGTCCGTTGTAACTGGTTATATATTGTTATCAGAGGGTTTTCTGCCCCATATGTACACAGTATAGTGGGCATTTCATTAAGAGTACTGACACCATCAGTACCTATCTTGTAGGAATACCAGTATCCTCTATTTTCCTGATTTTCTTCACATTTCTCCAGAATGAAGATATATAACAAATGTTTAGGGGACTATTAGTAGGGGTGTTCATCGGTTCGGTTCGGTTCAAACCGAACCGAACTAGGCAAACCAAAGTTTTAATTCGGTTTCAAAAATTGAACCGAACCGAACCGAATTAGCATTGCAACCGAACCGAACCGAACCAAAGTTTTATTTCGGTTTGTTCGGTTTGTTCGGTTCAAACCGAAATATATCAATTTTTTAATTTAAAACAATTGTTTTGTAATAAACCGAAGTATATTAAAAAATAAATTGGAGTATTAAGAAATAAATCGGGATATTAAGAAATAAACCAAAGTATTTAAAGCAATTGATTAAGAAATAAACCGGGGCGATCCGAACCAAATTCATAATATCTAAAAGTTCGGTCGGTTCGGTTATTTCGGTTTTGAAAATTTCAAACCGAACCGAACCAAAGTTTTAATTCGGTTTTAAAAAACAAACCGAACCGAACCATTAAACCGAATAAACCGAACCGTTTAAACCGATCTAATTCGGTTCGGTCCAAAACCGATTAAACCGGACCCAATGAACACCCCTAACTATTAGGTCAAAATTATAAGTTTTCAGTAAAAAAAAATTCATCTGCTCGTTTTAATTAGTTCAACTAGCTAGATAGAAAAAAAATATATTATTTTTATCTAACAAAAGCAACAGACACCGATCCAATTTACAATCTTCCAGAAGTATTTAAGAGAATATGGTTTGACTTTTCATTTTTCTCTTCTTTCTTTTTTTTGTTTCATTTTTTTAAGGCAGGAGACACAGAATCTATTTACGATAAAGATATATATTAAGCCCAAGTCCAAAATAGGAAAATGTGTTGACAACATCATATCAGTAAAAGAGATACTATGATGTTGTAGATATATATTACAATTTTACCCTTTTTCTATTTTACACATTTAACCCTCCACTATATATTTTACACATTTTACACAAAAGAGATACTATGATGTTGTTGATATATGTAACATGAAAAATTATATGAAATAACGAATAAAGAACATATATCAGTAATAAATATGCGCCGGTCGGATATTCCGAGAGAATAGTCTGTTATTCCTCTCTCATCATAGTGCCCAAGCGCCAGCTGTCCATGCTGTGTCCCACTTGCTCTTAACCGATAATTTATTTAATAATTGCTCAGTTGCATTTGCAATTTGGAATTTGATAGCTTTATTTAATGGATTTAGTTTTAAACTGTAATTGTACATCTATACAAGATTTGTGGATTATAGATACCCAAATCCCTTTGAAAGATAAATAACCATCTGGTCTTCGAGATCATTAGGTGCTAAGATTATTGCTTTAGCTACATTTTAATGTAAATCCAAAAATGATGAATTTTATTTTGAGCTTAACACTAATACTTTCTTGTGATGTAGAGGATGTACCAGCACAACAACCCAACAGGTACAACATGAATGGAGCTGGTACTCTGGTACCAAGAGAATAAGAGATTGGTCTAGATCCGTTTTGGCGGAGGATGATTCAAGCATGTCTCAGTAGTGGATACAACAATAGTTTTAATGGGATGTGATTTTGAAGTTTTACTTTAGTGCTACTTTTGTTATCAGTGGTTCTTTTTATTTTAGGAAAAATGAGAGTCATGCCTATAGAAGGAAAAATCAGAATCAGAATCGGAATTGGAATCGGTCTTTTGACCATGGAATCGAAATCGGATAAATCGGTCGGAATCGGCCGAATCAAATCGGAAACTCGGATTTTTTGTCAGAAGCTTGTTTCGTACTAAAAAAATAATTTGTCAACAATTTCTGTTTAGACGAATGCTTACAATCAAATAATCTACTAATACAATATAATACAAGCATTACTCCTTTTCAATAGTTGTTTAAACACTTATATTTATATGTAATTATGTATTCTAGCAACGAAAGGTAACATGGTGTGGTGATAGTTGACTTAGTTGATATTTATGATTTCCCTGGTTTGAGTCACATAGGAAGCAAAAAAATATTTTGGAGAGTGGTATTTGCGCGTTTCAGCCGAAATTTGATTGGAATCGGACCATTTCGACTGAAATTGGACGAAAAAATTACCTACCGTGTAACTCGGCCTAAAATCAGATCGGTACAGCCCAGTTCCGATCCGGATTGGCCGATTCCGGCCCAGAACGACTGATTTTTCTTTCTATGGTCATGCCCTCATTTGTATATTATATTAAAACAAAGTTACAAGGACTTTGTAACTACATTGATTAAGAAAAAAATGCTCAAAATATTTGAGCTATTTGAAAAAAAAAATTATGAAACAGTGGTTAAAGAAAAAAAAATAACTTTTGTAATTGATACCAGAGGTTTGATATCTACTGAAAATTGGTGGGTTCATCTCCACTTTTGTCAAAAAGAAAAAGAAAAAAAATCGGAATGTTTTGATTCTATTTTCATGATATTACAAAAATTGTATAATCAACATATGCTCATGATTAATTTTCCCTGCTTTTTCATATTATTGACTGGCACTAAAATGAGATAGAAATGTCTTACTTTTTTTACGGTGCATAAAAAGGTAATTTAGACTAATTATATATGTTCTACTTTGTAGTGTTAATTTAATATGTATATTTAATTCAGTACAAGTGAAACAATAATAGACGTATAAATAAATAATTGGATTTGAAAACCTTTAACTTTGACTGAGTATTTCCTTGTTCTGATCTTAAATATGTTGTTGACGGCAGTGTTGTAAAAAACGTGAATTTAAGATGATTGATTGGTCGATTTTTCGGTAGCAATGATCAAACTGTCACGGATCTTTCTAATTAATTGGCTGGTTATTTCCGATTGATCGCTTGATGGTATCTTGTCTGTCCGACAAGCACATATCGTTATTTGCAACACTGGTTGACGGTACTGCAACTTTACGGTTCCACTATAATTTAAAAAAAAAATTGGGCAAAACTACAAATGATAATATTGCAATTGTTTTGATCAAGAAAGCTTAGATGTTCTATAACAATATTTTTTCTCCTTAAAGACTTGAATTTCATAACTCTTTCATAGTAATTATAATATCTTGATATATGCTAACCACTAACCAGTTTTTAATTTAATCAGTAATTCAGCACCTATTTACCATATATAAGTTTGA
Source organism: Carex arenaria (assembly GCA_964058825.1). Classification (NCBI taxonomy): domain Eukaryota; kingdom Viridiplantae; phylum Streptophyta; class Magnoliopsida; order Poales; family Cyperaceae; genus Carex; species Carex arenaria. The sequence continues at coordinate 257,637 of CAXKVW010000388.1, read as the reverse complement.
CTATAAAATATGTGCTTAGATGCAAAATAGTATCAAGATTTGTTTTTTTGTTTGTGGCTGTTTTTAGTGTTATCTCTCAATACCAGTACAGTAGGTGATCGCTGTTTTGGTACCTGGTACCAGTCTGTTAGTCCCAGTTAATAATGTATAAGTTTTAATTTTAATAGAAATCGGTGGATAATTCTACTTCTTTCAAAAAAAAAAAATTAGATGCAAAATATGAGAGAGAGAGGATGAGAAGAACAGCCCCCACCATGCCAAGTTGACAGCAATTAAAGATGCATGAGTGTACTCTTATGTGACATGAATTTTTTAAGTGAACTGACATGAATTTTTTAAGTGAACTCTCCAATCTCCATGACATAAATCATGATTTAATGATGATGCCAAAAAGCAAAGTCTTGAAAATGACCATTAAAGGTAACAATCAAAATAAAGCAAAAAAAACTCATGCAATTAATTAGTAAACTCCAACTTTTTTACGAGTAGGTCCTTCGGTAGAAGGGAAATTACAAAATCACCCTTTGGAAAGCTATATATCCAACATTCAAATCAGTTTTATACCAATAAAATATATAAATTTAAACTTTTCATCGAATATTTAAAAAAAATAATTCGAATTCGATTGACCCATGCACCCAAGTTGATCCGCTGCAACCCGAAGCCAAGTGAGGAGGGATCCACTTACAACATTTGGAAATTACAACATCTTACAACACTTCGGTATTGTAATTTTAACATGATATCTATAATAAAATATGTTTGGAGATCAAATTTTACATTTTTTTTTTTTTTACTATTTATTATGTATTTTTACCAAATTGTTGTTTTTAGACAATTCTGGACCACTGAAAAAAATCCGTTTGTAAAATACTTAATAAATAGTAAAAAAATTCAATAAATGTAAAATTTGATCACCAAGTACATTTTAATATAGATATCATGTTAAATGATTTGGATTTTTAAAATTACAAAACCGAATTATTGTAAGATTTTGTAATTTACCAATTTTATAAGTGGATCCCTCCTCTCTTTTCTTTTCGCTAACCGGCTAACCCAACAAAATCAAGTGCAAAATTGTTTTTTTTTTTTTTTTTTTTGTAACTTCTATTTTACATAAATATCCCATAAATATGCATTTATTTTGCTTTCCTTCTAAAGGCCATCAATATAGAATAAGACAAGTAGAAGTACCTCTGGAGTGTAAATTTCAATGAGAACTAAGAGACACAACATTAGTACTGGCATTGAAATCAACAAATTTAGACACTTACCAAAACAATATACAAATTTATTTTGCCTAAATAGTAAATAGACCTTCTACAGAGAATTTTAATCCAATTTGAGGTAGTTCATCAGGACTGACAAGCAAAAAAAAAGGGCTCAATTATACATTTTTGCATCTCAAACAGACTGATATTAGTTAACTACCAAACAAAAATTAAAGTAAAAATAAAATTCAACCCCCCCCCCCCCCCCCCCCAACAACAGGAAAAAAGAAAAAGAAAGAAAGGAAAATATAAAGGAAAAACTAAAACACTAAAAAGTATAGTGAAAGGTACTATGTGAATTCAACATATCATAAGCTTCTTGCCATCATCTCTTGATATCTCCTGCATGAATCTTGTTTCTCAAGTTTAAATTTCTCATAGCACCTGGCAATGAAGCTCTCAGCACGCCGGTTTATGTCACGTCCATCATTGCATCCATCGTCATCACCGTCGTCATTTTCGTCGTCGTTTGTAGTTTCACCCGAACTCCTATCTTCAAGCCATTCGAGGTATCCAGACAGTGGCACAATCTCTTCACTCGGAATAACCGAATTCCAATCGGCATCATAGTATGCTTGATCACCAACCGGTAAAATGTGGAACGAAGAATAATTCATGCGCACGGTGATGGAATTGGTAGCCTTCATTTCCTTCATTTTCATGTTATTTGCTCCTCTTAGTTTAATGATATACTTAGTGATTCCTCTAGTCTTTTTGTAGAGGATAGCATTGATAGTTGATTTGAGATTTCGGAATGCTTGAATGCCGCGATTTGCGTGTCGGAAAATGTAGGCATGGATAAATTTGATTTTGAGGAACAAGGGTGATGGAGGTGGAAATGGGGATGTCAAGCTGAAATTATAATAGGAATTGAGAGCTGAGTTTTGGTAGTGTTGGTAATCCATTTGAGGAAGGAGAGGTTAATAATTAGGGGCTTCATTGGGGTAACATTGTGTGCTCATATATATGTGTATTTATCCTGTCTCCATTAATTCATTGCCACCAGAGTTGTAACAAAATTACAAAAATTGTCCTCAATACTTGGACTTGTTTAATTGGAAATAAATCTGCTGTTATTCCGGTCTCGGCCGTTGATCTTTGTTGAGATTCGGGTACGAAAATTTTTTTCTCTTAAGATTTGTGTATGAAAAACTTTGAATGGTTGGGATATAAATAACAGGTCCTGTGATCCCTTTGGAATAACAGCAGATTTATATCCTGTTTAATTGCTAGTCGAACTTAAATTCACAAACAATTCATTAAAATTCCAAATTATTTTCAGTACAAGATTTCATTAAGATTTTATATTTCAATTAGCACGGGTATTTGATCAAAATGGCAATATCATTTGGCACCAATGAATTTAATACACCCGTGTTTCTGTCGTTTAAAACCTTACAAGATATTTAGACGTGCATGCATCTTTCGTGAATTTCTGACATAAAATTTATTGCTAAATTTGTGTTTGGAAGTCAGAATTAAAATTTGGATTATTCATTTCATCCCAAAGTGGCCATGAGTTCACAAGATAGTTGTGAACTTAGTAGATGCTAGCCTCAACTTCTTAATTACAGCTTCTATCTCTTTGTTTTTAAGGTCTAATTATGCGTTAACCTCAATTAATCTTCGTCAAGAACGTAGTTAGGATTTTTATCAGAGATAGACTAAATATTTTACTGGTACGAGTACGACAAAAGAGTTGTGAATTGACATGAATTAACCAATTCAGACTGTGGATTGTCCAGAGGTAGGGAAAAAAATTCTCCAAAAATAAACAACAGTCCAATTAATTATGTATAGACATATATTCGGTTTTCAAAATTCAGAATTAGATAATTGCCTACTCCTGATTGCTATGCAACTAATCTTTGCACAATAATGGAACTACACATTATACTTTTATGGTAGATTAAACCGCCTTGTTAAAGTTATTAGACAAATTAAGTATAATTAACCAGATTCATATTTAAAGAGAAATACAAGTTATATATTATGTTAAAGCAGTTTGGGAATTATATATTTTCTCTCTCTTGATTCAAATTATAATAGAACTTCTCTCTCTTTGTTGTCATTTTAGCAATGTCTAATAAAACTTAATTTAAAGAATGTTGGTCAAGCACTCATGGTCTTGCAGTCTATTGTTTAATTACATAATGTGAAGCAAGGTTTTACAGGGTTGGTTTGGAAAAGGGACAAAAGTTGGCGTGGTCACTCAGAAATTAGCTGAATATATATATATATATAGCTGTTTTAATAGGTATCTCCAGGCAAATTAATAAAGCAGCAGATTCAAACCTAACTTTAGCTCGGTCCCATGGGCACTACAACCAATCAAAGAAAAAGGTATCAGATCTCAGATATGCGATCCTTAATTAATCTATATAAAATTTGGATAAACTCAAAATGTTTGTTCATAAGCTGTGTTGCAATCAATTGTAATTTTTAAAATTCAAATTGTTAGATTAGATGTGATCTCTATATTAAAATGTGTTTTGAGACTAAATTTTATTTGTTAAATCAGTTTTAAAATCGCTGATTTTAATAAACAGTGAAAATTTTATACATGATTGAAAATAATAATTTAAAACTGACTTAATAAATAATAAAAAAATTCAAAAAAATATAAAATTTGATCTCCAAATATATTTTAATATAGATTGTATGATGAATGGTTTAAATCGATTATTTAAACTTTGATAATATAAAATATGAAGCGTTTGTTTCACAACTTAGGATATATTCAACTAAAGTCAAAATCTAGTCAATCAATGGGGGTCCAAGACGGCCAATTTTCTAATCCTTTAGAGAGGGTGGTTCTGATGTGGCCAAAACCATGTAACACTTTGTGTGGTAGATTATTTGAAATTTGAATTATATCGATAAATTTGTGATTTTGGAATTCAAATATAATTCGGTAAGATTAAAATTTATCATTCAAGTGTAATACGAATATTATTTGAGAATTGTTTGTTGTTCTATAATGTAAGTAATTAAATATAAATGTGGTTATTTTTGCAAAAGAAATAGTAAATTTCGTAAATTTTATTAATATTATTAATATTAATATTATCGAATAAATATTATGTTGTATGTATAATTCGGCAAAGTTCAGAATAATTTAGAGAGGTACTGAAAAAAAAACAATACGAATGTAATAAGAGTATAATTCCGAAATTTATAACTATAGTTGGATTGAATTGGTTGCATGTGATTACTTAATACATAATTTTTTTTTTTTAAATATGTATTACAAGCCTCCAAATTTCATTGATAAAGGCACAAAAAGTGTCAGATTTTTAAAAGAAAGTAAAGAAAAAACTATTGTTTTTACCAGTCATAGCTTACCTAACTGATACCTAAGACTGTAAATGAGCTGGCTCGGGCTAAGCTGGACCTTAGCTCGGCTCGTTAATTATGGACCGAGCAAGCTGGACCTAAGATTTTCGAGCTAAAACCTCAGCTCAAATTCGTGACGAGCCAGCCCGAGCTAGCTCGTGAGCTGACGAGCTGGCTCATTGGGTCTGGACCTTATTTTAAAAAGAAAATAAATTTTACAAATATTTTTGGACCGAGCTTGATAGTATAAAATGCACACAAATTCATACAAATTCACAAATTGATGCCTAGCCGAGCTAGCTCACGAGCAAGCTAGGTCCCAGCTCAAACTCGTTAATTCTGGACCGAGCTAGTAGCGAGCTGGCTCATTAACAGCTCAGTCCAGTAACAAGCGAGCCAAATGTGAGTCACGATCGAGCCAGGAGCTACGAGCTTTTTTGCCACCCCTACTGGTACCGCATATGTACAGTACATATACAACTTGATTCCGTTTAATTATTGTTTTTTATTTTCTGAATGAGAGTTTTATCATCTAATACGCTAACACAATTTTCAATACAACAATATAGACTCTGATGCAACAACAAACTTTTGATTCAACATTTGGTTATTACTTTTTTTTTTTAATGATTTTTATAGTCTGTGTTTCATTGCTTAAGACTCGCTAGCACCTATGTTGATGAACTAACGCAAATTATGATATACCAACATAGATTTGATACGAAAAACATTCATGATTCATATATATTTGACATATAGATTAAGTGTGGATTATTATTTTCTTTTTTGTAAATTGCGAATTTTGTAATAATTTTTAACGATGATGGTTCAAATGCCTTGTGCCTATTTTGTCTCATCGTGCACTCGTGTCTCGTGTCTTGTATCCTATATCTTTGTTTTTAAAGTTCAAACTATTAATCCGAACTGTTCAATATGGTATTTATATTAAAAATATACCTGGAGACCAAATTTTATATTTTGTTTTTTTTAATTGTTTATTGTTTTTAAGATATGTACAAAATTATTGTTTTTGGATGATCTAGAAACAACGATTTTGTACCATCTTAAAATATAATAAAAATGTTTCTAAAAAATATAAATTTTGATTTCCGAGCAAATTTTAATATGAATATTATATTGAGCGGTTCAAATCGATAGTTTAAACTTAAAAAACAAGGATATATAATAAAAGAGATAAGACATTTGAAATGTGAAATTCATAAACTTTTAGTTTACGAAGGATTGATATTTGTCAGAGCATATTAGAATTTCATCGATATTGTTAAATGTGAAATTCATATGACTTTTTTTTATTAGATGTGAGTTGTGCACATTTTTTTTAACCATTTATCATTTTAAAATTTGTGCAGATAAATAATCCAGGAACAAAATGAGTTTCCGGTTGTTAGCATAAAAAACATGCCTATATGTAGAAATTTCTTTACATGCGTCAACAATGCCACAAGCTACCTTTTTTTGAAATAAACCAAATACATGCAGTAATGAGTTAGTGGTTTGGATTTCATAAATCAAAATATGTTGGGCGCTTTTGGTTTGGAGGGAGGATGATCTGAATTCTTGCAAAAGAACGAGAAAAGAAAGGAAAGTATGAATGTGACTTATCAAGTGACAGAATCTGATTCCCAGTTCACAGCTTTATGATTTCTTCGAAGAAAACAAAAGGAAACAACAAAACAATTTCCAATGTTTTGCTTTTTGCTTCCATAAAAGATGAATACCAGATCTTCCTTAAATTAGATCTAGAACCGGTATTCTGAAAATAAATCTGTTGCAATTCCGAATTCAGCGAACAGTATTCTGAAATTTTCTGTAATCTCGAATCTTACCGTCGAATTTTTTTCCGAAACAATTCGATGGCTGTATTAGGATTGCAGAGATTTCAAGATCACTGTTCACTAGTCTCGGATTACAGCAAATTCGGATCCGATACTGAGAGTTCAGATTTATTCAGTGGAGGAACACAAATGTTTCAACCCTTTTTCTGTCGTCTGATCACAAAACTAGATTTTAATACGCTCTGTGATTTTATTATTACAAAGTTCTTAAATTTTTAGATGGAAAAATCATGGGATATTTCATATTTGCAACTCAACATCTATACAAATTGTTGGACTTAAAAGAGATCAAATTGAATAATACAATAATATGTACAGGGGAAGCATGGATGGCAATACAACATAAACTAAAATTCCTTATGCAGTTGGTAAATAGAATTAAGATACTGAGAAAATTTAAGCAAAATTGATTGAACTGAGGAATAATGTGCCTGTCATTTCTACACTGGTACAGAAGATACAGGAAAGATGACGGATATGAATCATCTTTTAATTTAGTGACAAAAGACACTTTCTGTGTGAGAGGTCGTGTGTTCAAAATTCATACGAGAAATATTTAACGGACAATTAAATTGAAGTTGATACATGATAATTTTATTTGTATAATTAACAATATAAAAGATTATTATTATTATCATGACATTGATTTATATACAATGTTTGTTATTTAATTAGTAACTAATGATGATATTGATTTATATAATAATTTACATAGTTTTATTTAATTAATAATATATATTCTTTTAAAATAATTGGACCAATAATTATATTTTATACATTTTGTGTTTAAGTAATATTTATATTCTTACTATATTTTTGAGTTAAATTATATAAGTCAGATTGTACTATTAGTGTAGTGATCTAAAGGCTAATTCTTAAAATTATTGTATGCTATGTTATGTATTTTTTTATAATATTATAGACAAGTAAGACTGGAACTTCCATAGAACACATCCTCTTCCTTGTGTTGAAGATCTATATATGGAATTCACATCCCCTGATATATCTCAAATTTTGAGTTAATTGGTATGCAGAAATCCGAACCATTCAAATGTTTACTGAAAGCAATAATTAAATATAACCCGACTTTAAATAAATTGAAATTCTCAGTTTTCTCGTAACTTCTGTATGTGAGCCCAGCTGCAAAGAGGACCCACATGGATTTGGAACAAACTTCCTGCCTTTAAGCGGGCCAAAGGTTGGCATGGGCCTTCGTAGTGGATCTATTGGCCCATTATCTCAAGACCTTTGTCATGCACTTGAAAAGGTTCCACCTCCTTGGCTCCGATAGAAATTATTCTTAAGAATAAGCAAAACTTGGGTGTGATGTGCTCATTAAGAAAGTTTGGTGAGCACAATTTTAAAAGTATATTGGATCAGTTTCAAATGAAGAATTCAAACCGTTGAAATATATGTACTTCATGGTTGATTTATGCACATGTAAAATTTTAAAATTTCAAATTCATTTGCTACAAGCTCAAGCGGTCAAAGAAATAATGAAAAATCAATATATAAATCAAATAATATGGTGTATGACACCATGATTTGTGGCTATTGTAGGGAAGAAAATTCATATAGAGCGCAAAGGTTGCTAGAGGAGATGATAAAAAATGGGTTGGAACCAAGTGCTGCTAGTTATGGTCTAACCATTTGTACTTGATGCAATGAAGGAAAGGCACAAGAAGGTGAGTTTATACTAACTGGCATGGTAGCATGTGGCCTACAACCGTGCTGCTCAGTTAGAAATTATCTATGCAAAACTAAGGATCTCTGTAGGCCATCAAATTAAATTTCTTTTTCAATCTGATTGTATGTTTGAGACAGCAACAAACAATGCTTTCTACAAGAGTTGATAGTTACAAACGAGCCATCAAATGAAAATAAATGCAGCCATATTTTACATACATGTAGAAAAATGAGACATATTTTATGCAACAGTTATACATTGTTATTTTAGCTATCTTTGACAAGTGAAAGAACATGAACTCCGCTAGAATTGGTCTACAAATGAATTGTTGATATCCATCATCGTTATAAATTATTAACATATTAACTAACTTATTATTGGTAAGGTTCCAAATAAGATATTTGAGCATAGTTATACACAACATTGATAACTTGCTGTTGAACACCTCAAAATGAACTTTTACTGCAATTCATTGCAACTACTTCATGGGATACATCTGGATGCCATGCAAATACAAAATTGTTGCAGTCACATATGACCACAACCCTGATAGCAATGTTGGAAGAACTATCCCAACATAAAACATTTCTCTATCTTTAATATGATCAGTAAATGCAAACAAAATTACAAAAAAAAAAAACCTTCCTTAGTTAACAATCCATGCTCAAAGTAGTCTGGAGTAGTCTGATCATACATGTGGACACAAATTTAAAGAGATACTCTACGGAAACGAGAAATTGTAAACCATAAGATGTGTTTTGATTAGCAGTAGTTCATGTGCACCCAGTGAAATCTCAAAATACCACCTGCGTCCCTGCAAATTGGATAAAATGTTATACATAAAATATTAAAATATCTAACAAATATCTTCCACTACAGGCTGGCGCATAGTGATATAATAACTATGCAACCGTCAAATACATGTCAGTGAGGTATGAGAGAACAATGGGAGGGACTCGAAGTCTCCCTCATTTCAAGCCTCACACAAGAACAACAGAGAGGACATATAGTTTCACAAGTGAAAAATAGACAAACTAACAACATGAATTTAACCGCAAAAAACACAACAATTTATTTTCTAACAACAAACATATAATGCAAAATTTGTGACTAAATAAAGGACCCTCATGCGAAGGGTAATTAGGACCAAATTTTGATTGTTTTGGGGCACATAATAAATATAATCAATAATAGACATCGCCATTACCTTATTTATGATCTGTAGCACAGATAACCTTCCCACGGAGCTCATCCAAAAGCGATGGACAAGTACTTACTAAACTAGCGTACTCTTTGCTTAGAGCAACTTGAACAAAATTATTCGGCTTAGAAATAAATTCAAGGCATTCTTTTTTTAGATCATTACACTTGTGTTGCTCAGCAACGGCAAGAGAAGACACAACAGTATCAATTGAAATCAACCCGCACAACCTCTCCACACACATTGTCTTCAACCCCTCCACCGCATACCTATCGGCAGCCGCAAGTAAATGTTGGTGCAATATAGCAGCAGACAAATTCATGTCCAAGGTTCCTCCACCCACAAGTATGTCAGTATCAGGTACGGAATCAGTGTACATGAAATGAAGCATTGCTCTAAAAACCGGCGCTTTCATGTCATCTATCTCTATGCACTTACAGTTCCTTTCAATCATCTGGCCAAACAATTCTGTTTTGAATACCGGTGAACGGCTAGCAAGTATTAATCTATGAGCAGAGATATTCTCTCCTTCCACTTTAAAAGTCACATCAGTCTCCTCCTGCCCTTTCAGTAATGCACCAAGATCCCCAGCCAAATTAAAGGGACAAACTCCAATGGAACAATTTTTAAGCAAACATGGCTCTTTTATCATAATAGAACAAAAAACTATGAAATAGTCATCTATGATATAATCTGACTCTAAATCAGACCTTTTCAGGAATCTTTCGTACCGCCAGCTCCGTTTACGAGTAAAAGTATCGGTTGACCTTGTTAGAGATTCTTCTGTTTGCAAACCATTTTTATTTAGTATACCAAGTTCATATTCTGCTGTGACGCTCATAGTGGTAGAGGTAGGTAGGAGCATTAGACTAAGAGAGATGTAAGTGCCTTTATTTTTGGCATAAATTCCCTGCGGATAGTATCTAATGAGCCAATTATGGCCCCCGGCAGAGAACTCAGGAGTGGTGACGAACTTGCCGATGCCAATTTCTTTAGTTTTGGAATTTTCAACTTTGAATTGATAGTAACCCTTTGCTAATTGCACGCTGATAGAGTTGGGAGAGCCCAAGGCCATATCAGATTTATATAGAAAGAACTGCAAAAAAATAGATGCATTCAAGAAAATTAAGTAAGGTAGGATGTATCAGATATATGCTCCAATTGTTTCATAATTCAGGTCTCACTTACCTTTGACCCACTTACCAAATGAGATGTTATAAAAATAATAAATCAATTTGGTAACATGCTTCTAAGAAGAACGCAGTCCTAGCCATCCCTTGCCAAGTGGCACTGGCATCCACCAGGCATAATTATGGTGCTACCAGTACCAGTTCTGTTGAATTCAACTTCTTTTATTCTAATATTGGAGTTTTGCCAATAGTGAATGTACTAGTTGGTAAAGGCAATCATACCAGCTACAATATTTGTTTGTTTTGACAATGCAAAAATGAAAGATCTACTTGAATATGGAGATCCTTAAGCTAATTTCAACAGTCAAGCTAGGGTTCAGGGTTTAGTACGTTGTTGCCTATGTGTTAGTTTTTTGAGGTGTACTAATTGGTTGGTACGTTGTAGTTAAAAAAACAGTCTGTTAGAAGGCAATTCATCTCACGACTATAAAAGAAAATTAAAATAGGGTTTATTCAACAGGATTAGAGAAAAAGTACCTATATTTCAAAAGATGAAGAAGAAATGGGGGAGATAGATTTGGCAACAAAGACTGAAACTAAGAAGGGAGACGACAATCGACGGCGAATTGAATTGAAGCGACAAGTAGGAGAAGCGCAGTATCAAACCCACTTTTTTTTTTTGAGGAAAGTTTGCTGTACCCCAACCCAATTCTACCTTTTTTTTGGGAGATTTCATGCCGTTATTTTTATCCATGCCCACTAACTTCTTAATTTCGCCAACTCTGTCCAGAAATCTCAAATTTTATCAAAAATGTCCAAACCAGCTACTAAATAGACGGTTTCTAATTTTTATTAGAAACCGGCTACTAGACCGCCGGTTTCCAGAATTAATTTCGGCCAGAGCTATTTAATAGCCGATTTCTCTCAAAACGTACAGTAGCCCCATTTTTAGAGAAGAAGAAAAGAGGAGAGAAAGATAACGACGCGAAGAAGCGAGAGTACACTGTGATCTGCAGTATTTTTTGAACAGTACGTATAGTATTTTTGTACAGTACATGTAGTATTTTTGTACAGTACCTGTAGTATTTCTGTACAGTACCTGTAGTATTTCTGTACAGTACCTGCAGTATTTTTGTACACTACGTATGTACAGTAATTTGTACAGTATTCTGTCAACAGTAATTTGTGTACAGTATTATGTCTACAGTAATTTTTTTTACAGTAATCTATCTACAGTAACATTTCAACAGTAATTTTTGTACAGTAAACATTGTACAGTAACGTTTTATTTTTTTTATTATTATTTATCAGTGGATTATGAATAAAAAATAGATTACTTGAAAGATGTTTATCATTTACCACAATGTAGTTTGTTGGTCATGGCATTACTTGTTACATTACATTATAATGGAAAGTTTCTACATGGTCCAGAAGGAGCATATTACTCCAAACCGCCATCGCATTCTTTTGTTGTTCAAGAGGGTACCTCCCTTTCGGGCTTGAAGTCTCAAATTTATGATTGTGTGGATTTTAACCCGAATCGATGTGACTTAAAGCTGTCAACCCGAGCCATGAACGGACCAATGTATATCCAAGTTCCGATAGATAATGAGCTTTTTTGGAGTCAATTGTGCAACAAGTTTAAGGAGCAGGGGTTTTCTTTTATGGAACTGTACGTGAAGAGAATTAAAAAAGACGAAAGTGGGAATAGTTCGGGACAAAATTCGGTGGCGCCAAACTATGGACAAGAACGAGTCATAGAACAATACACCACTGCTGGTCCAAGTTTCCAACCACACCCAGAACCAGTTATGGACCCATACACCACAGCTGGTCCAAGTTTCCAACCACACTCACCACCAGACATGGGCCCATAAAACCCCGTTACTGCATATGCCGAACCATACACCCCCGTTGGTCCATATTTCGAGCCAACCCCTGAACCACCAATCCATAACACAATTCCATTGCCATTACCTCAATCACCACTAAGAAAATCACCACCTCACCCCAGACCATTACCAGTACCAGCAGATGAGCGTGCCGGGTCGGATTTTGAAAACATGAATGAAATTCCAGAATATACACTGGAAACGGCGGATGAATATGAAGGAGAATGGGATTCGGACCACTTGGAGGGTTTACGTGAAGATGGTGCTTCGGGGGGTGGAGAAGGATCAGTTCGTATCAACCCATTCAATGGCAGTGCCAGCACGCACCCGTTCGAATGCTTCAATGATACATCTGACTTTCAAGAAGCTGGTATCGGATTTTTCGGTGCCCGAATCACGTACAGTAGTGACCTGGCAGCCGGGCTATATTTTAGAAACAAAGCTGATCTAAATAAGAAGATTAACGAGTACCACGTTGATAAGAATCAGGAGGTTGAAAGGAAAAAAAGCGACAAGACTCGAATGGTTGTGGTTTGTAAGGATAAAGATTGCAGTTTCAAACTCAGAGCTCAACCAACGGGTGACGGGGATGCATGGGTTATCACAGAGCAAAACCATCCTCACACATGCAGGACTGATCACACAAGGACAGACAATGCAATGCTTACAGCGTCCATTATTGCTGATATTATTGAGGATTCTATTAAAAAGGACCCGGCTATGAGCATCCAATCAGTCGCAAACTTTGTGAGGGTTAAATACAACAACTGTGAACTGAGATACAACCGATTGTGGAGAGGTTGTGAGCTTGCAATAGCACGACAATTCGGGAGTTGGGAGGGTTCATACAGCTTCTTGCCAAAATTACTAATAGGTATATGCGATAAGAACCCCGGCTCAAAGTACAAGTTTCTAACCAGTCCAATCCGAGAAAGCACAGGTGCAATTATGCAAGGTGTTGAACACTTCGTTGCAGTAGCCTGGGCGTTTGGTCCATGTATTGCAGCATTTCGATACCTGAGACCAGTGATCAGTATAGATGCATGTTTCATGTCTGGGCATTATGAAGGGAGGCTTCTGATAGCTTGCGCATATGACGCCGAGAACCAGTTGCTGCCTCTGGCATTTCACCCTTATGGAAATGCAGATGAATGGCCATTTTACGATGGAACTACAATAATACCTAACAAGAAATGGATTAGAAAGGGCAGAAGAAAAAACACCCGACTCAAAATGACCATGGATGAGTTGAGCGGTCGCCAAAAGGGGCATACTGCTCGCCGTTCAACTACCGACCGACGTAGGAGAGGTACGTAACACTCACAAAATCCTATATATCGTTATAATTTCATGATTTAACTGACACATATATGAAATGTAGAGGCAAAAAATGCAGCAGCTGCGGAAGAAAATGAGCGAATTCTTACAGGGGGTCATTTGGGTCAAGGCGTAGCAGAACCACAAGTTCGTTGGATGCATCCATTATGTATGCCGAGGCAATGGGAGATGTCTTCTCAGTGCCAGGAGAGGCCACTGGTAGCCATGCAGAGCCGTCAGTTGTCCAACCAAGGAGGTCATCTCTCAGGCTGCCAAGTACTGCAGGGTCGTTTATGTCTGCAGCAGATCCATTGGGTGCGCATGTAGAGCAGCCAAGGCGATCATCTCTCAGGATAGAACGAGCATCTGTTAGCCAAGCAGCACCATCTGGAGCGGAGGTAGAGCCAAGTAGTGCTCCTGTACAACAAAGAAGGAGCTCGTCTTTTAGGCAACCAAGGGCATCTAGTAGCCAGGCAGCGCCATCTGATACGCAACCAAAGCCATCAAAGAAGCCATCATTTGGGTCTCGAATGTTAGGTGGATTTCGTTTCAGGAAAAATAGTTGAACATAAGAGTGACTGTGAACTATTATTTTGAGAACTTATTATATGAACTTGTAACTTTTTTGAGAACTTCATTTATATTATCTTTGGTTTATTATGTTGCTTTTCTTTAGGCAAAAACGATGAGCAAAAACACACCAAATCAATCGTCAGGTGCTGGCAAAGATAAATGGGAGAATGTGTTTCCTAAACACCAAGCCAATGATGAAGATGATTTTGCCGAAAGCCTTTACATCAAAATAAAACCAATGTTTCCAAAGAAAAATACAGGTAGGACTATCTCTCCGCCTCGTGTGACTGTTACCGGCGAGGTCAAAACAAAAAAAAACATGTAAGACTGGCTCTTCGTCTGCTACGACCGAACCAGACTCAGACGTTGATTTTGTTCCATGTACCTTCCGTACGAGTTCTGAGAAGTAGTAATATTGCAATGTCTGTAATAATTATTTTGCGATCGTGATGTACTTTTAATTTCAAATTCGCTCGGAATTATCAATTTTAGAATTTTGATGTTATATGTTACGAATCGTTTTTAAGACAATAAATGTAAGTATCAAACGATAGAGTAGGAACTCGCCTCAAAATGTAAACGATATGTAAATGACAAACATAACAGATCCAAATGACAAACGATAGAGTAGGAAATATAAATAAATAGGCAGAGATAGATAATACAACCATAAAATGATAAAAATAATAGATCGAAATGTAAATACTACGGGAACAATAAAAGTAACAACCTATCATCATCTAAACGGACAAGGGGAGTATCGCTGGGCTGGATGTCCTCTATTATGTCTATCGCCCAGCCTCGTCCAGACCGCATCACTTGCAGCAATAGCAGCAGCCTCTGCCTCTCTCCTGAGACGTGATCCTGTCTCCCACGGATCATCATCCCCCATAGTAGTAGCTGGAGGAGGCGGGGGTGTAGAGAAGATAGAGTCTGCCAGTCCCTCCGCAAAGTCAGAAGGGGCCTGTGACCCGCTAGCCTCGCCATCGTGTGCCATCGCCGTAAGGTATCGTCCCGGCTGTGAAGGTGATAGGGCCTCAATCTCATCGAAACTGATAGTCACCCCATAATCCTCCATATGGTCGTAAGATGCAGACTCGTATGGCGGTGGCGGCGGTGGCATGCTAGCTGGACCCTGCAAACCAAATAATAATATAAATTTTTGTATTAGTGACAAAAGTTGAACTAACTCGACTCATAACAAATACGACTTACCGGTGGCTGCACTGGACGTCCCTCAGAGTTATAGTAGACAGTCCAGCCGGAATTAGACAGCACCCACTGATAATAGTCCCAGTCTGCATCCACACGTGGTGGAGATGGCATATCCCGAGTGAATACGGCCGGCGCATCTGGCTCGTCTTGATCTACTGCCCGCCAATCGATGTTCTCTCCGGCGTCGCGCAACATGCTGATCAGACGCCCACCAGATCCGGCATCCTCAATGATTTGGCCATGATCTTGCAACTGACTCCATCCAACTCTTCGCCAGCCCTTCACCCTGAGCATCTTGATGGCATGCGCAGCGGCCTTAATCGACAGTAATATCTGAACAAAAAAACATATATTAGTCAACATATTTATGTAATGACCGTTTAATGAACATATAATATAAAGGTGTTGGATTAATTACCCAGCGAGCCCAGCGACGTCCGGTAGGCTGGTGACCTGATAGATCCTCTTACAGTGGCTGGCGGAGATATGCACTATAATCGCCCCTCAGATATAATGACCCCCCGCCAACCTTGGAGTACCAAGTCCTGTACCTCAGCAGATGAGATTCTGGGGTCTGAGTCATCTCATCAGGCATCTGATATATCTGAGGCTCAGCCGGAATCTCAGACTCTACGTAATAATTTGGCAACTGGAGGCGCCAGTCTCTGTCCATAGCGCCGGCGTGCGACATCCTGCCAATTAAATATTAGTTGCAATAAATATGTAACAGATAATTTAGAGGTTATTGATAATTAATTAAATTTCTTACTTGTGCAGTCTCCTGATCTCCTGCCTGGGTAATGCTGGCTCCACTGGGATCAATGGCTCCTCTCCGTACTGCCGAAGTACCCGATCTGGATAGTGGTGCTCCACTATCCAGAAGCAGACTAGCGGGCCTCGGTACCACCAGCTGTCACGCTCCTCAAGACAACGAAAAGGCAACTCCTCAGCCGCATACAGATCTGCGTATGGTGTCCACTGCACCTGCGACTCGTCCAGGTTATCCAGCTGTAAACGCACCAACCTAATACCTACGGTGCGTCCGTGCTCCTCATCCCGATAGCGGTGGATACCATACCAGCGGTGGCCGTAGACCGGCCATCGCTCCTGATCATCTTGCGGCTGTCCCCAAACTGGCTCTGGCTTATTGGGCATAGGACGGCCCACCGGTAGCCGTGACCAGGACCAATGCTGCAACAAAAGAACAGGCCCGTACACCTGTTTGACCTTCACCTGTATTTCTGAGGTTATAAGTCATAATTCCATTTGACTAATTGATGAAATAATTAAGTAACAAACAACATAATAACTAACCTGACAAGCAGTGCAGAGGCTACGGTACAGCTGTGCTAACACAGCTCCACCCCAGTTGTAGACCGGCGGGTTATCAAAGTCCCTCAGAAGTCGCAAATACATCATGGGGATGCCATCGCCGCTGGCATCAGGAAACATAACGGTACCGAAGAGGTCCATCACGTAACCCCGGGTGTATCTGTAAAAACAAAGTAGATGGTTAGTATTATAATTACATAAGTTAATTAACAGATGAAAAATAAAATATTATTATTATTATTACCTCCGAATCTCCAGATCACTAGAGGCATCCGTCAAACCGGCACTGAAGTGCCGCCGCAACTCTGTCCTCTGCATGTGATAACTGGACTTTCCCTTATCGGCCCGTAGCTGTGTCGGATCTGCCCCCAAATACTGATCGATGTCAAGGGCAAAGTCTCTGCTGTCAGATACTCCGCCTACAGGAATGCCCCTGATCGGCAAACCCCAGAGGGCACTCACGTTCTGCAACGTGACAGTCATCTCCCCGAAAGGCATATGGAACGTGTGCGTCTCGGGACGCCATCGCTCAACAAATCCTGCGATGAGAGATGCATTGATGGAGGGAGTCGTGTCCCGCAGGATGGACACAATCTGATATAGTCCCAGCCGGATGAGATATGGGTCCATCTGTGAGAAGTACTGCATCCGAGGGACATAAAAATTGACCTCCATCAGATAATCGTCCTGCGTTGAAAGCCAACAAAAGTATTACATAATGTATACAACAAAATTTTAACTTCGTATATGGACAAAAACTAGCATACCTCAACGGAAGCCAATGATACCCTGTGCTCGCGATGGGGCATCCATAAGAGAGGGCTGAAGTGCTCGGTACTGGTGGTGTCAATCGGCGCCTCAACCTGTGGTGCACGTCTGGGCCGTCCTCTACCTCTACCTCCAGCCATCCTAAACTTAAATTGTGTAAAAACGCGTTAAAATTCGCTAAAATGACCTGATTATACTATTTTATACTCATTATTTTCGAATTAGGCTAAGTTATATAACTATCCGAAATTATACAAAATTTTACCAAGTTCGATAACTATACTAAATTATATCCTAAATTGGGACAAAACATAATTTATACCCAAATTATACCTTAATTTATAACTATACTAAACTATACTAAACTACCTAATTTATAAAAAAAAATTGAACATTTCTAATGAATTGGTAGCAATTTATAACAATTTCTAACAAACGGTAGCAATTTATAACAATTGGTAGCAATTTTTTCCTAATTTATAAAATAAATTGGAACATTTCTAATGAATTGGTAACAATTTATAACAATTGCTAATAAATTTTAACAATTTCTGATAAACGGTAGCAATTTATAACAACTAGTACCAATTTCTAATAAATTATAACAATAGTCAACAATTGGTAGCAATTTATAATAAATTTATAACAAGTTATAACAATTGGTAGCAATTTCTAATTAATTTTAACAATTTCTAACAATTGGTACCAATTTCTAATAAATTTTAACAATTTCTAATAAATTTTTACAATTTCTAATAAATTTTAACAATTTTTAACAATTAATACCAATTTCTAATAAATTTTAACAATTTATAACAATTGGTACCAATTTCTAATGAATTAAAACAATTCCTAAACAATTTATAACAATTGCTAGCAATTTCTAATTAATTTTAACAATTTCTAACAATTGGTAGCAATTTCTAATAAATTTAAACAATTTCTAAACAATTTATAACAATTGGTAGCAATTTATAATAAATTTATAACAACTTATAACAATTGGTACCAATTTACAACTATTTTGGCCTACTGAATAATATAAAATAATATATAGGGACTTACTTGCAAAAACAGGCAGAGAAGGAGAAATCTGGGAGTAAGAGAGAATGTGAGGAGAGATAGTGTGAAATTTGATGAAATGAATTGTGAGAAAATTTCGGAACAGTGCACACATATATATAAAATTATTTTTTTTGAGCGACCGGCTACTAAGTAGCCGGTTTCTAATTTTTATTAGAAACCGGCGGTCTAGTAGCCGGTTTCTAATAAAAATTAGAAACCGTCTATTTAGTAGCCGGTTTGGGCATTTTTGACAAAATTTGAGATTTCTGGGCAGAGTTGGCGAAATTAAGAGGTTAGTGGGCATGGATAAAAATGACGGGATTTCATGTATATCCCTCAAAAACTTCAAAATTATGTATTTACCTCTCTAAAGTTCTTTTAATTAGTGTTGACTAAACGGTCCGGTCCAAATTCGGCCGGTTCACAGTTCTGCACGGGTCAAAGTTCCCACGGTCCACGGTTCACCCGGTCTAAATTCGGCCGGTTCACAGTTCTGCACAAGTCAAGGTTCCCCCGGTTTTTTTCAAAACACTACTTTTAATGTCCTATTTGATCTCATAAATTTCAAAAACTCACAAATATATCCATTTTATTATCTGTTTTGTTAAAACTCATTTTAAATCGAAAAAAATACCAATTTTACGTTTTATTAAAAATAAAATATGTATCATGCTTCAGAAATATGTCAAGTCCTCAAAAAATGAGTAATATCTCTATTTCTGACGCTTACACAAACATATACCAAAATTTCACTGTATAAGCGTTAGAAATAGAGAAATTACACATTTGCTTAAGAAACCGGTTAATTAGAAAACTGACATTTTTTTAAACATGCTACATATTTTTTATTTTCTTAATAAAGGTGAAATAGATATTTTGTGAGTTAAAAATGAGTTTTAATAGAAAAATAATAAAATATGTAACTTTGTGAGTTTTTGAAATTTAGAAGGGTAAATATGATATTAATAACATTAGAGAAATAAATAAGAAATTTCTTTTTTTGAGGGGTATACATAAAATTCTCCCATTTTTATTCAAGTCTGTTGGCCAATACAGGCTTTTTGGATAAAGCCTTTTCTAATAGATGACATACCCAGCAAAGAAACAAGAAGATGTGGGGAAACAATTTGGGTTCTCTTCCAAACAAAATTATCTCTCATTGTTTTTTTTTCTCCATACAAATACTTTTCAAAATAAATGAAAATATTTACAAGAAAGATATGAAATGATTTAAAAGAGTTAAAGAATATACAAGATCATATATTAAAGTTGATGTGTAATTATGAAAGCTTTTATAGAACTGACATTTTTCTTTCTTTTTTTATGTCAATCTATTAAAATAAGAGAATTTGAAAATGATGCATCAATCTAATGGTTCAAAAGGATAGCTGAACAATCAACTAGTTCAATTATGAGATCATCAAACCTTTTTCTCATTTTTCAGTCTTTCATTCATAAATTAAAATCTGATTACAACAAATAAAACAAAACAGACAGTTGATTGATAAAATCTGAAATCAATGCCAGCAATATTACATTAATATGACATGAATTGAATCTATTATCATGTATTTTCAGGCAGAGATGAATATGACACTAGAGAAAATCTTAATTCTTAAGACTTCTGGCATCATACAACATAGTTGCATGCACAGCAGGGACAGAGGATAGAGAGCAGTTTGGGTCCAATGGATTCCGTAGCCGTCCGATCCCCTTTAAGATATGTGCGTCTCACTTTAATATCCGTGCACATCCGCTTAAATATCCGTGCACACGGATCTCAAAGTGAATCAGACGGTTGCGGAACCCATCAGAAGCAAATTTGAGTCCGATGGGCACTGGACCCAAACTGCTCTCCAGAGGATAACGGTAAAAGGTGTCTCAATGGCTAGAGCAGCTTGGGTCAGATGCCCATCGGACTCAAATTGAGTGCGATGGGTTCTATAACCGTCCGATCTGCTTTAAGATACATGCAGTCTGCTTTAATATCTGTGCGAGTTCGCTTTAATATCTTGCGCACGGATCTTAAAGCGAATCAAAAGATTATGGAATCCATCAAACTCAGTTTGAGTCCGATGAGCATCGGACCCAAGCTGCTCCCCTCAATGGCATCTTTAGGCCTGAACAAAAGACTAACTCATTATGGAGAGTTGGTACCTAATTTCCATTTTAATTTTGTTTCTTTTAGTTTTCTGTGGAGTTAACCTGACTGACTACATCTACTTTGTTTTATCGGCGAGGGGATGAAGAACTAGAACTGGTAAGTCTGATTATGAGGAAAATAAAGCTGTTGCAATCTTGAATTCAGTGAACAGTATTTTGAAATTTCTGCAATCTCGAATCTACGTTGAATTTTTTTCGAGAATGCATCTCGAAACAGCTGATTTTTCCGTGCACGCATCTCAAAACAGTTCGACAAATGAATTCGAATTGCAAGAATTTCAGAATCACTATTCATTGGTCTCAAATTGAATAATACAATAATAAGTATGGGGGAAGCATGGATGGCAATACAACATAAACTAAAATTCTTTATGCGTTTGGTAAATAGAATTAAGATACTAAGGAAAATTTAAGCAAAATTGATTGAACTGAGGAATATTGTTCCTGTCATTTCTACACTGGTACAGAAGATACAGGAATGATGACGGATGTGAATAATAATTTTGTTTGTTAACTTATTATCAATTAAATAATCAACTTTTGATTTAGTGGCAAAAGACACTTTCTGTGTGAGAGCTCGTGGGTTCAAAATTTATATAAGAAATATTTTATGGACAATTACATGGAAGCTGATAGGTTATACCTCCATCTTTCAATCTCAAAAAAAAAATATTAGCTTATCGGGTAACAGCATGGGATGGGATAAGAATTATTTCATATAAGGCAAAATTAGATACGATAATTTTATTTGTATATTTAACAATATACAAGATTATTATTTTTATCATGAGATTGATTTATATACAATATTTGTTATTTAATTAGTAACTAGTGATGATATTGATTTACATAATAATTTACATAGTTTTATTTGATTAATAATATATATTCTTTTTAAAATAATTGGACCAATAATTATATTTTATACATTTTGTGTTTAAGTAATATTTATATTCTTACTATATTTTTGAATTAAATTATATGACCTATCAATTTATTTGATAATTATTTATTATTTGTTCGTTAATCTTTAACCTTACTGTTTGCATACTCTCTAAACTTCCCGCCTTTAAGCGGGCCGAAGGTTGGCATGGAACTTCGTAGTGGATCTATTGGCCCATTATCTCAAGGCCTTTGTCATGCATTTAATGTTTATCTTTAAGTTTTTCACAAATTTACGTACTGAAGTCTGAAACTAAATTCCATACTAGGAATTTATTTATCACTAGGTTTTAGATTTCCAGTCCGACTTTCTGAGAAGTCAGAGATCTCTGATATCTTCTCAAAATGAGAAAGTATCCGCGAGGATAAATAGTAACTATCCACGAGGGTATACCGATAAAAATGTACATTTTCTATTAGCGACAGTAGTATCTGCGAGGGTATACGATAGAATCCCTTGCGTATAGTGCCCCCATTCATGTAGACCTTACTGTAATAAGCATCACTTTGTGTTACTGTAATAATCATCACTTGCTGTCTTCATATAATGTGTTATTCTTTTGTCTTCCCTACTTACAATATTTTTTGGTTTGTAGATAAAAATATCGTAGGCAATTTGCCTACTTAAAAAATATGTTTTAATGCAAGAGAACATAACCTGTGAAATATTGTGTCTCGAATTGTCAATTGATAGTATTCGACGCCCAATTTTTGTGTAATGAATAAAGAGTCAAAAGTCCCAAAGATTCATGTTATATTATAGAGATATTTAGATATATGTTCATGCATCATAATTTCTTCAATTCAATATTTTATCATCAAAACTTCAAAATAAATTATTTCTCTATCTAAATATAACTATCTTATAAATATACCCATTTTTAATGAAATTAAAAAAAAAACTAACTGATAGTAATAAAAAAAACAGTTATATCCTTACATTTAAACATGTGTTACAATAAAAGCTTAGAGAGTGGGGGCATTCCGATGCCATCGAACCAGAATCAAACCAAATCTGGTTTGATGAACATCTGTACCGGTCAATATTGCGTCAAGATTCATGTAATTTATTGGAGCTACATTAATTTGATCCAAATTACATATATATGAGTATTCAAATGCCCTCGTCTTCTCCATTGCTTGAAAAATATTATGAAATTTCTTTTTCAATCTGATTGTATGTTTGAGACAGCAACAAACAATGCTTTCTACAAGAGTTGATATTTACAAACCAGCCATCAAATTAAAATAAATACCGTCATATTTAATATTTTACATACATGTAGAAAAGTGAGACATATTTTGTTGCAGTCAAGGACAACTTTACATGTGACCAAAACCCTGATAGCAATGTTGGAAGAACTATCCCAACATAAAACATTTCCTATCTTAATATCATCAGTAAATGCAAACAAAATTACAAACAAAACCTTCCTTAGTTAACACAAAATTACAAACAAAACCTTCCTTAGTTTCCATACTCCAAGTACTCTGGAGTAGTCTGATCATACATGTGGACACAAATTTAAAGAGATACTCTACAGAAACGAGAAATTGTAAACCATAAGTAGTTCATGTGCACCCAGTGAAATCTCAAAATACCACCTGCGTCCCTGCAAATTGGATAAAATGTTATACATAAAATATTAAAATATCTAACAAATATCTTCCACTACAGGATGGTGCATAGTGATATAATAACTATGCAACCATCAAATACATGTCAGTGAGGTATGAGAGAACAATTACGGGAAAGTAATTAAGATTTCTATATACAATGGGAGGGACTCGAAGTCTCCCTCATTTCAAGCCTCACACAAGAACAACAGAGAAACTAACAACATGAATTGAACCGCAAAAAACACAACAATTTCTTTTTTAACAACAAACATATAATGCAAAATTTGTGACTAAATAAAGGACCCTCATGCGAAGAGTAATTAGGACCAAATTTTGATTGTTTTGGGGCACATAATAAATATAATCAACAATAGACATCACCATTACCTTATTTATGATCTGTAGCACAGATGACCTTCCCACGGAGCTCATCCAAGATCGATGGACAAGTACTTGCTAAACTAGCGTACTCTTTGCTTAGAGCAACTTGAACAAAATTCTTCGGCTTAGCAATAAATTCAAGGCATTCCTTTTTGAGATCATCACACTTGTGTTGCTCAGCAACGGCAAGAGAAGCCACAACAGTATCAATTGAAATCAACCCGCACAACCTCTCCACACACATTGTCTTCAACCCCTCCACCGCATACCTATCGGCAGCCACAAGTAAATGTTGGTACAATATAGCAGCAGACAAATTCATGTCCGAGGTTCCTCCATCCACAAGTATGTCAGTATCAGGTGCGGAATCAGTGTACATGAAATGAAGCATTGCTCTAAAAACCGGCACTTTCATGTCATCTATCTCTATGCACTTACAGTTCCTTTCAATCATCTGGCCAAACAGTTCTGTTTTGAATACCGGTGAACGGCTAGCAAGTATTAATCTATGAGCAGAGATATTCTCTCCTTCTACTTTAAAAGTCACATCAGTCTCCTCCTGCCCTTTCAGTAATGCACCAAGATCCCCAGCCAAATTAAAGGGACGAACTCCAATGGAACAATTTTTAAGCAAACATGGCTCATTTATCGTAATAGAACAAACAACTATGAAATAGTCATCTATGATATAATCTGACTCTAAATCAGACCTTTTCATGAATCTTTCGTACTTCCTGCCCTGTTTACGATTAAAAGTATTGGTCGAACTTATCATAGATTCTTCTGTTTGCAAACCACATTTATTTAGTATACCAAGTTCATATTCTGCTGTGACGCTCATAGTGGTAGAGGTAGTTAGGAGCCCTAGGCTAAGAGAGATGTCAGTGCCTTTATTTTTGGCATCTATTCCATGAGGATAGTATCTAATGAGCCAATTATGGCCCCCGGCAAAGAACTTGGGAGTGGTGATGAACTTGCCGATGCCAATTTCTTTGGTTTTGGAATTTTCAACTTTGAATTGATAGCAACCCTTTGCTAATTGCACGCTGATAGAGTTGGGAGAGCCCGAGACCATATTAGATTTATATAGAAAGAACTGCAAAAAAATAAATGCATTCAAGAAAATTAAGTAAGGTAGTATGTATCAGATTCAGATATATGCTACAATTGTTTCATAATTCGGGTCTCACTTACCTTTGACCCACTTACCAAATGAGATGTTATAAAAATAATAAATCAATTTGGTAACATGCTTCTGCGAAGGACGCAGTCCTAGCCATCCCTTGAAAAATCAACATTGGCCCAGATCCACCAGGCATAATTATGGTGCTACCAGTACCAGTTCAGTTTGTTGAATTCAACTTTTTTTATTCTAATATTGGAGTTTTCCCAATATTGAATGTACTAGTTGGTAAAGGCAATCATACAAGCTACAATATTTGTTTGTTTTGACAATGCAAAAATGAAAGATCTACTTGAATATGGAGATCCTTAAGCTAATTTCAACAGTCAAGCTAGGGTTTAGGGTTTAGTACGTTGTTGCCTCTGTGTTAGTTTTTTGAGTTGTACTAATTGGTTAGTACGTTGTAGTTAAAAAAACTGTGATCCTTAAGTTTTAATTCAATGTATTTCTGTTAGAAAGCAATTCATCTCACGACTATAAAAGAAAATTAAAATAGGGTTTATTCAACAGGATTAGAGAAAAAATACCTATATTTCAAAAAATGAAGAAGAAATGGGGGAGATAGATTTGGCAACAAAGGCTCAAACTGAGGAGGGAGACGACAATCGACAGCTAATTGAATTCAAGCGACAAGTAGGAGAAGCGCAGTATCAAAACCTCCTTTTATTTTGAGGAAAGTTTGCTATACCCCAACCCAATTCGACTTCCAATACTCTGAGATATCTCAAACTTTGCGTGACTTTGGGAAAAATCTTAACAGTTTAAATAGTTGTACACGAATCTTAAAGTAAAATAATACTGGCCCCTGCGCTATCCCCGAATAGACACCGAACACGTCGGTCACTCGAAAATTGAGATATCTCAGAGGACACGTACTCCCCCAATTCTACCGGAGAGGCGGAGATTTCTTGTATATTCCTCAAAAACTTCAAAATTATGTATTGACCTCTTAATGTTCTTAATGTCCTATTTAACCTCCTAATTTTAAAAACTCACGAATATATTCATTTTATTATCTGTTTTATTAAAACTCATTTTAAATTGAAAAGAAACCAATTTTATATTTCATTAAAAAAATAAAATATGTATCATGCAAAAAAAAAAATGTCAAGTCCTCAAAAAATGGGTAATATCTCTATTTTTTAGGCTTACACAAACATATACCAAAATTTCACTGTATAAGCGTTAGAAATAGAGAAATTACACATTTGCTTAAGAAACCGGTTAATTAGAAAACTGACATTTTTTTAAACATGCTACATATTTTTTATTTTCTTAATAAAGGTGAAATAGATATTTTGTGAGTTAAGAATGAGTTTTAATAGAAAAAATAATAAAATATGTAACTTTGTGAGTTTTTGAAATTTAAAAGGGTAAATATAATATTAATAACATTAGAGAGATAAATAAGAACTTTCTTTTTTGAGGGATGTACATGAAACGGTGAAATTCTCCCATTTTTATTCAAACCTGTGGGCCAATACAGGCTTTTTGGATAAAGCCTTTTTAATAGATGACATACTCAGCAAAGAAACAAGAAGATGTGGGGAAACAAATTGGGTTCTGTTCCAAACAAAATTATCTCTCATTGTTTTTTTCCTCCATACAAATACTTTTCAAAAATAAATGAAAATATTTACAAGAAAGATATGAAATGATTTAAAAGAGTTAAAGAATATACAAGATCATATATTAAAGTTGATGTGTAATTATGAAAGCATTTAAAGAACTGACATTTTTCTTTCTTTTTTTATGTGAATCTATTAAAATAAGAGAATTGAAAATGATGCATCAATCTGATTGTTCAAAAGGATAGCTGAACAATCAACTAGTTCAATTATGAGATCATCAAACCTTTTTCTCATTTTTCAGTCTTTCATTCATAAATTAATAAAACAAAACAGGCAATTGATTGATAAAATCTGAAATCAATGCCGGCTATATTACATTAATATGACATCATCAATTGAATCTATTATCCATGTATTTTCAGGCATATATGATACTAGAGAAAATTCTGGCATCATACAACATAGTTGCATGCACAGCAGGGACAGAGGATAACGGTAAAAAGGTGTCTCAACAGCATCTTTAGGCCTGAACAAAGAAAGACTAGCTCATTACGGAGAATTCAGAGTAGGTCCGATGCCCATCGGACCTACTTTGTTTCGATGGGTGAAATGGTCATTCAATTACATCAAGATCTGTGCTATGTACATTAAAATCCGTGCAAGTCTGTTTCAATTTCCGTGCACACTAATCTTATTTCTAATTGTGCGGTGTTAGAGCTAATTGAACCTAAAAGTAGATCCAATACCCATTGGACCTACTCCTATCTCCATTATGGAGAGTTGGTACTTAATTTCCATTTTAATTTTAGGCCTCTCATTGTAGAACTTACAGGCTCGTGGGCCAGTCAATAGTAAAGAACCCAGGGAATAAGCTGTCATGACGAATTCTGAATTCTGTTAAGATATTAGGCCCATACATTAGGCCCATTGTATGTAAGTTTGGGCTCAAGCCTCAACAGCACTTCCTTAGGCGTCAATAATTAATGACCTAAATTTCTTCATACTTAGCTCTTGCGGGGTTCTGAATCCAGTTTGTTTATATACCTCCTATTTCTGGCTAAGCTTCGGTGCATTCTTTTAAATTCTAGAAGGGTAATTATGATATTATGAATTTTAGAAGAAGAAATATGTAATTTTAGTATCTTTGAGGGTACACATGAAATTGTCCCTTGTAATTAAATTCCTTGCCTTTGATTGAGATATTGTGTCAGCACCTTCCAATCTAGTACCAATTTGGTAAGCCTCTCACACCCTATCAGATTTTTTTTTTTGTCTTTTTTCTTGTTTAATTAATTTGTTTATTATTTTGTCTCTCTCACCCACGGTGTAGGGCATGCCAAGTTGAATAATAAAACAATGTGGTAGTCAGTAGTGGATCCAGTATTTTCATCAGATAGGTAAAAAATATTGAATTGAATTTAAATAGCTAACTAAATTTAAACTCATTAGCTAATTGGGTACTCAATAAAAAATAATGATTTAACTTATACTTTCTAATGTTCTGATGTTTTGACTTATATTTCTAATTACCAATTATAATTAAAAAATTTTAATTTCAACTCTAAATTTAACCCGAATTACCAATCAAACATTCAGAAGAGGATGAATTTTTTTTCAAAAAGAGCAGAGTCGGTCGGAACCAATATATCTCTACTAAAACTCACAATTCAGAGGAGACATCTGCCTCCCTGGTATAATGTGAGTCCGCTCCTGGTGTGTGGCATCATTTGGTTTTATTTTTAAGTATTGGTAGTATGTCTTTTAAATTTTACAAATAAAAATATTTTTTTAAAAGCCAAAATTAAAAAAGCAGAAAACAATTTATTGTTTCTAAAAACAAAAAGAACGGAAGTATCAAAACAATGCAAAACGCACCGCAAATTTTTTACTAGTTAAAAAAAGATAAACTGAAGTATCAAACCTTGACCCACCACACCCACTAGTACCTAAATTTGTTGGTTTTATGTTTTGTTTCTATTGTAGTCATTCGTGTTGCTGTGTGGTTTGTACTTTGCATAGTGACAAATGAATAGTTCGGATTCAATTCGGCAGAGTCAAACATTCGTGATTCGGAAATAATTCGAGTATAATTCGGTACCACAAGGAAGCAAAAAAAAGAACCTAAAAATAATATTTCTTTGCATCTTATTCTCGAATAATTTGTAATTCGCGTTTTATTCATAAATCAAACGTATTATACATTTGTGATCCGGATCCGGATCCAGATCGCAGTGTGTTTGTCTCGACACGGGACAGGGCGACACGAGACATTTTTACACTCTGTCTGCTCTAGGGAGGTGAAAGTAATTTTTTTTTAATATAATAAGGGTACTGATTTCTTAAGTAACAAAAACACATGTAGAAATGCAGAATCCAAACTGTGTCTGTCAGCGTGTCTTTAGGTGTATCTTGGCACGTGATCTGTACGGAGACGAACAAAAATAATTCAAAAAAGCAAATCAGTCACAGTCAGTAACAAAAATATAAAGAAAGGTGAGTGGGGTGACTGCGATGGAGGAATATAGGAGTTCACCGAACCAATGATGCGAGGTGAGAAAATTTTCCGTCTTTTTTATTTATATCCAAAAATAAATACAAATAACTAAATATGTTCATGAAAGATAGGAGATTTTAAATATACTCAAACCGCTTACTTGTTCTTAGGTTTTTTTTTTTAAAATTTGAATAGTTGATATCTCTAGTTTTTTTACTAAATTTGTAAGTATCAAAACAATAGAGAAGATATAAAAACATTTAAATATAGTTTTCATATATCTATCTTACGAATCGTTTCTTTGAGAAAAATTGTTGATTGATTTATTATGATTCTGTTTTTTCGACTGAATTTATTTTGATTTATTGGTATGGTTTATATTTTGACATTTATAAGTATGATATAGGCATGATATAAGAGAAAGACGATATACAAACATAAAGTAGAAAATATAAATAAACAAACAGAGATAATACAAGCATAAAATGACAAACACAGTAGACCAAATTTAAATCTTAACAAAAAATAAAAGTAAAGCTATCGTCTACAAAGAGGGGGACCATCGCTCAACTGTTTGTCCTCTGTTAGCCCTGTCAGGCAGCTCTCCAGCCCGGACCACATACAGCAGCGGCATCTGCCTTTCTGCTCAGCCTGGCTGTGGTCTCCCACGCATCCTCCCCCCAAAGTAGTAGCTGGCGGGGGTGTAGAGAAGATGAACGTTGCCAGTCCAGTCGCAAAGTCATGGTGCGCCTGTGACCCGCTGCCGCTGGCATCACCGTCGTGTGCCATCTCTGTAGGATATCATCTCTGCATGGACGGTGACTGTAACGGTGATAGGCTATCAAGCTCACCCAGACTGATACCTTGCCCATTCTTCTCCATAGGGCTAAAATACAGAGCCTCATAGTGCGGTGGCAGTGGTGGCGGCATGCCAGCCGAACCCTACAAACCAAACAATGATATAAATTTTTATACGAAGAAAGAAAATTGTACTAACCTGACTTATAACAAATACGACTTACTGGCGGCTGCACTAGACATCCCTCGTGGTTGTAGAAGGCATACTAGCCGGTATTGGACAGTACCCAGCGATGGTAGTCCCACTCTGGGTTCTCTCGGGGCGGAGATAGCATATTCTGAGTATAAACATGCGGCGCATCGGGCTTTGTTGGATCTACTGTCATTGTTCCTAGTCAGTTTCGAATAATATTCTGATTGTGTGATAAATGGAATTATATATTTGATCGTCTACTTTCTGTTAGTTTTAATTTGAAGCTCGGAAATAAGCGCAGTAATAATTATAAATTTACTTTCTGACCCGGAATAGGTTAATTTTGGGTCTAAATTAATTACTGACAAGGCCCCCGTTAGCAAATGTGGGCCATTAGGCCCAAAATTGCAAAGTGCCGGATGAATGAATGTATAAACTTAGGCCCGTTTCATGCGTTGATAAAAGAAGGAACTCGAAAATAAAAAAAATGTGCTTTTGAGCGAAATATGGAGAAAATAATATAACAAAATAGCAACAGAGATCTGACAATATCTGATATTAAAAAAAAAAAATCGAAATCAAAAGGTGGTATGAATCTAGAAAAGTTTCTAGATTGTCATTTTTCATCACGTTTATTCAGAACCTTGTATGTCCGGGACTTATAATTCTAATTATCAACTCAAAAAATTTATTTTAATTTTAACTCTAAATTTAACACAAATTACCAATCAAATATCTGAAGTGGGGCAAAAAAAAATTCAGAGAGAACAAAGTCAAATGGAATCAATAGATCTTTACTAGAACTCAAAATTCAGAGAGGACAGCTGCTCCCCCTCGTACAATGTGGGTCCGCTCTTGGTGGTGACATCATTTGGTTTTATTTTGAAGTATTGGTAGTTTGTTGTTTAAATTTTACAACTAAAAATATTTTTTTAATGACCAAAATAAAAAAGCAGAAAACAAATTTTTGTTTCTAGAAACAAAAAAATAACAGAAGTATCAAAACAATGCAAAACGCACTGCAAATTTTTTACTAGTTAAAAAAAAAAGATAAACTAACCTTGACCCATGACACCCACTAGTACCTATGAAAATTTGTTGGTTTTATGTTTTGTTTCTATTGAAGTCATCCGTGTTGCTGTGTAGTTTGTAGTTTGTACACTTTGTAGTTTGCATAGTAACAAATGAATAGTTCAGATTCAGTTAAGCGGGGTCAAATATTCGTGATTCAGAAATAATTCGGGAATAATTCGGTACCACGAGAAAGAAAAAAAAACCTAAAAAAATTAAAAAAATTTCATTTTATTCGTGAATAATTCGTAATCCGCATTTTATTCAGAAATCAAGTAAAAAAAAGTAAAAAAGTTAAACACGAATTAAACGCGCGAATTGAGTTAGTAGCTTAGTATGATAGTTTTTACTTTTTAAACACTAGTAGAAGCCATCAGCCGATTACAACAGTTTCAAAATTACATCAACATCCAAAAATTAAAATGGAATTATATCCTTTCTACTCTTTGTTACCACAACAAAATTGCATCCATAGTTTAGCCTCTCTTCCTGCACGGTTTCAGAATCATACAACACGGAGATTCGGTACAAATGGTGTTCATAAACTCTAGAAGGGAGGCTATTTTGATGAAACCCCGTACCACCATGACTTCTTATAAATACTTCCAATTTATCGAATCAAAAGTCTTTGAGAAGTCAATTTTGATGAAACAAGCCGAATTTTCAAAACTTGAAATATGGTGAAGCATTTTCCTAGTTGCATTGAAATTTTCCGTGATTTGTCTTCCCTGAATAAAAGCAGTTTGATTTGATGAAATCAATTTGGGTAGAACACCTCTCAATTGATTAGCTAAAATCTTCGAGATCAATCGGGGAATCACATTCATAATACTAATCGACCTATAATTACCAACCCTCTCCGATAATTCCTTTTTTTATATCATGATTATGTTGGCCTGGTTTACCTTCTGTAAATCAAGTGAGTGATCATAGAAATCTTGAATTGTTGATAAGATTTCTTTCTCGAGTAAGTGCCAATGCTTTTGAAGTAATTCATTTGGAAGGCCATCGGGATCCAATGTCTTATTCTTAGCCAATTGTCTCGCGACTATTTCTATCTCTGCTTCAGTAAATTGATTTTGCAATTCGGTTAGGTTTGAAGTGGTCAGGTATAATTTGTTTTTCAATTTCGTCAAAATTTGGAAAATGCCATTCTCTTAGCTTTTTGTGGAGTAAAACACAATTGTTAATAAACCTATGCAAACTGGTTAAATTCTAATTACTTCCCTGCCATGTCTCTTGAATTATTGCATTGGCCTGGGGATTGGCTAGCCAAAATAACTCCATGCGGTACTGCCTCTTGGGTGATGGATTATTTGTGCAACTGAGCAACAACGGGGCATGATCAGATACCAGTATCTCTAGTGCATGAAGTGTAATTATGGGAAATTCAAGGGAAATTTCTGGTGCCACTAGTATTCTGTCAATTTTGGAGTGGGTTGGAGTTGGCCTATTATTTGACCAGGTAAAACTTCTATTCTTCAATGGGATGTCTATTAGCTCCAGATCACTTATTAAATCATTGAACGTCAACATCAGTGTAAAGCTTCTCTGATTACCGTATCAGTCAATTAGCCAACGGACTAAATTAAAGTCTCCACATATAATCTAAGGATAATTGATGGAGACGAGGTGAAATTTGCTGATTCTCTTTCTTTTTTTTCCATTAAAATCAGTTGTTCTCATTTTTGCGGAGCATGGCCTAAGTCTACGCCTCCTTAACTCCGATACAAATTAAGATATATTAATTCTCTTACTTCCTTTGGCGTCAATAAGTAATGACCTTAATTTCTTCATACTTAGCTCTTGCGGGGTTCTGAATCCAGTTTGTTTATATATCTCCAATTTCTGGCTAAGCTTCGGTGCATTCTTTTAAATTTTAGAAGGGTTATTATGATATTATGAATTTTAGAAGAAAAGAATATGTAATTTTAATATATTTGAGGGTACACATGAAATTGTCCCTTGTAAATTCGTTACCTTTGATTGAGATATTGTGCAGCACTTTCCAATTAGTACCAATTTGGTAGGTCTCTCACTCTCACCCTATCAGATTTTTTGTCCTTTTTTCTTGTTTAATTAATTTGTTTAGTATTTTTTCTCTCTCACATCCATGGGCCATGACGTAGTGCATGTCAAGTTGGATAATACAACAATGTGCGGTAGTCATGAGCGGATTCAGTATTTTCTTCAGTACAGTAAAATATATTGAATTGGATTTAAAAAACTAATTTGATTTATATTATTTAACTAATTGGATACTCAATAAAAAAATAATGCTTTAACTTATATTTTTTAACACTCTAATTGTAATATCTGATGTTATAACTTATAATTCTAATTAGTAATTACTAGTCGAAATTCAAAAAATTTATTTTAATTTTAATTCTAAATTAACTCGAATTGCTAATTAAATATCTAGAGAGGGCAACAAAAATTTTAGAGAAAGACAAAGTTAACCGGGACCGATAGATCTCTACTAAAACTCAAAATTCAAAAAAGACAGTTGTTCCTGGTACAATGTGGATCCGCTCCTGGTGTTGACATCATTTGGTTTTATTTTTTAGTATTGGCAGTGTGTTGTTTAAAAACAAAAAGAACAGAAGTACAAAACAATGCAAAACGCACCGCAAATTTTTTACTTAAAAAAGATAAACTAACCTTGACCCATCACACCCACTACCTATGAAAAGTTGTTGGTTTTATGTTTTGTTTCTATTGTAGTCATTCGTGTTGCTGCATGGTTTGTACATTGCATAGTGATAAATGAATAGTTCAGATTTAGTTCGGCAGAGTAAAAAATTCGTGATTCAGGAATAATTCAGGTATAGTTCAGAAATAATTCGGTATCACAAGGAAGCAAAAAAATCCCTAATTTTTTTTTTTTTTTGCGTTTTATTTGCGAGTGATTCGCAATTAACGTTTTATTCGTGAATCAAACGTATTATATGTTTTTTTTTGTGTTTTATTCAACGTCCGGTTCAAAAAAGTAAAAAAAAAAAAACACAAATTAAACGCACGAATTGAGTTAGTACGATAATTTTTACTACAAAATTGCAAATGATCAGTACTTAAAGACTGCACTTTACATCAATCATATTCATATCCTCTAAGTACTCGCGGTAGAATGAGCTCTCCATGGAGCAAACATAATTTTGGTGCTATTTAAATTATTAATAAATTCGCTTTAGATTCGTGCTAAATTAAAAGTGACGAAAAAGATTTTGTTCAACCAAGTACGCTACATCGGTAGTACTTAGAGGTGCGTTCTTTTAACTTGATACGAAACTCAAAGCAGACTCCGATAGTTACAAGAGGCACCGTAGTCCGACTGGAATTAATCCTGGCCGTCCATTTTTTTTGAAATTTTAATTATGCATATAGAAATTTAGTTGAATTTTAACTTTTTTAAACTTTGTATATATTCCAGCCACTCTCAATAAATGACAAATGTTTAGTTATAGTTGAGAGGTTTTGAATTCTTGGATTCAAATTCCACTCACCACAATTATACATTTTAATTTTCAGCCATCTCTAATAAATTTTTATAGTTCCGTCCCTGTGTTCAGTAAGCTAAAAAAAGACAGGAATTTAAGATAGCTAAACGAACTAAAAGAAGCGGAGGTGCCTTGAGGAATGGGCAGAGATTAAGATTCGGACAAAAAGAGACTAAAGGAGGTTGTCTTAATCCGTACTAAAGAGTTGATGTTCAGTAAGATTAAGTAGCTAAGAAAACTAAAGGAGGCTCCTTTAGTCTTAAAGAGGCCCATGCCGAACAACCCCAGAGTGGGAAAAATCCAGCTCTGTCACGGAATAGCACGCATGCCGCATGCCGCATGTGTGATGTTACATGTTGTGACTTGCGTGTCGCGTGATGTAACCATTCGTGTGCTGTAGACATCTTTTGAAAATTTGACACGGTATGTCACGTGAAATTCTAATCACGACACGGTACGGCACGTGGCTACGCGAGTCACGTGTAATTAGGACTTGATCAAATGGTAAATCTTCAATAAATTAATCTAAATTATGAAAAAAAATAACTTAAACATGACCAACCATGTTTAGACACGGTACGTTTGTTTGGGCACAGCGTGTGACCGCCTTCGACATTTTAGTCACAGTACGGCACTGTTTACTTTATCACAATACAGCACGGCACAAGACCAAAGTCACAGCACGTTACGGCACGAGACATTTTTACGATTTCTTCTCTGGGGGTGTAAAAGTAAATTTTTTTTTAATAGAATAAAAGTACATTTTCCTTAAGTAACAAAAACACATGTAGAAATGCAGAATCCAAACTGTGTGTGTCAGCGTGTCTTATGGTGTACGTTGGGCTGTTGGCACGTGGATTTGTACGGAAACGAATTAAAACAAATCACAAAAGCAAATCAGTCAGGAGTCAGCAACAGAAATATATCACCTCAAAAAAAAAAAAGCAACAGAAATATATAAACAAAAGATGAGTGGGGTGGCTGCGGATCCGAATCTCCTAAAGTAATTCAATTTTTATAATTTGGATCTGGACCGTCCGATTCGAATCCGTCGCTCAAAATCTGAATTCGGGTGACTGCTGGGTTCTACAGGGAAAGTTAACGACTCTGGCACGCAACGCGGTTTGCAACTGCCGCCGAAAAATTGGAACTAATATAAAGGTTGTATACTTATTCTGGTATTTGTTTAAACTTTAGAACCAGAAACGAAATAAAAAATGAGGTCATCAGCAAGTTTTTTTTTTTGCCTGGAGTGTTAGCGAATATAATAAAGCATCAAGATCTAGATTCAGGAATCAGGAATCCGGATTTAGAAAATATTATAAAGCAAGCATAAACCTAAAATTATTATATTTTTTTAAATAAAATCTTTTGAATGAATCAGTACCAATCAAACTCTTTTGTGTACAAAAAATTGTTGGGTTTCGGACTTTTGAAACCCATTGATTAAGTCTGTTGAGGTCTAACTGTTCAAACCCATTTATTTGCTTAAGATGTGGAAAGAACGTAAAACAAAAAATTTACTTCTAACTTAAGCCAAGAATTAAATAAGGTATGTCAGGAAACTTTCCAAGGCGGTCCACCTTCAGTATTTCTTTGGCATCAAAATCCAATTTAATTCTTTTTACAGATCTACTCCATGATTGATTTCTAAAACTTTAATCTATTTACAAATTAAATAGATTAATATAATATATTTATACCTTGTTTCCAAATTATAATTGGAATGCAGCAGACCGAGAAGATCGAATCTGACGAACGTCTTACTTCAAAGTATCAGACGTCTGATACCTCTATCGGTTATCCACCAGGACTAACCAGAGAGCGGTTTATTTCTTTTGTCAGAAATACCGTAAACCGTGGAGTTTATGCAGAAACACGAAAACCGAGAAAAGGACAAAATAGGTATATTTACGACCCGCAATTATTCAAATAGAAATACCGCAACTTTCGCAAATATATTATTTCCGAATCTCGAAAATAACCGTAACCGAGAAAGAGACAAAATAGAATTATCGATTCGATCAGTCAGATCAGATACGATACAAGTGAATTGGTGATTTTCTCTTTACCCCCGCCCCTCTATTTATAGAAAAATCAAGCAGGTTGGCCGATTACTGAAATATCCCTAAAGTTTGACATATTTACCAAATTGCCATTGCAATGGCGGTTGATTTTATTAAAAACTATCAAAGTCGTGGTTTTAAAATTATTAAAACCATCAAAATAATTTTAAAACCATCAAAACTTTAGGGCCGACATTCAATAAATTATTAAATCATATGATATTTGTTACTGCCGCCATTCAACAGATTATCATTTGATATATATTTTTTTTTGAATTTTAATTTTAAAACTATTAAAATTAAAATCTTAAAAAAATCTAAATCAAATATATATAATTGTTCTAAACAATTATATTTCTGACGGTTCAGTTTCAGTTCGGTTTCGATATGGTTTTATACAACGCATCGAGTACGCTTATAAGTTAACCGTTGCTTCTGCTTGTCATCTTATATGACATATATAATTTAATTATATCACATATAATTAATTATAACCATCTTAATATTAATTATAACCAATTTATAATTAATTAGTAAGATTCCCCG
Source organism: Carex arenaria (assembly GCA_964058825.1). NCBI lineage: Eukaryota > Viridiplantae > Streptophyta > Magnoliopsida > Poales > Cyperaceae > Carex > Carex arenaria. The sequence continues at coordinate 220,469 of CAXKVW010000388.1, read as the reverse complement.
ACTAGCTCCTATATGGTGTGACCCAATAGGATCTGTGTTATGTTGGTAAATAGAATTAAAACCGTTTTAACTTCTATAATCATAGGAGACATCTGACATCCGCACTATGACCATCCAATTACACAGATGATGCTGTACTGTACAATATCACGATCCAGTAAACTTTTTACTCGTGTTAATTCTTATGTCTCACAGTATCATATCAGTTTCAAGGTAGGTGTGTGTCATCCTTGTAAACTTAATCTTTTCTTAATCTTGAGTAAATCATCAAATATAATTATTCTAATAATTATACCGCTAGCAGATAATCTTACTCTATCAAGGGGCCCAGTGATACTGTAACTCGTATAGAGATACGAGGGACAATAGTACTTTTGGTAAACCATCACTACCTCAGCTAAGCTATGTATACCGAAGAGCTATCGTTATAACTGTGTTTTATCGACAGCGTTAGATAACAATCACACATATACATTTCTTAGTAGGAAAGATGAATACCTCATACTTTAGAACTTAACACTGAATGAAAATATTAATGACACGAACACAATTCCATTTAATATTTCATTCGGGGTCTGTCAAATACAATGTTCCTAGAACATGTATCTATGTGATTAAAATGACATCTCTTGTCAGTGGTCTGTAAAACTTGATCATCTTTTAATCCATATACTAACCTTGTAACGGTAAATTAGTGTTCCTGCTAATTACCTTGGTTAGAGACTTTTAAGAGTATATATTATCTATATTATGAAGTTTTACAATTCCAGTTATTGACTTTAGTCAGATAAAGAAATGATCTATAAATTCAATAATACTCAAGGCAACAAAATGACAGTTTATTAATAATTCAATTTATGAACAAAGCTTTATGATAATTTATCGTATTATTGACTTCTAGATTATTACAAACTAACAAAAATAACTCCATGTGCTAGATGAATTCGAAACTTTAAAAAAAATTTATGTACATGCATCACTCACGAAGTACATAAATTTCAACGGTTTGGATTCGTAATTCGAAGTCAATCCGATAGTCTTTTGGAGGTGTGCTAACCAACCCCTCTTGATGACCACATCACACTCTAGTTTTGCTCAATACAGTAATACATCATGTTAAATACTATTTTTCATTTAAATTTTTAAATGGCTCAAACCTAATAGTTTTTGGAATTTAGTGGGGGATATTGGGAGATGGTGCTGCGGGGATGATTATCAGGGTCCTTTTTAATTTGATAAAATATGTACTATCTCACAGGTCATGAGACGACTCGAGTTATTTACAAGTTGAATCCAAATTTAATTTTCTAACTCGAAATTAAATTAACAACTCAGACTCAACTCGGTTCATAAGCAGCGCCTTCATCATTGTCTTTACGTACGAATTATGAATATCATCCCAAAATTTTGATATTATATTTTGACATTTTAACATACAATATAATTTATGATAATTATATTCACTGCTATCACTGCTGTATTGGCGAATATAAAATTCAAAGTTAGCGAGTACGTGAGACATTAATTATGATTAGAAATTGTTGTGTGTGTTGAGATTCCCTTTTGCGGACTTTTGTGTGTACCGTGTGTTGTGTTCAATTTCTTTCTGTTTTTGCGCTTATTGCGGCTAAGAGCATCTACATCCCTGAAACTCTTAGAATTTCTAAACTGAATTGGCAGTTTTTAAACTAATTTCAAAGATGTAAATGAATTTCTTGTTTAGGAACTTTGCCCAATAGTTTCGTAATATGAAGTCGTTTTTAAACTTTGACGTGGCAAGATCATTTGCTGAAATTAACTTCAAGGATGTGGAGGTGGAGGTTTAGAAACTCTAATCTTAATTAAATATTGATGTGACAATTAAGAAACTCTAATTTTATTTTCAAGGATGTGGAGATTTAGAAATCCAGAGAATAAAAATTAAAAAAATCAGTTAACAGTTATTTAGAAACTCCAAAGGTTTCAGAGATGTAGATGCTCTAAGGTAATCCTATTTTTTTTTTTTAAATTGTGAATTTGCAATTTAGTGTGGCAATTAGTACCAGCTGTTTTAAAAATTACAAACAATTATTTTAATAATTTTTGTACCAATTAGTAATTTAGAAATTACAACCAATTGCTAAGGTAACCCTAATTTAGTATCAATTAATAAAATAGAAATTACAAGAAAAAATCATGTGTTATCCTTTTGAGTTGCACCAGAAAATTTGTACATATTTCTGATAAAATTTCTAGCTACGCCATAGACTTTAACAAAGATGCCTTTGAAAGCGAGAACCTTTTTTTGGTGATTAATTACGTGCTTTGAAAAATTAAAGAAAGGTTTAAAAGTTAAAATTGAAAGCTTGTAATCTCTTCCTGAAGAAGCCTGTTCTGAAAAGCTAATTATGCATATCTTCATTATATAATTTGCAAAATAAAGTAACATTTGCAACATAGACTTCCTACTTCAATTAGGAATGCAAACAGATTGGATACAGATCGGATAGTGGCAAAACTATATCCGTATTCGCTTTTCCGTATCTGTTTTTATTTTTTGGTATGGATACGGATCAGATGTTAGATATCCATAGTTATATACATAAATATTTTCATAACATATATTAAACTATATGGTATATATCTACTATTCGGATACGAATAGTTAAAATTCAAAACCATATCCGTATCTGTATCCACATGGATATTCCTATATCAAATATCTGTATCAAATGTTTGGATACAGATCTGGATACGGTCAGATATATATTATCCGATCCGTTTGCACCCGTAACTTCAATACACAAGGTTTTTATATTTCAATAAAGGGTCAAAAGATAATTTATAAATGTAGAGTTATTTTTTATGGAAAGATAAAATAATCGAGTGCATGTGAAATTTTTGTGGAAATTTAAAGGATAAATATTACATTAAGAAATTTATTGAAAAAAGTTGGTAATTTGAATTTTTTGAAAGGATATACAAGAAAGTGTGCCCGTTCTAGTATAATAGAGAAGTTTAAGTTCTTGTCACATATTTTAACAAAAAGTAATATAATAGAAAAATCTAAGCTGAATTGTCATCAACTGTTCAAAGTAAACGCTAGCTAGGTTCTATACTGTTTTAGTTATTGATGAATATGATTGGAGTTTGGAGCATTTAATTAATTTATACGATTATTTTAAGCCTATCTACTACGATCCAATCAAAGAGCCTTTTTAAACGTGCAAATGAATCAATGATGTTGTCAAATAAATTCGGAATCGGTTCACAAATTTCTGCCTCTAGACTCACTCCGGATGAGGTTAGAGTAGATTTTAACATTTAAATATTAAATATATTTTTGTCTCGGATTCATCCGACAGTGACTTTAGATACAAAAATTTTCTGCCCACAGGAAGGTAGGAGATTCAGTTCTAGTAAATTTACGGACAATTTGCAATCAACATTATACATAGACAACGGGAGGGGGTGTCCGATGCTCATCGGACCAGAACAGTGTTCGATGGGTGGTTTCTACCGTCCGATCTACTTCAAAATCTGTGCGCACGGATATTAAAGCAAATAGTATGGATATTAAAGTGATGCGCACAGATTTTGAAGTAGATCGGACGGTAGAAACCATCCATCGAATAGACTCTGGTCCGAATTCGGAGTAGGTTCGATGTCAGTCGGGCCTGCTTTGGTTGTCCGATCTGTATTAAGATTTGTGTGCTCCACTTTGAAATGCATGCACATGTGTTTCAATTTGCATGCGCACGGATCTTAAGACAGATCAAACGATCATGAAACTCATTAAATCCAAAAGTAGATCCGATGGACTTTCCCTTTCTATACGTGATACATGCAGCAGCTAAGTATTATTGCTTCAGATCCAGTGACATAAATAAATAATTCTTTTCTATAATTGATTTCGCTCGCCAATCTTTGCACACCTCTTACTCGCTTACTAACGAGACATGTCAACGTGTCATTTTTTAATTGTCAACTCAAAACTGATGTCGTGTAGATTATGTATTATCTATAATTAATAATTTACACTTATGATGAGCAAGGTTATTAATTATTTGCTATTGACATGATGACATGTTGTTAATGGGCAGCTGTAAAATAATTATTAGCACTGGACTTTTAACTTCTTCTTCGCACGCCATGGAGACAAATTTGTCTCGTTGATGTAATTTTTCAAACATGATGTAAATTGTGCATGTTTGTATCGGGTTAGTTTTTGCATGACAGGAATGACGGGATAAATAATATTGTAATGACTAATTTCAATTAGTAATATGAAACAAATTTAACGAGTCCAAAACAATTTCTCTCTCGTAACAAAATTATCCGAATTTATTTCTAACACTCCAATTCTGTATTGTACAGCCGCTATAATTCTCATGATAGAAACTGATAGTGCCATGTACCGAAGGTTCATAATAAGAACAGGCTCGGACTAAGAATATGTTTGACTTTGGACTTCTAACCCGAGCCAAGCCAAAGTCATAAAGAGAGTCCGAGCCGAAGATCATCCCTAAAGTATCGTACACAGCGTCGGATCGAAGCCTGCTCGAACCGGGCCCTCGCATCGGGATAGCTTGGGATGAGCAGGAGTTTGGTTCAAACCGACCCAACAAGCAAATAAGCAAGCATATCCGAACAAGACCTAAACGAACCTCGATCCAAAAAGGCCTAGTTCGGCCATAGCTTAACGTCACCGCCGACAATAAATGCAGTGCCATCACCACCCGTACAGAAAGCTAAGCCTATTTTAAGGCGCTGAGCTTCATTTACTACGAGTTGGTCTTTTCACACTTACAGAGGTGTGATAGGTTAGAGTTAAGTACCTCTCACAACCTCCATCATTATTAGCACAGCACACCACCATCCAATCTCGACCCGCTGCTCTGAAGAGGGACGAGCTCAGAAGTGAAAAATCCAGCAGTACGGCCCGCTCCTCCTGGTTGGGACGTATCAGAAACAAATTAAAATCTTCGATGATATTATATGTACCTAATTTATATATTATGTATGAAGATTATCTGTCATAAGACAGAGATAGAGATGATAGAGATGATGGAATAGCTTGCTGCCCGCTTCATGCTGAAGCTATGGCTTTAAGGGAGGCTCTTCTGTTTGTTAAGGAGCAAGGTATATCAAGTTGCACTTTTCTTACAGATAATCACACCTTAGCAAATGACTCCACAGACACACAACCACCATTGAAAGCTGATTGGCGAGCATATAAGGAGATATATGAAATATGGAAAATGTTCAAAGAAGAAGGGTTTGAATGCCGGCATATTAACAGAAGCCAGAATGGCGTGGCAGATAATCTTGCAAAGGCTGGCACCTATATTGCTGGGGGATATACTGGTTTCACATATCCTATGTTTAATCAGCAAAGTATTACAAAGGATTTACATATGGATTAGAAGTGTATAAGGGCTTTCTTTTTACTATATTTATCAAGCCAATGTAAGTGTAATCAGAGTTGAAAGGAAATGAAACTGCCTACGGGCATGAATGTTTGCAAAAAAAAAAAAAAAAAAAATTAACTTCTTATTTAGTACCACTTTTGAATGGTATGTCTAAATAAAATGGAAATTCCTTTTCAATCAATATAACAAATAAGGATTGGACTTTAGGCTGTGCTCCAGAACTAAGCCATTAAAGGAAAGAAAAGAGACGGAAGGTGAAACACACTCAGACCGACCAGAGCTGTCCGCGACCTTCACTCGCTCGAAAAGCGAGAAAATCAGAGAGGAGAGGAAGGAAAGCGGTACTGTGCTAAGGGGAACTCTACGTACAAAGTTTCGAAATCGTCACCCCCAATTCATAATGTGGAGAGAGTGAACCAAACTCTTCTCCTTCTGTTCCCATCTTCTACTCACGCAGCTTCTGGAGCACAGCCTTATTCTTCCTCAAGACTTTTTTTTTTATCATTATCAAACAGAAAAAAATGACAACAAGAATTCAAAATTGTAAATTTAATGAATAGGAAATTTTCACTGAAATAGAAAATGGTGAAATAAGAAAAAAAACACAGCATATGAACCTGACAACACTGCAAGATCATACATGACATCACTTACATGGTAGAACTTTAATATGATAATATGTGGGGAAAACATTCTGAAAATTAAGGTTCTCTGTTCATCAGAATCAGATCACATGGCAAATTGTTGAGTATAATATTGAACGGCCATAGAAAATCCCAAGCTCTTACCATGTCCACACTCACCAACGTTACTGTTCATACAAATATATAAACCACCACTCTTCTTTTACTCTTTTTTTTTGCCCTTTAGGGTTTCTGTTTAAAAAAATATTTCATTTCATATCATTCAATCCCATCAACAATGGCACTGTAGCGAGAAATCAAAAAGCTGTCTGTGTTTTCTCTCTCTTCTTCCCTTTCCTTGTCAATCCACCATTTGTCGGTCATCTACTTGCTCTCTTTTCTTATTTCTTCTTCCCCTTCTCTTCTTCCTCCAACAGAAAGGTCTCCACTGACCTCAATTTTGAGAGGCGTTCAAGCAAGAATTATTCTCGTTAATTTTCCCCAATTCCTGCGAGGGGGGGATGGGTTCGCCTTCAAACGCAAACTCCAGCTCTTTCAACTTTGGTGAAACCGAAGAGAAGATCTGTTTTGACGAAACAATGGCTGCGCATGGCATGGGAAGAAGAAGTAGTACCAGCACAAGTACTGTTTATGCAGGACTCATGGTGGGGTCTCGAGCCTCTACTTCTTCATCATCATCATCATCTTCATCGCCATCGAAGAGACCGGGTCCGAGCTGTGCTTCACAAGGTCAAGCTGGGCCCGCTCAACAACAACAACCAATGGGAAGGTGCCAGGTGGAGGGTTGCGGGGTGGACTTAAGTGGGGCCAAAGCCTACTATTGCAAACATAGGGTTTGTGGGCCCCACTCCAAGGCACCTCGGGTGGTTGTCGGAGGAATTGAGCAGAGATTCTGCCAACAGTGCAGCAGGTCTAACTAATTTCTTTCCCTTTTTTTTCTAACATATATTCACTTGTTGAATTTTGTTTTCCATTTTCAACAATTGTTTGTGTGATTTCCTAATTAATTTTCTTTTCTTGCTCATTAATTAGAGCATACCTATACGCCTTCTTTGCTGTATCTTCCTTTGTTCTGATTCTCTGAAGCTTAATTATAGATTCCTTTTGACCAATAACACATTAATTGCATATATTCTTTTTTGGACTGTAGCAACATATATATGTTTTCTTCTTCTTCTTCTTCTTGTTTCTTTTTTTTGGGCATCAAATACTATATAGAACTCCTTATTGAAAATTATATACGTGGAGGAATTCTGCAATAGAAACCAATTTGTTTTTATTGGTTTCTGCTTTCCATCCGGATCCAATGCTCCAATGTCATTCTAATATCAATTCACTAATTTCCTGTTCTGCATATAAACTAAAAGATTCCTTTAATAATTAATTAGTTAGTCTAGTAGCTAAGTAGTGATTGGCACATCCCTGTATATAAAATTTTCTTTTGACAGACTGGCCACACAATTATTTGATCATATATATTGATTTATTAATCACTGCATTGTTGTAATAACAGTATTTTAAGCTAGTTAATTCACTCGTGGACTTGTAATTAAATGCGCCATAAAGTCAACAGAAGGCATTTCTATATTTGGACTTATACATTAAGGTTTCATTGCCTATATATAGATCATTTAAATTCAATAAATTGCATGGATGCACATCAAATTGGTCTTAATTATTATCCTTTGGTGCAGATGATAATATTTTTTATGTATATATTAAATATATTTCTACTTGAATTTTTTTATCATGAAATGTTGGCCAAGTAGCTTTTATATTTATATGAGTTGGTCATGTAATTCCCGTCCATCCTTTAGTTGTAAACATACTCATCATATGTATATATAATCAATTCATATATATAGCACAAGGTGGAAGTTCTGAAATTCAATTACTGCACTGATATAAGTATACGGTCAAAATCATACATAAATATTTATGGCTAAGTTATTCATAGTATTTAAGATGCCGGCCACTCTTGAAGCTATATATATATAGATATTCATCCGCCATATATATGTGAACAATTTCAACTTCTTGATATACTCTTGAATTAAGGCTAAACTTATCAATGGTATTATCATCTAAGTTTGTAGTAGTAATATGTAGAAATTATTTCTGTAGGCGCACCTAATTAACGGGCAATTATGAGGTAACTCTGTCCAAGGCATGCAGTTTAAATATTATAGGTTGTGATGGTTTCGGGAGGGGGGGTTGTGAAACATGTGTACAAGAGTGTTTGAATCTTGTGCATGATGGATTTTAGATATTGTATATTGGTCAATGTGTATTGTTTAGTAGCATGTTGATCACTTTGTGATAATGGTCTAATGGTGGCATCCAGCTTCTACGTACTGGCATCTTGAAATGGACACGACTAGAGGATATTAAGAATTTTTGTTATGAATTTAAACTCAATTTGGCAAATTTTTGCTTTGATAACTCTTAAATAAGACAATATGTGATGATATGATGTATTGGTTCATCGATATTAACATTTTTTTCTATTAACATATATACGGTGTTTATGTAGCATGTAATATAAGAAGAAGTATATATAGTACTTATTTGGAGGGAAGCTTTTTCGGTTTTTCCTGGTTCTTTTCTTCTTATAACTAGTATACATAATTCACATGCACTGATGATTACATTTTATTATCTAAAATTTTAGATTTGGAAAATACACAAACACCAACAATCTTGCCTGATTCTGCTCTATTTTAGAATTGGAAAAATCCACAAATGGCAACATTCTTGCCTAAATTCTGCTATTTTTCTTCTTGTATTTTTCATTTTATCTTATTCTGTAATAAACTAGTTTTTGCAATTTAATTTAAATTGATGGAATAGTATCTTAATGCAAACACTATTACAATACTACATGCAATATCACTATTTTCAGCTGAAATAGCTCTTTAGCAGCTTTCTCTGTGGAAGTGATTTGTCTTCTACTAATATTTTTTGAGGAAAAATTCAAATTACAGGATGAAGGATACTAACAAATAGTGTCGTGTTAGGCAATCGATATGGCCCTGCTGGTCTGGATTGTAACAACTATTGTATTAGAATATAATAAATAGTACTTGTTTCCTTTGTTTTCATTCTGTCGTGCTGGTCTGAAAGATTGTAGCATCCTATTAGAACATAGTAAATGTACTTGTTTTTCCTTTGTTTTCATTCTGTTAGGTTCCACTTGCTATCAGAATTTGACCAAGGTAAGCGCAGTTGCCGCCGTCGCCTGGCAGGGCACAATGAGCGACGCCGAAAGCCTCCTTCTGGGCCATTGTCTCATGGCAGACCATTCTCGCCATTCTTCCATGGTTAGAATTTTTTATTAGTTTTTTTTTCTGAATTCTTTGACAGATAGATTTAGACACAAATATCATTTCCATATCATGAGTTTGATTTTGTTATGCCTATGATTTTTTTCATTATAATTTTAATAAAATATCATTTACCCAGTAAAGTTTTACGATGTTATAAGCAAATACACTCATACAAAATTCTTGTAGATATTGTTTTAGAAGGAGGGTTCAAATGCATCATGATTTTGTGCTCCTATATGCTCCGCATTATTTATCTTCGTTTTCAAAGTTTGAACAGTCGATTCGAACCGCTCAACATGATCTTCATAATAAAATATGCTTGGAGACCAAATTATATATTTTTTAGAATCTTTTTACTATTTAGATAGGGTACAAAATCACTGTTTTAAGGAGATTCTGGACCATCTAAAAAAGTGATATTGTACTTATCTAAAAAAATAGTAAAAAGTTCTAAAAAATATAAAATTTGGCCTTCAAGAATATTTTATTGTGAAGATTATGTTGAGCGGTTCAGATTGATTGTTTGGATCTTGAAAACGGAGATAAAAGATGTGGAGCATATTAGAGCACAAAATTATGGTGCATTTGAACCCTCCTCTTATTTTAGTTATTGATGCAAGCACTTATTTTAGAAACATGTATATTGATGCTTTTCAGAAAAAGATTTCTGGTAATTAAAGAAAAATAATTGCAATAAAAGTGACCAGATATTGAGTAGTCTTTTGTTCTGAGTTCACATAAACCAAGGATAACAATATATGATTTTGAGAAAAAGAATACATAGTTTTTAACCATTTATCTCATACCAATACTGGCTTGATCCGCATGGTAGACTGAAATTAGCTAGGTTTGGTATTTATTACTTGCAATTTATATTTTTTTCTTGTTTTGTGCCTTATTATTGCATTTATATGATGCTATGTGAGGCTTAATTACCATATAAATCATGATTCCAATTATCTTACTCAAATTTAGCCATATTTCATTTAATATGTTCTCCAAAATCAGCACTATATACTGCATTGATTACGTTTTAGTAAAGCCTGGTTCTTGTTGTTCCAGCAACAATATAGTTCTACATTAGAAATCTTTTTAAGCATGACAAAACTTCCATTTGACTTTGTTTTATTGTCTGAACATAATGTGACATTTCATTAGATGTATCAAATAACACAGAAGTAGATGGGACCGTATCGACTGGTTTTGTCATGGATTTCACCAGACCTAGTACAACAGTCACATTTGTCGGCAACCAACCACCTCAGGTTAACCCAACTCGGCCCCAGATTGGAATGCCGCCTTTTGTGCAAACTCCAACTCACCAGCAATTCCTATCTAGCTCAAACGAAACCCTAAACCTCGCTGGTGCTCCAAACTCGAGTAGTGCTCTCTCTCTTCTGTCATCTCCGGTACAATGGGGCAGGCCTGCGGGTGACAGCATTCAGAGTCCGTTCAGCTTTAGACACCTTCATGAAGGAAATTCAAGTAGGTCCAATCATGGCTACACAAGTATAAGTTCAGTTCCTGTGCAACAACATGTTGGGTTAGACATGATGGAGAGACCTGTCACTGAAACAGTGCAGTATTCAGGTCTGCTTGGGTCGGCATTGCACGGGAATAGCGAAAGCAGCAGTGATGGTAACACTAGGAATTATGAGCACAGTGATATTGGTGGTAATGATCATGATTTGATCCACTGGTCTCTTTAATTAGTATGTATGTACATATATACATATTTTAGTTCTTTTTCATTTCCTCTAGTCTCTTTCTTTCAGAGCATTTTGAGGGCACATTTAACCCAAATTATGCTCTTGGAAGAAATTATGATTCGTTTTCTCTTGAAATTAAGCACCAGCTTCAATTTGTGATGTTACGACTCAATTGGACTGATCCGGAATTTTTAATATGCATGCATGTGTGATACCAAAAATGTTTTTTACAGTAAGCCATATATGTACTTTTTGGCAATTAAATACATTGCTTTAATAACGGTGACGAAAGAACAGTACTGAACGGATAATGCATCTTATGTATGGAATACATATACGTACGTAGATATGTAACGCTGGAGTACTGAAGAGGTTTGCAAAATATTAACGGTGAGGATTAAATTGGTATTAATTAAAGTTTTGAATTCGAATCGTAGGTTTTACAAATTTAAAATGAGTATATTACGTAACCGTATGCACTACGGACTTGTATGTTTTTAAGGTTTAAATTGTCGATCTGAACTGTTCAATATAATTTTTATATGATAATGCACTTGTGGACTAAATTTTCTATTTTTTTTAGAAATTTTGTATTAATTTTCTAAACTGGTAGAAAATCACTTGATTTGAAAAATTTGGACCATATTATTCAAAAGCAGTGGATTTTTACCTATTTAAATGGTAAACACAATTCTAAAATAATATAAAATTGGGTGTTCAAGTATATTTTTATATGGGGATCATGATTAATGGCTCAGGTCAATTGGTTAAACTTTGAAAATAAAAATATGAGTCCACAGCACATGTCGATCCGTAAAATACATATTACCACAGCCTCACTCATTTAAAATTATTCATTCTTTATGTGAATTTTCAAATTGGTTCAAATTTTTATTGTTGATCTGATTTTGAGCAAATTCAAATTTTACGTTACTACGGAAGATACGAATAAGACATTTTTTGCAATATATGAACAAATTAGCCTGCAAATAGTATCAACAAACAAATTCTTTGTGAATTGAGAAACGATTAGAATTAATTGTACTTGAAGCATGATCAAATTTATACCTGAAATTTTGGAAATTAAATGTTCCACGATGGGCATCTATTTATTTTGCAACAAGACATATATATACAAGTAAAATTAAAGTATATAATTGTATTGTGAATTTAAGACATTCTTTCATGTACGACTAGTAAATTTAAATTTTAGTATCTATATACTATAGTTGATTTCAGTGTTGATGAAGTTCATTGACTGTTTTTGAAGAAAAAGCAGTCAGTGTTGAGGACTTTCACTGACTGTTTTTTAACTGTCAGTGTAGGTTACCTCACTGACTGTTCGTGAACCGTTAGTCAAGGTATACCTACACTGACAGTGATATCACTGACGCCTCAATAACAATCAGTAAAGAAGTTTCTTGTACTAGTGTTATCTCATGTTAGAAAATAGAATTAATTTTTGTTGTTGTTTGTTGAAGGTATACGTCTTCAACACATCATCGCAACACTAATAAACATTTACCACACATATATTGTAAAACAAGGCTTGCAAAATTAATGTTGTAATTTCAAAGAGCCACCTCAACTCTTGGTTTGAAACATGCATTCAATTTAATAAAAGTATAGATATCACACGATCAAAACACTATTTCAACATCAACACTTTTTAGAAACTAACATGAAAATTAAATAGGAGATGCACAGACACCATATATATATGCTACAGTGAAATAATTATGAAACTCTTAAAATTGACAACTACATAACCAAAGATATATGATAAACATAGTTAATTACTCTAGTTAAAGATAAACATACATAATATGTCATGAACTCGTAGGGTACGTTTGGATGGGAGCTAGAATAGCTAGAATAGTAAAATTTGAGAATAGAGAAAAAATAGTGATTTTCAAATTAGTGTGAAAATGATGTTATTCGAATTAGTAAAAATATTGTTTGGATTGTATATGTGGAATAGTGAATAGTTGTAACCAATAAATAATAATATTAATAAGGTGCTAATTAGACAAATGGGGTCTCAAACGAATTGTCACAACGTAGAGATAGCGAAAGTGGTGTCAAATTTGTCATTTCAGGTCTGTATTGGCGGAAATCCAAAAAGAAAATATTTTTCTCTCCCTTCACACTTCCGAATAGTAGTTATTCCGACATTTACAAGGAATAGAGAATAATAGTTAATCTAACTATTTCAAATAATAAAAATATTGTTTGAATGCATATTGTTATTCTGAATAGCTTCTATTTTAAAATAACCTCTATTCTTGTGTCATCCAAGTTTATCATATTTTTTTTTTGGATAACAGGCAAGCAATGCCCATTTCATATATGAAACAAAGTTTTAAATTACAAGGAACTACTAATAGTCACTGCATCTCTAAACACAAAAAGGATGCTAAAATAAGGCAAAAGACATATGCCCGTCGTTTGATAATCTACCAAAACACAGTTATTGCAAATGAAAACAGAATACTGAAAACTACACTTAGACGATGGTAATTAGATTCTATGCATGAGTGTTTCATGATTCTTCAAAATGCTGGAGTTCCAGCCTCCCACTCCAGCCTCTCCAAATCAACTGCAGCATCTTCAGTTCCTTGTACCGGCACCAATTGGTTGTCATTGGGGTCCCAGGTACGCAATGGAATTGCATCCAAATCTTCAGGTAGGTAGTCCTGTGCAGCAGTTTTGATCTTCTTATCCATGTGACCTGCCCAGTATTCAAACACAGACAATATTAACATAATCAATGATCGATTGGTTTTGATATTTGCATTTTGAAAAATAGTTTCGTTGCGGTGTTTCCATATCGTCCAACATATAGCACTATATATTACTAAGAAAGCTTGTTGGTGTGTTATGTCTAAAGTATTAGAAAAAGTAAATATATGAGAGCACTTAGTCCATTGTGTAAAAGCTTGTTGGCATTGTTCGAACCAGAACCATATCTGCTTGGCCACCTTGCACTTAAGAAACAAATGAGTCAGTGTTTCAGTTTTACCCCAAAATTGACATTGGGTGTTACCCTTCCAACCTCTTTTCTGTAAGTTTTTTTTTCTGTGAGGATTTTGTTGTGAGACAAGAGCCACATAAAGATTTTAATCTTTAAAGGGATCGGTAAAGACCACCAGATGGTATACTTATTCTGATTAATACCTCAAAAATTGAGTAAATGGTAGATGGACTGAACCGTAAATTGACCAGATGCAGACCATCGCCAAGCTACTTTATCAACTAAATGTGTGAAACTACAAGAATTAATTATTTCTAACAGTGCAGTCCAATCTAACAGTAAAACCCCATCTAAACTTCTTCTAAATTTAATCCCAGCTCCTTGTGAGTTAATGACTGCAGTAATAGAAATATGAGGTGTAGAACATATGTTGTATAGTTGAGGGAACCTAGTTGCTAGTGTACAGTTTTCAAACTACAAGGAGTTCCAAAAGGATAAGGTAGAATATTGTCCAGGTGTGAAGGTAGTGCTAAGATAACCTAAAGGTTCTAATTGTAGGACATCTCGCCAGAACGGGGAAAAAGGAATATGGGTCTGATTTCGATAATAGTTATAAGAAATGACAGTTTTTCATAATCCATTATAAGATGAATCCTGAAATTTCCACCACCACTTCAATAATAAAGCAATGTTCATATTATGGAGATTAAGAATGCCTAAACCATCATGTTTTTTAAGCAAACAAGTTTTTGTCCAATTAACTAGAGTATATTTTTTCCTAACAGTACCAGAACCTTGCCACATAAATCTGTTTCTAATTGAATCAATTCTTTGAATAATAGTTTTGGGTGCTCTAAAAAGTGACAAAGTATATAAAGGTATGGATGATAGAATAGCATTGACTAATGTTAAACGACCACCTAATGACAGTAATTGATCCTTCCATTGTTGTAATATATTTTCTATTTTATCAACTAAAAAATTCCAGTCATTCATAGTGAGTTTCTGATCGTTAAGGGGCAGTCCTAAGTATTTAAATGGGAATGTACCAAGTCTACATTGAAAAGTATTAGCCAATGGCTCTCCATCTATATTAATGGGGTACAATTTAGTTTTGAACAAATTCATTTTAATTCCAGATAATGCTTCAAAGCATATCATGGCCCACCAAGCAGATTCTACATTTTGGTGTGTAGCCTTGAGGAATATAATAGTATCGTCAGTGTAATGGCAATTAGTGATGGCTCTATTGTCAATACAAGCTGGACCTAAACCTACAAGGGTGTTATGTTTCCTACCTTTGGAAAATATCTTACTTAGTGTATCGGTTGCTAATACGAATAAGAAAGGTGAAAGATGATCACCTTAACATACCCCTCTCTTACAGTAAAAATAAGGTGTTAAGTCACTATTAAAGTTAATACAAGATTGAGGACTATAAGGCCAATCTTTCATCCATCGACTCTAGATAAGAAAATTTGTCACGGCGTGACGAGTCACGTCACGTAACATCATGTGCACGTCACGTGACGTCACGTATGTCGATTACGTGACGTGATTATTCGCGTGACATGACTGCATTCTATGAAAATTATACGTCACGTGTGATTACAATTACGAAGATTATGGGTACAATAGGTACAATATGTACAATCAGGGTTGGGATTATTAATTTAGTTTAATGAATATTTATAATTTGAATTTTTAACAATATTATTTACTCATTTCAAATTTTTTAGAATTTTTCATATTTTTTTATTTTTTTCTGAATTTTTAACAATATAAATTAAAATATAAAAAAAGTTTGACGTGACTAATTCACGTTATGTCACGTCATGTATGATCACGTCACGTGTATTCACGTCACGCGTGATCACGGCGTGACTACGCGTGACGTGATCGTCTGCTGCTATTTTGTAGTCACGTCATGTCACGTCACGTGAAAAAAATAATTAGTCACGTCACGTCACGTCACGGCGTGTCACATTTTTTCTTCTCTAATCGACTCCACTTGTCCCCAAATCCTCTACTATGCAATATTTCTAAAATATAGTCCCAACTAATTTTATCGCAAGCTTTTTCGAAATCGACTTTTATAACTACTCCTGCTTCTGTACTAGTCCTACAGTGATGAATTAGCTCTTGACTAAGAATTACGTTATCTAAAATATATCTATTTTTAATAAATGCCGATTGGCTACTATCAATAATTCGGCTCATGATCATGTTGTTCAACCTATTGGTAAGAATTTTCGATATGATTTTAAAACTACAATTAACTAAACTTATAGGTCGATATTTGCTAATTAATGAGGCATCTTTCTCTTTGGGAATAAGGAAAATGACGGACTTATTGAGTTTATGCAATTCCAACTCATGGGAATGGAATTTAGAGCATAATAATACGATATCACTTTTGACCACTTCCCAAAAAGTTTGATAAAACAAGAATGAGAAGCCATCTGGGCCCGGAGCTCCTTGAGCTGAGTAAGCAAAGATGGTGTCTCTAATTTCTCGTTATGTAATCTCATGAGTTAAACTAATGCGATCAGCTGCTGTAAGTATATCCTCCTAGTCCCAAAAGTGAGAATCTATTGTGAAAACTTATGTCCAGAAACACCAAGTAATTGTTTATAAAAATCTAGAGTATGTTTTTTCATTTCCCCTAGATTAGAAGTGGGAGTATCAGTCCTATTTTTCTTACTACGATGCGATGCAACTAAATGAAAGTACTTTATATTATTGTCAACTTCTTCTAACCATTGTTGCTTCTACTTATTTTTCCAATATCGCTCTTTCTCTAAATATACTTGTTCTAATTACTTTTTAATGTCCGACCAATGAATATACTCTTCATCAGTGAGATCTTGGGAGTCCTGTAACTGTTCTAGTCTAAGTAATTCAGAAATGAGACGAGTTTTTAGTCGTTTTTTTTTCACCATAATAGTTTTTCGCCCACCCTCGTATTTTCTGTCTCATAAACTTGAGTTTATTTGCCCAACTATGTCCTATGCAATTATCATCCAAAGGGAATGAGTTCCACCATTTAACTATAAAATCATGAAACCCTTCCTGTTTAACCCATTCAGGATCGAAACAGAATTGGTGTGTATTAGAGTGGGTGGGTTGGCCTATTTGCAACTCTAAGTGAACAATGGTCCGAACCACTTTTGTGCAAATCTTGAATTACACTAGAAGGGTAAGTGTTTTCCCACTGTAAGGATGTGAAAATTCTATCAAGTAATGCAAATTTACGTCCACTGGACCATGTAAATTTACGAGTGTGGAGTTTATGTTCTACTAGAGAATGTTTATTAACAAAATCGTTGAAGTCCTTACTTAATCCTATATCAAAAGAAGTCCCTGACTTTTCATGGCTATGTCTAAGTGCGTTAAAATCCCCACACAGTACCCAGCAAGGTATTTGTGGTTGTCTAATTAAATCTAAAGCCCTCCAAAAGTCCCTTTTCAGGGATCGAAGGACAGGGCCGTAAACTATAGTCAGTTGCCATTTTATCGAATCAATTTTATTTTCCAAAATAACGTCTAAGTAATGTTTATGTAAAGCATAATCTAGCACTTTGATTTTGTTACTAACACATCCAAATAGAATCCCACCTGATTTTTCTAAAGACGGTACCCATTGCTATTCATCAAGACGGTTAGAAATACCCCGTAATGTACGTAATGTAAAATCCTCTTTTTTTTTGTTTCTTGAATTGCAATAATATCTATTCTATATTCTCTAATTAAATCATATGGTTTATTAGATGCATACTTATTTATTTCAGTTATGAGTTATCACACGGTTTTGACCAAGTCAAAACATGTGTTAACATCTGTCAACCATTGTCTTGATTTTTCACACATGTTCTTCAAACCCATTAAAAATACATTTGAGTTACTCGGTTTAATGAATTCTCGACTCCCGATCACCTTCGTTTTCTTCTTATTTTTTTGTCAGACAAAACAAAACGACCGATTTTTTTCTCCAACTGATATAAGACTCTGTGCTACGGCTAGTATAATATAATCCAGAATTCAAGGCTCAAACCCTCTTTTAAGCGTCTCTCTCGAATTGAGCATCTCTCCTCTTTTAATGCATCGTTCAACTATATTTTAAATGAATTCATATCTAGTGCATTACCTGAAAAGAGAATCTTTTACAATTAGTGAATCTGGACCGTTCTTTTTAGCATGGCACGAATCTCAAAGCCCAATAAAACTGCCCCTATTTCCCCAAATCTCAAACCGTAAAGTGAGGATAATCCTCTAAGATACCTGGGAGGATATTGATACATTTTAAATTCGATCATATTTCGAAGTCGATCACACATAAGACAAAATTTCACCTCAATTCTACGGTAGTGTTCGGCAAGCTGAATAGAATTAAATTTTAAACTCCATTAAGGAAGATGTATCCAGCAACAAAAAGTTAAGAAAGTGTATACTTAGCTTTCTTAAAGAGTTTCAAATTCTTAAGCCATATAAAATAGCTCTTTAAAAATATGGACAAGCTTAAAAATGTGGACAAAAGAAATCGTAAAAAAGTAATTTTAAGCTTTATAAAAGAACAAGTATTTAACAAACTTAAAACTCCTTAGTCTCATATGAAATTTTGAAAAATCCTACGAAAGCCAGCATACACTGAACTAAATTTTCAACATGGTTTGTCGATTTGGGGCTTTATTAATTTGATCCAATTCAATGTGTATTTGATGAACTTAAACTTGTCAAATCAGGGGTAGACAAAAAATAAGTTGGACCGAAAAGAAAATTAAGTTAAATCGAGAAGAAAAATATCAGGATTCAATTGAAGTAGACAAACTTGTGATAGATATAAAAAAAATCATAACTTGTTTTGTAATTAGAGCGCAAATAATTTAGAATTCATAAAGTCAAAATAAAATAGCAAATAAATTTAAATTTTACAGTTCTGGAGTAACGACATCGTTAAGCAGAAGCGTAAATACTGATCATCAATAGTTGTCCTCAGACGTGATGATGGAGACCTTATGTATTTTTATTTTACTTCTCTATTTATTTTTATAGACGAAGTTTTCAAAATGGAGTGCGTCCAAATAAGAGAACAATGATTTTAATAACTTTGAAACAATTTTTAGGACCAGTATATTTTATAAATAGAAATTTGAATTTTTTTCATCAAAAATTAAGATATATTTTCATTAGTTCTATAAATTTAATTTATGCACAATAATAATAACAATATATGTCATATTATTAAAGAAAAACTAACAACTTGTTGATAACGACAAACTGTCAAATCAAATTTATCAGCTTTGTGAATAGATGACACATCACACATGCTCATATGCTAATATGCCTTTTCCGTACTTGAGAGTTTTACAAGGTTCAAGTTGAAGAATTCAAGATCCATACCTAACAATGAAATAACAATGAAATATGAGTCGTCGGTTTTAATATGACACAAATTTTAAAAATACAACTTTCTATATTTCAAATCAGTGTTCTCAAGCTGTGCTAGATCGTCAGAACATAACAACTAAGTTATGAAATAAAAGTACGTTATGTTAGCTATGATCGTTATAGCTATTATAGCTGACTGTTATTACCGCTATGAATTACGCGCTGTTGCTACCGTTATGCTATATAGTTTTTTTTTTGCGATTTACATAGGCTTCTATACTTCTGTTCCTATTTTTTATGCTATATGGACTGCTATAATAAGTATGCTAAACCGAACTATTGTTTTTGTTCCTATTTGTAATTTAGACTCTCATTCTATATCAGAAAATATTGAAATATTAATTCTTCCTTTTGTTTGTTCTTCGTCTAGTATTCACGGATTCACATCCGTTGCGATCCAAAACTGAGGAACAGTGTTCCTAAAATTCCTGCTTTATCAAATCCAGCTGTCCATTATTTTATGTGCACGTATCGCAAAACAGCTTATTTTTGTGCACGAATCTTAAAAAAATTCAATAGTTAGATTTGAAAAGGCAGGAATTTTAGAAACAATGTTCACTGTGAAGAATCGCAGCAGATTCGGATCCAGTATTCACATATAAAATTATCGTTGTTCGTTTCATTGAAAGCTGATTTTGATTATTATAAATATAAAATATTCAAATAGGTATAATAACTTCATTTCACTTGTAAAATTAATTGATCTTCGTCTATTATAATCTGTAATACTATGAAGTATGAATTATTAAATATTGTTACCATGTAGATTTTTTTCCCTTCTTATTTGCATGATTGAAAAAATATAGACTTAGATTAATTGTCATTTAGTTGTTACTCCAATTCTCCAATATTGATCATGTTAATAATTAGTAAAAATATAGAATTTAAATTTTGAAAAGAAAAGAAAAACTCTATGTATGATAACTTTCGTTGAGTAGAACTAGGGTGCTCCTAAGTTCACCCAACCTCTTGTGAGCTTGACTCTAAAATATATCGAATCGACTTTAAACGATGAATCCAAACCGTTGAAATCCTTCAACCTAATGATTGATGCGTCTACATGTGAAAATTTTAAAGTTTCGAATTAATTTAATATAGAGTCAAGTGGTCAAAGAAGTCCAAAAAATGAATGCATTAAAATTAATTTATAAACCTTAAACTTTTGACCACTTGATTCTATATTAAATTAATTTGAAACTTTAAAATTTTCACATGTAGACGCATCACTCATTAGGTAGAAGGGTTTCAACGGTTTGGATTCATTGTTTAAAGTCGATTCGATATATTTTAGAGTCAAGTTCACAAGAGGTTTGGTGAACTTAGGAGCACCCTAGTTCTACTCAACTTTCGTTATAGCTACACTATTCGCAATAGTTTTTTTTTTTTGTTTCCCCGCTATGCCACTATAATCGCTATTTAGAATCTTATTTTAAACAGAGACCAGATTGAGTTTGATCGGTTGTAAGTATTCTACACTGTCAGATACCTTAGAGGATATTCACTCTCGGAAAATCTAGACTTGATGAAAATGAATTTAAAATTTAAGTTTAGGAATATTAAGAATTAATGATATTTTTCAAAAAAAAATTTTAATTGGGTGTCAACAGTTAAGAGAATTTTTTACATTTTTTAGATCTCTTTTATTGTAAAAAAGAACCAGAAATAAAGGTGGCGCCATGTTCTAAAAAAAGAGTACATATTCCATTCTCAAGTATTTTTTTTTTGAATTATGAATATTTATGTACATTAAAATATTAACGTCAAATTATCTATACATAATTTTATTAATCGGCTGCATAATCATGAATCACTTGCGATAACTTCATACTTCCTTCTCCGTCTGCCAAGCTCATTCTGATTTTTACAGCACTGGTAAAAAGTAAAAACTATAACCTGCCAATGCCAAGCGCATATTCTGATTTTCATAATTTGTGAACTGGGGAATGGGATGGATTTTTTTTTTTTTAAATAGAACAGTTTTTTAAAAAATTAACCAAACAAGCACTCTTTGTATGAAAGTCATGAAAATAGCCTCTACTGATCCACATGATCGGTGTAGCATAAAACAACCTTACTCCATCAATCCACAGGATCAGTGGAGCTAATTTTCCATCCGGCTAAAAATTGCGCCACAGAAAATCTCACACATAAGCCTCCACCGATCCAATAGATCGGTGGAGCTGGGCTTTCAAAATGTAGTCGCTAATTTGTACACCGATATGTATATTCAACTGTAGCTTATCCGGGAAGTTTTTTTTTTTTTTTCAACAATGTACTTTTTATGCATCATGTACGGCACCGGTCTGATTCCAATGGCAGCATGAATGACGATGGAAAGCAAAAACCATCTGAGATCCATTAATGGCAGCATGTACGACACTTGTCAGATTCTAGGAGATGAATGATGCATCTAAAAAAGCAATCACTATGTGCACAGTGCTGATTTTTCTGATGGTGGAAATTTTGAAAGTCTAGCTTCACCGATCTACTGGATCGGTAGAGGCTTATTTGTGAGATTTTCTGTGGAGCAGTTTTTTTAGTTGGATGGAAAATTAGCTCCATCGGTGGAGGCTATTTTTATAATTTTCAAACAAAGAGTACTTGTTTGATTAATTTTTTTAAAATCAGTTCTATTTAAAAAAAAAATCCTAGGAATGGGTAAAAAAATTGTTCCAGATTACGGGACAAATTGCACAACCTTGCCAAAGCTGAGTGCGTATCCTCTGAGGTATCTCAATTTTTGCGTGACGTGTTCGGTGCCTATTCGGGGAAAGTAGGGGGCCAGTATTATTTGAGCTTTGAGATTCGTACATAACGTATTTGAACGATTGAAATATTCCAAAAAGTCACGCAAAGTTTGAGATATCTCAGAGGATGCGAATTAGCCGAAGCTTATGGTTCAAGTGGCGACGAGTTAACTATATTGACAAAGCTATTTTTGCTTCCAGCAGTGCACCAGTCGTAATATTTCTTCATTTTCTCTCTACTGATCGTGCTCTGCCTGAAGCAGAAATAAAGTTGTCATATCTATACCCCTCGTTTCAATTTCGCATCCTCTGCATTAACTCAGAAGGGAATATTTTGAGTTAATGCATCTGGACTATCCAATTCTTTTTAAGATCCGTGCGAACTAGACCACACTAATATTAAAGATCCCCTGTGTTAAAATCAGACGGTCATATTAGCTTTGTTTAAAATCAGACGGCTGAGATGCATTAACTCAAAAGATTCCCGTTTAGGTTAATGCAGAGGATACCGGTTCCTTGATTTCCCTGACAAATTCTCGAATTCACATCCTACGAGATATCTCAAATTTTGCGTGACTTTATGGAAAATCTCAACTGTTTAAATACGTTCTGCACGAATCTCGAAGTAAAAATAATATTAACCCTGCGCTATCCCGAATAGGCACGGATCCGTATCCTCTCTATTACTACAGAGGATGAGCATCACTTGACAGTTTAAGATTAAATCTCAGCTGGTTTGAGATTAGAGGAAAAATAGAGGACAGTATTATTGGACTTTGAGATTCGTGTCAAGTAAAACGAACGGTCCGGATATACTATAAAGGAATCATTCTAAAAAAATTCCCTTTTGCGGTACCTAGTGTTTACCAAACGGTTCGGTCCGGTCCGGTCTGGTTCAAATTCGGCCGGTTCACGGTTTCACACGGGTCACGGTTCTCACGGTCCAAGGTTCTATACGGTTCGGTTCCGGCAGTTCTAACTTGAAATAGTTGGCTCAAAACCTTGCTAGAACCATGGTCCAATTTCGCACGGTTCGGTCCGGTTCTAGGTTCGGTTCGGTTCGGTTCGGTTCCGGTCCTAGACCAACCCCTATTACCATTTATTCATTTGAATGTTAATTTTCCTTGCTTAATTTTTGCACCCATCTTATAAGATTTTTATAAATTATACACTTTATAATCATAATAAGATTTTGCAACTAAATATTTTTTTTGAAACAATGAAATATAATTTTGAGAATAATGAAAAGAGCAAAAGTTTAATAATAATAAGAATATGTGAGTATGAGGTCCGGTCCGGTCCGGTTTTGTCACGGTTCTCACGGTTCACCGGTTTAGTAGGGTTCGGTTTAGTTCGGTTCTAGTCCAAAATATTAGATAAAAACCTTTCTAGAACCTTAAATTGAATCGGTCCGGTCCGGTCCGGTTTTGAACCTCGGTCCGGTTCGGTACGGTTGCGGTCCACGGTTCCCACGGTCCGGTTCTTGAACCTCCGGTTTTTTTCAAAACACTAGCGGTACCCGACTAGATACGAATTCAATAGGCACAGATATCCAAATTCTCGAGCTATCCAGACTGAATCTTTGCACACGTGGTGCAGCCTTGTTGGTTAGCGCGATTTCACGGAGCCCAGCCTTCTGTGGCGAAACCACTGCCATGGCAACCGGTGCCATTTTTGTCTTCTCAGTTCAAACCCTGACTCTAACCGCAGAAAAATGGCGGTGCTGGGATTAGGTGGTGCCGTATTTTCCCCAAGGTATTCTTTTTTCTGTTAAACTGGTAACCTTTCAAGTTTCAACACAGAAATTTCAATTTCGTCCCTGCAAAACAACTGTTTAAAAGGATGGCTAAACCTACACTGGTTTCGAGCTAGTTACCAGTGGAAGCACCAAGAGACGATTTTCCTTTCATTCTCTCTGATTGCAAATGCGAATCAAACTGTTGATCAATTTGACTTATGGTAAAAATAAACTGCTGCATAGCAAAATGTATGGTTGATTCTGTCCAGTTTGAGATTCTGGTCACCATCTTCTTTTATCATTTATTTAACAGTTTATGGTGATCAGGATTTTCAGAAAAAGAACTGAGTTACTAAGTATGCTGGTTTTGGTCTGTATCTGGTGAGTCTTACGGGTTTGGCTAAATTACCATATTTAAGGCCATTTCATATAAAATAATTTGGAATAGAATAATGCAAGCTATATAACTGATGCGTGAAAATAAAGTGAGAATTCTGTTGAAATGAAGAGGTAGCATGTGAGTTTCCTGCATCTTAAGCATCTTCTCTGCTTGAACCACAAAGGCTATAAGCCTCTTCAAAGCAAAGAAAGAAGAGTCTATGTTACGGGTTTGGCTAAATTATTATATTTAAGGCCATTTCATATAAAATAATTTGGAATAGAATAATGCAAGCTATATAACTGATGCGTGAAAATAAATTGAGAATTCTGTTGAAATGAAGAGGTAGCATGTGAGTTTCCTGCATCTTAAGCATCTTCTCCACTTGAACCACAAAGGCTACAAGCCTCTTCAAAGCAAAGAAAGAAGAGTCTATTTTATGTTTCGAAAGAATAACAAGATTGATATGCATTGGCTGAGTTGTCGTGTTTACTGTTTATTTATTTTAGGATTTTTAGAGCATCTGGTAGAATATCAATGAGGAGAAAATTTAGTTCTATACGAGCTGAGGTCATATTTGTAAATGGAGATGAAGCCAAGAAACTTGTGAATGAAGAAGGATACAAGATTTTGGATGTTAGAGATAAGACCCAATTTGAGCGGGCCCACATTAAATCTTGTTACCATGTACCATTCTTCATCGAGAACAATGATAATGACATTGGTACGAAACACTCCATCTTTTCTTCTGTCTTTCTGAAAATATTTTGTAAATTATCTCATGTATTGTTGGACAAGACTTATTTTATTTTTTGTACTTCTTGTAGGAACAATTATAAAGAGAACAGTGCACAACAATTTCTCGGGCTTGTTCTTTGGCCTTCCATTCACAAAACAGAACCCTGATTTCACTAAATCCATTAAGGAGCAGCTACCTACAGATAGTAAATTATTGGTTGTTTGTCAAGAAGGCCTTCGGTTATTTTTCTAAACCTTTTTTTGTCGTCTTTTCTTTGTATTTTTATAGATCTACACCTTGGTAATTCTCAAAAGAGATTCCCCAATTGTCTGTAAGCAGCTGCACCAGACTCTGATACTGTTTTATTAGTCTCTAGTGTTACCACTTACCAGCATGTACCGTCCGAGTCCTAATTTGATCTTCTTAGTTGAACTTACTGTATTTTTCTTCTTCTAATTGCTCAAGTGATATGTTAAATCTCAAAAATGCTTAACTATCAAGATATAACCAGATAAAGGAGCACATAATCAGATACTGTATTGTGTGGATACTCTTTAATGATTACCTTGCCAGGATGCAAATTCTAATTCAGCACCTTAAATTTTACAATTTTTTATAACATATTTGTTCAAACCACCCCTTGTTGATTCATTAAATTAGGAAAAATTTCTGCATATGCTGTTGAAAATAACAGTTTTTCTTTTCCTCCATGTTCCTTCCTTTTCTATGAAGCATCAATCACAGAGTCCTTGCAATTTCAGAATATCAGCTATGTTTTTCGTACAAATGAAAATAATGCTCTTGAAAATGTATATTTTGAAAAAAAAATTATATACTCTTTTATGTAGGTCTACTGCAGCTGCTAATCAGCTAGAGAGAGTAGGTTATCAGAATTTGGCATGCATCGTTTCTGGCCTTCAATCTCTCCAACCAGGTAATTAAATGCCAGTCTCAGTTCATTTCTGAAAAGACCCTAAAATTAAGGAGAGCATCTTATGTAACCCTGAAATAATATGTTATACTTCTGTAGAACAAGAAATATCCCTATTTTTAATAGACAGCACTGAATTCTGGTCTGCTCTGTTAAAAAAATAATTTAAGTACATCGAAAACTAATTATGAGTTCAGGTACATTCGAATCTGTTGGACAAACTGAGATTGAAAATGCGGGAAAGGCTGGTCTGGTTCAAGTGCAAGGGAAAATCTCTGCTATACTTGGAACCGTCCTGATATGTAAGCATTTAATGGATCTTCTGTTCTCATACAATTTATTTTGGGTGAAATTGAGTAATTTGCCCTTGACACTTGCCACAATTTGTGCATCATTAATCTCAGAAGGTTAGTACATGATCCCACCTGAACCATTTATATGGTCCCGTCACATTATCAGCTTGGGTTACCTGTGAACTTAGATCATCCTGTGGGTCTGGTAATTTCTTATAAATTGGTTATTACCTTAGCTGACAATTCACAAATAATCCATACTAGAGTCAGCTTGGGGGGAACCATCACTACTTAGTTGCATAAACTGTTAATG
The DNA here is from genome assembly GCA_964058825.1 of Carex arenaria. Taxonomy (NCBI): domain Eukaryota; kingdom Viridiplantae; phylum Streptophyta; class Magnoliopsida; order Poales; family Cyperaceae; genus Carex; species Carex arenaria. The sequence continues at coordinate 193,817 of CAXKVW010000388.1, read as the reverse complement.
TTTAGATGCACAGCAATTATTAATGTTTGGTTTGTACCAGGGAATTCAAATTATTTTGTCTAATGTTTGGATTTATATTCTCAGGTGCATTCCTGTTCATCACATTTTTCCCGGATCAAGCTGAAAAGCTTCTTCAAATGAATCCACTTAGTTGATGTATTGAAATTTTGTAGCTCCGAGATAGTTTCCCGAGCTTTTGGTTTGTTGATGTTTGAATTATTGTTGTTTGAGGTACTTCCTCGGGTACTTGGAATTGCGACTCTGCATTTATTTGTTAAGATATTTTTTTGGGGTGAGGAAGGGTGATATTTGAGCTATAGTTGCAATGCCGCTTAGTTAGAAATTAGTTGTGCTAATTATGTATCTCATTTGTGTCAATTTTGGTTTGTTTTCCTTAGACTATTGTGGAACACAATCAACTGTGTTGCTACCGTTGCTTAGTATAGTTGGTAGTAATACAAGTCCTTCAAAGAAAGGATAAGAATTTGAAGCTTATTATATGTGCAAGAATGAAATATGCAAGTGGGTTGAGCTTACGAACTATCATAAAAAAATAAAAAAATAAAAAACTAAACGCGTTATCTTGTAACAATTTTAAGCTTTTTTTTAAAGAGAAATGTAACAATTCCAACTTTGGTGTTTCTGTTTTTTATTTTTATTTATCTTAATTATAAATAACAAATTATAAGTGGAAACGTGCTAACCATCGTTGAAGTATCTTTGGTTGTTCATTTTTGTACACAAGGAATACCTACTTGTACTAATTTTTCTACATAAAACACACTCAACACAAAGCATAGTTTATATTTATTGAAATAATCAATCACTCACGTTAGCAGTGTTTGCAGTTTATACGGTTATACCTAGGGGTGTAAACGGATACGGATTATCCGCGGATAATCCACTCTGAATCCGCTTACTATCTGTATCCGGATTAAACGGATACGGATACTTGCGGATACGGATATGGATAATTTTAGTATATGGAAAAATAATGTGGATACGGATACGGATAATTTCGTGAGGATATAAACGGAGCGGATATCCGTATATATCCGGATCCGAAATTTAATCTTTCAGCAGCTTTCAATTCATTTCACCCTTGCAAAATTTCCAAAAAATATACATATTCGTTTAAGTCCAAGAATCTTAGTAGAAAAATTATATAATCTATTAGGATAATGGATTGGTTTTCTGAACCAATAAGTAATTAGTCATGCATAATTATTACTGTGCAAACTTAAAAAGTCTATTAAATTTTTGTCAATTTTGGTAATCAAATTAGGTAATTTAAAATTATGAAATTTAGTAGAATTACTCAATATCCGACAATTATCCGCTCCGTATTCATATTCGAATCCGTATCCGTAGATTATCCGTTCCATATCCATATCTGTTTAAGACAGATATGGTTTTCAATTTTGATATCCGTTTTCTATCCGTATCCGTATCCGCTCGTTGAAAAATGGATGCAGATATGGTATTAGCATTATCCGCTCCGAATCCGCTCCGTTTACACCCCTAGTTATACCTTACTTCTAATCTTTCCTTTTATTAGCTCTTGTATGGAGCTTCACATCAGGGGTAAAAGATATTAAGATATTAACAACGATATTTTTACTTCATACAAAAATGTACCTGAGACCAAATTTGACATTTTTTTTATAACCTTTTTACTGTTTTTTTAGATTGGTATTTTTTTTTATCTTTATAAATTACGGCTATAAATAAGAGTGTATGCTAAAGCAATATATATATCATAAATCTTAATTTTACAACTAAGCAACAGCGAGTTGACATTATGATACAAAATTGTTTTATGTTCCACTGCTCAGGCTTTCTAAGAAAAAAGTTGTCCAAATTATTGACAAGAACTCCTGCCTCAAGTGCCTTTAATCATAATTGTAGGGTCATATTGCACAAAAAGAATTAAATAATCATCACGCTTTGTTCACCCGAATCTTTTGTCCTTCCAGTAGCTGAAACAAGCTCAAACACACAACTATTAGGGGAGGGGCTTATTATTGCTCACTAGATATGTTTATCTTGACAATTTTAACAATCTTTAAAAATATAATTAAACAATGTTTTGAAGGTTTCTCTAGTTCTGCAAGGCCTACCAAATCCAAAGAGCAATTCTCTACTGACCCGCTTCAAGTCACGGTACACAATAGTATGGTTAAATAGGAAAAATGTCTTCCATTCATTTTCTATCAATGTGTGTTCACTCGCAATAAATGACATTTCAAGTTTCCGACCCTCTTCTTGAACAGTTGAACAGTTGAGATTATTTCATTTCAAATATTTTCTTTCATTGTTATTTTAGCACAGTTGTCTTTCAGATACCAGTTTCCACTAACTTTTCCAAGATAAAGATGGAGAGAAAATAAACATGAAAAGGCTTACAGCATTATTAAACGAAGAAATAGCTTCTTGAACCTCCTCTTCGGATGAGAAGGTGACAAATCCGAAGCCACTGGATTTTGAAGTGCCGGAAACCCGAGATACCTTAATGAATTAGAAGCAAAACGTTAGTCCAGAGGATAAAAAAGAGAAGAACAATGAACAACAAGGAAGAAATTTTTTATTCATCAGCTTGCAATCTGTTTTTAACAAAAATTTCATTTCCATAATTTGTACAATTCTAGACATACAACATTCAGAAATTCAGTGCACAAGTTGTCACAATCTCTTTTGCATAACATTTTAAAATATAAAATCCAAAACCCAATTTCAAACTATTGATCTTGTTCTTCTTCACGAGTGATGCATCGTGTAAAATTTTATAAATTTTTAGTTTCTTTATTACAGAAATTATCCAGTACAGTTAACTCGAAGCAATCATTTATGACATTTTTTTATTTTATATAAAAATTATAAATTTCACATGGGGGAGCAGCCCTCATTAAGAAGAATAAGTTCAATGTTTGAATTTATTTTTTGTATTTTAAATTCTGAAATATTACTGCAAAAGATGGCTTTTGGCAACTTGTCGCATAAAAAACCTATGGCAGCGGAATCCTCCAAGATAAAACAGTTTATATGTAAACCTATGTTGGCTGTTGCATTAAACATCACCCAACAACAGCAGCAATCCAAATTAATTTTAATGAGTACATCCTTTTGAAATGGTACAATTCATGGAAGTACCGTTTTACAATAGAATTTCTTATTGTAGTGAACCTTCTCCTTAACAATGATAACAAATGCTTAAAAAGATTTGTTTGCATGACATAATAGTTTCAAAATCATGTTAATGTAATGTGCATGCATGTGGATGCGGTGCTTCTCAAAATTCAAGCACATGCTTTTAGTGAAGTACCTTGGCACCAAGAACCTCCCCTTTCTCGGAGAAGAATTTCTTGAGCAACTCAGAGGTGACAGTTTTTGCCAGGTTCCCAACATAGACCTTGTATGGGCTGTCGACAAAGCCCGACTCTTCTTTTTGTAGAAGGGAGAGGTCCATTGGCTGTAACGGCTTCTCAGTTACATTTACTTTTATTTTTCTACCTCCTATCTCCTGTTGAAAAAACAAATCATGAAATTCAACAAATAAAAGAAAAGAAAAGAAAGAAAATGATCTAGTAGCATCCACTGCTGATGGGACTAGTCAGATTGGACCTGTTTGGTTTTTGGATGGAAATATAGCGACTTCACCAAATCTGATATAATTGAATATTTATTAAAAAAAAAATTAAGAGTGGATATACTGGTAGCCGGAAAGAGTGGTCTTCTGGATACATTTCTCTTTACTGACACAACCAACCTCTTATTCTGGTGCATTGAAATGACTAAAATAGCAATATATCAGAACCTTCAATCCGTCATTTTCTCTCATGTAAGGTGCAGCAACTTGTGCATTTGAGAAACAACAAATGAGAAAAAATAGACATGCCGGCTCAATGTAGCACTACATTTTGTGACATTGACTTTTATGTGCTACCTCCTCTCTTGTTGCAAATGAAGTGGACAAGTTTTAGGCAGAATTTGGATCAACAAACAAGTCTGATACCAGCATCACTGGAATCAAGATGCTAAATGATGGTTTAGAACTTACAGTGTCATTAAGCTTCTCAATAGCTGCATTAACATCTTCAAAGGTTGACATAGTCACAAAACCAAATCTCCTGCTCCTGCCCGAGTATTTGTCATACATAACCTATTACACAGGAAGCAAATATTAAAGCTATTTTAATTCCCGTTAAAGGAGAAATATCGAGGAAAAAGCAATGTTACCATTTAGATGAATTTAATCACTACAATAAATTACGCTGTAGATGTAAAAAACTAGCTGGTTTTGCTATTTAGAAGAGCTTCCTGTTGTAAATTAACTACTATCAATGGTTAATCTTTCCAATCGTTGGCCTTAAATTAGAAATGTAGGGGAACATATCGGGCTGGAGTATACAAAAATGTAGGGGAATATATTCATTTTTGTGATACAGACACAGTCACGCAAATATTTAAAATGTAGGGGAACCTACAAATATATTCATTTTTGTGACCTTTTATTGGGAATTTGTGTTACAGTAACAAAATAAATAAATTAGAAATGTAGGGAAACTACTACTTAGAAGAATATATTTAAAATGGAAAAATTATGAAACCAAATTTGCAGTACACTCTACACTGGAGTAGAAGAAAATGAGTAGTGGTTCAGTGGTTCTATGTATTAATGTATATAAAACCTTCTCTTTAGCCACACAAATTCAAAAATCGAATGATTTTAATAATTTAATAATTTAACTGAAGGAAATGGAACACGACTATAGATGTCGGTATTCTATTATAGCAATGCGCAATATTTCCTAACAAATTAACAAAATAATAAGAGGAATAGTTAATTAAAGACCTCAGCTTTTTCCACGGAACCGTGTTCAGCGAAGATCTTGGCAAGCTGGTCATTTGTCACGTCTCTTGGTATGTTGCCAACATAAAGGCGCTTCCTCACCTCGGTTGCCTCGGCTGCGGCGACGATGCTGAAGAAGCTTCTAGAAAGACGTCGTCTTGATTTTGGTCCAGCCATGGAGATGGACACGGCGCGATTGCCATTGGTTGGAGTTGAAAAGAAACCAATGTGTGAAGTTGGGGTTAGAGAAGAAGAAAGAGACGCCATGCTTATGGACAGAGAGAGAGGAAGAGAGAAATGGGGTTTAGTTGCTATGGACAGTGAGGAAGAATGCGTTATCCGTTTCGAGCTTCGACGGTTCTACAACAAGTGCTTGTATGTATTCCTGCTAGTGGGATCCTCACCGTTAGATTATGCACGGATATAGATGTTCATTCGGAAATCAGAATGGTCTAATTTGCTTCATGATTCGTGTACGTTTGATATACACGAATATTGAAATGAAGGGCATGGATCACGAAGAGAATCAAACAGTTATGAGTCGGTATCGGAACGATCCAGGTAGGGAGATGGAGTGCGTATCCTCTGAGATCTCTCAATTTTTGCGTGACCGACGTGTTCGGTGCCTATTCGGGGATAGCGCAGGGGGCCAGTATTATTTGAACTTTGAGATACGTGCAAAACTATTTAAATGGTTAAGATTTTCCCTAAAGTCAGGCAAAATTTGAGATATCTCCGAGGTTGCGAATTCGGCAACATGAGGGGATCCGAATTGGGAGCATCTTGGGTCCGATGAATTACATAACCGTCCAATATTCTTTAAAATCCGTGGGCACCGATATTGAAGCAAACGCGCACGGATATTGAAGCAAGGCGCACAATCTTAAATCGGATCGGACAGTTATGAAATCCATCGGACCTAAGCCGCTCCTATGTGAATTCGCATCTTCTACCCTCTTCGGAAATTCAGCACATTGGTTGTTTGTTTGTTTTTAAATGGGCTTATTTATTTAAAAACAAAATCCGCCAGAGCCCAGGGCCCAGGGCCCGTCTCAATCTCAGAGAATTGAACTTTTAGCGAGGGCATTTCGAGAAGTATTCCTTTCTTCCCTCCGCGGCCTCCCCATTTTCCCTCCCCTGAGCCAGTGACCTCCAATTCCAAACGAAAACTCAAAACTGTTAACCCTGTCAACACCGAAACCCTCCCCTCTAATCCTCAAATTTCGTTTTCGAATTCGATTTGAGCCCGAAAATGGTGTCGGATGGAAGCTACGCGAGCTCGGACGAACCTAAAAAGAAACCCAATCGAGGCAAACCGAAGAAAAATCCCTCTTCTTCCTCTACTGCTAAGAATAAATCTAAGGATACTTCCCTTCTCAAACAGAGTACATTTCTTATTCTTTTTCTTTTTTTTTTTAAGTCATTTTGATGATAAAGTGCGGTTAATGGTTTTCCCTTCAACAAAATAACTGCCAATTGCAGAATCTCCCGCTGAGTTCTTCGCCGAGAACAAGAACATTGCTGGCTTTGATAATGTATGTTTGTTCTAACTTTCATACTGTAAATGTGTGTGTTCTTATCCGCTGCCATAGGTTGCTACGGCACCGTGTACCATTGAGTCGCTGACACATTGTAGCTTTTTAGGGGTTTATTTGGGGGCCATCTGTCAGGGACTCAATGGCACAATGCACCATCACCTACTTTGGCAGCGGATGTGAATCCTTAAAATGCAGTGCTAATTTGCATGCTAAAATTTAAAATGTCCCAGATGGATTATAAACTATCACTAAGGTAATAAAATACCAGTTTTGTTGACGCATTTTAATTAATGTCACAATCCTAGTGATCTTTTCAAAAATTATTTTGATAAAATTGACTATGTCCTGTCCTTTAGATCAATTTAACAAATTTTTTTTTTGAGTAAATTAATTTAACAATTATTTATCTGAGGTTCAATTATATTAGTAAAACATGGTTATATGTCCAGCCGGGGAAATCACTATACACTACTGTGAGAGAATTTGTAGAGAACTCTCTTGATTCAGCTGAGTCTATTTCCGAGCTGCCTTCTGTTGAGGTTACAATGTGAGTACTGTTGTAATTTTCATGACTGCTATGGTACAAGTTTTTTAATTGCCCAACTAAAGTTTAGTGATCTCAACGTAAACTCTGTCAACTTCAGTTATGCAACCAAGCTTTTTGAGAAATATATGGTTCGGTTTCCTTGTGATGGTGCCCTCTGAATCTTCTATCAAGCCCAACAAAGATCTAAACCCTAATAAATATGCAGTGCAGCCTTTCAGTGGTTGCAACACTGTTTTGTCTTTATCTTAGAGCTCCCTTAAATGTGTATTTAAGCACCAACTGAGCTAATGGAACTGTCAGTTAAGCATATTTTACGCTATTGAGCCCTACTATTGTAATAACATAGAATTGGTAGTCTCACCCTTGTTACTCAAATGTCCAACTTATCTTAGTTAAGCCCAAACTTGATCAGTAAATGACTAAATGCTAATCATGCAAGGAAAAGTTGCAAAGGTTATTTTACCAGCACCAGTTTGGAAACCTCCCAACTAGATTTTAATTCCATGTTTCCACTAATGATAAATTGGGTCTCTGACATCTATTACTTATGTAAAACCTATGTTAACATATAAAGGCTAGTCAGATAACATTGCTGCTAGTCTGGTATGATCTGGTATCCACCAGTATACATGTTTTTCGGTCACGTTATGGTCAATGACACTAAGTTCCCTTATGTTTTATCATTTGCTGAACAGTGAAGAGATAAACAAGAGCAAGTTCAATACACTGATTGGTCTAGTGGATCGAGAGCGTGTAGATCAAGCACTTTATGATGGTTTTGAGTCTAACAAGGCTCGTGAGGTATAATTTTTATTCTCTTTATAGTCTTACTTCTGAAAGAGCAAACACTCTGTACTAAGTTATATTCTCATAAATGGAAAATGCTAACAAATCGCAGATCTTATTGTGCTGATCAAATCTTAAAACTATGATATCTTATTAGTCATCCTAGCACCTCATTACGTAAGTTACTAAGCCTCTTTCAGTAATCAGGACTACATCTGAATGTGTAGTTCCTTTGTGAGGAGTTCAACTTCTTAAATTTGATTGTATCAATGCTTGGTCATTAGTACAGGACACTTGGAAGTCTTTGTCAACAGAACTTAAAAGAGTATATTAATGACCATCAGACCTAAAGTGTGCCATAAATAAGCACAAAACTACAACTCTTGGTGTAGAGCACTTAAAGATGTGATTTTACTCCATATTAGCAGCAATTTGAAATTGTTTAAAGAACATTGAATAGTACCTTTTTATCTTTTTTTTAAAGGATGACATCTTTAAAGAAGATAATGGGTAGTTTTAGTTGCGCTATGCAAAACCTCAATTACTGCATATAACACCGAGAAATGAGTTTACCTCATTTACCCATATAAACTTTAGGGATCATTGCACATCCCTGCCCAATTTTTCAGACACAGCAATGGGCTTGGAGTAGAAATAAAAGGAGGGTCATTGACTGCCACTTGGTACTTATCAAAGAAAAACAGTACCTAATATCTTTAGGGTTTATCTATGATACGCTTATTGTTAATATTCACCTAGGGGTTTTTCAGAGTTATTCACGATACTTTCCTATCACCTTTAGAACAAAAGTTTGTATGAGCACTGCAATCAAATATTTATCATAGAAACGACTAGCAAAGGAAGCAAAAGTTCAAGAAAGCCAAGCAAAAAATTTAGCTCTTGGGAAGAAAGTCAAGGAATCTGTGACTGGGAATAAAACCAAAAGCAGAGGTGAAACTGCATATTTCAAAGTAACTTGTAAGGTATAAAATATTTCACTCTTGGTTTCTTTAGTTTTTTTAGCTCTTTAATTACTGTTTTAAGCTTAAACATAGAAAAATAGTTTTGATCATTAGAAAAAAGAAATAAAATTCTCAAGCAGGTATGATAATGGAACAATTAGGTATTCTAGGGAGGGAAATCAACCCATAAACAGGATGATATTTCTTAAATCTCGTATCTATGTGGCTACATTCAGTCCACTGTTCAAGATTTGAATAGTAAGTACATTTCATCAGAATGGTACCAGAATGTATTCCAGTACTTTAACTGTTGTTTTGGTTGTTCTTATTTATCAGGATAATGGCAAAGGGATGCCGCATGATGATATCCCTAACATGTTTGGGAGAGGTATGTGTAACAATCAAGCTTTTAAATACCACACTTTATCATCACTGTATTGTGCGTTATCGTTCTTTTGAATCCTACTGCATGATATACACAAATCTACAATTTAACGGTTTTTACTGCTATATGAATTTACAATGAACAATTGAAAAATATTATGTCATTTACCGCAGTTGATACCGTATTCATGAATAATGATTAGATCAGGAAAAAAATATCTAAAAGGCATACCGGTACTATGATTTAGAGATTTTTTTGTCACCGGTAACTGCTAAATGAATCCCTCACCGCTAAGGACCACTAATCGCTTTCAACCTTGGTTACAACATATATTAACAACCCAATCCCGGATTTTGGTACTATTTAATATGAAGTCCGTGCTAGTACATCCTAGTCCATACCAGATCCTTTGCAGTTGAGGTTTTCTTTATAAAGTGTTTTTTTTTTTGCAAATAATACCGAGCTTGTTTTGAATTTATATGCAAATAAGATCCAGAATCTGTCATCATTGCCCCCACTCTGTATTATATGGTTTATTTCCAAAGGACACCTTCCATGTAGACTCTTTTTATGGAAAACGTGGGTTCTGTTTAATGCTGACAGTTTTGCCTGTACATTGATGAAGCACTTTCTTTTTCTTTGCCTGAAAGGAGGCAAACAATTCTGGTGTTGGTTAAAAGTTTGTAAGAACCAGTATTGGAGCAATTTGTTGTTTAGAATATAATATTTTGAGGTTCTTTACTATTTTTTGCTCAAGTAAATTTTGATAACAGTGGTGTTGTTTGTGAGGTTTCAATTATGTTGAATTATGTTGGCATTTATTGCAATAAAAGAGAGAAATTTTGGGACCTTGCAAATATGGTAAAATGTATGATAAATCTGCACAACCCAAAACAAATAAGACAGCTGTACTATTCTAATAACTATGATCTTGCTAAAACTTTTAAAACTTTTTAACGTGTGCTATAATTGCAAATCTAGGGATTGTATGTGGACTTCAGGATCATGTATTGTGTGTATGTGAACAATTTCATCCGTTCTTGTAAAATACATCAAGCTAGCATATATATTCCTAAAGTAGAAATAATTAACTTGCCCCTTTGGAGCATTTTAAATATCACCAATTTCTTGTCCAAAATTTTCAAAGTATCTTCCTCAGTCATGGAGAAAGAACAGTGTGGAAGGAGGATAGTTTGGTTATATTTCGAAGTAAATGAGAAAGGGTTGTTACCTAGGACATTCCTTGAGCATTATTGGGTTATGTAATAGGTCCTATTTTTAGTAGGGGGTCTCGACGGTAACTTTTTATTTGGCAGGTGAATATATTTTGACTCTTCAGGGCTACGCATAAATTGCTCCATTTAACATGTCTTGGGTTCCATATTTTGTTTTTTGCAGTTCTATCTGGTACTAAGTATGGCTTAAGACAAACGCGTGGGAAATTTGGACTTGGTGCCAAGATGGTATGTTTTCATCTATATTGGATATATATATATAACAAATAATAAAGTTGGACTTTCTTTCTTTCTAACTCTGGTCAAAGAGAGTGGAAATGATGCATATGGATGCCACCGAGACCGACATTTATTGAACTCGAAGTCACTTGCCAATTATCAATTAATAGCAAAAGTATTTATCTGAAGGAAAATCAATCTAATGAGCTAATTTTTCAATACCAAATTAACACAGTACTAATGATCTAATGGAGTTTTATATAGCTCCATAATCGAAAATTTGGATCAGAGATGAGAACTCAAAATAAACCTTCTTTTATTCTGGTTTGATTTAATTTAGTCTTCCACTTTAAGGGAAAAGAAGTATTCACCAATTGGACTTGGCAAATTTGTCAAAGTTTCAGAATTATATTCTTTCCCCCTCACTAAAATAATGGCAAAATAAGTCAAAAAGGAAAAAAGAGTGTATAGACCAAATTGAATAAATTTTGATGTTATATGTGAATATAGTTAAAAGAATATTGCATTAAATTCACAAAGCTTTCCAGAAATGTTATCTCCATTAAGCCAATTATTTTCTTTGTTTTTTCTTCTTATTTGTTATTTAGTATTTTTTTACATAATAACTACACATACACACGGCCTAGATACAAAATTGAGAAAACATGATTTTCATCTGAAAGGTAATAAAATTCTGCCGTGTGTAGTTTTTAAAATCATAGTAAAGTGCAATTTTCTCTTTTCTTGTTATGACCTCAATTTTGTGCTTTATGTGAAAGATAACCAATTTGGTTTGTGATATTATTAACAGGCACTCATATGGTCAAAGATGAGTACAGGGCTACCAATTGAAATTATATCGTCTATGAAGGGTCAAAACTTCACTTCCTTCTGCCGGCTAGATATTGACATTCACAAGTATTAATAAGTGATCTTACTTTGGTGGCTTTGGCAAATTGCAGCTTACGTTTCTTATATTTTTTATTTAGTGCCTATGTTTTCTAGTTGACTTGCAAATGTGCACCCAATCATTAAGAACCATAATTAAGCAAAGATGACTAATTGCCCCTGAAAAGCTTTATGAACTCAAAGATAAACCTTCTTTAGATAATCTGTACAGAATTTAGCCAACATCTAAATTATAAGTGCTGATAAAATGGAATCGTTATCTTTAAATTGCTCGATGAAGACCAGGCCGTTTCCAAATCACACCAAATTTTATAAACATCATTTCTAAACAAAATGTGCTGATGAATACTAGCTCCTATTTTGGTTTAGAATATGATTGTTTGATATTTCTTTGACTATCCGAACTTCCAGAAATATACCATATTTGCATTTGCATGAGAAAAGAGAGAACAAGGATAGGTGGCATGGAGCTGAGATTCATGTTATAATAGAGGGTAACTGGACAACTCATCGTGTGAGTACCCTATCAGATCCTTTTGCATATCCTATTCAGAGAGCTAAAATTAGAGTTTTCTTTTACCTTATTTTCTTACACTCCTGAAATTTTATGCTGTGTCCACCCTTCTAAATTAGTGTGGTATAGATGCATAATGATTAAACACCAAGTCTCAAGTCATTCTGAATGTTTTTCTTTCTTTACTCTGTGTGTGTGTGTTTGTGTGCATGCGCGTGCTACCAAACTGATCAGTCAACTCACTGTCATGTACTATTTTGAACTGAGCCTAGCTGGGCGAAATGGGCAGTATATTTTAAAACTGTCTGAGATAAACCTAACGCCATGTTCTGGTGAGAGTAATCACAAAATTAATTGAAGATTAAATGTGCAAAGAAAAAAATGAACAAGAGATGTATTATAATTGATAACTATGTTAAGATTTACTAACTAGTTTCATTAGCATGTTTCAGTCGAAGATACTGCAATACATGAGGCAGATGGCTGTAATTACCCCATATGCTGAGTTTCTTGTTAAATTCATATCTGACACATCAGAGTAAGCTCCCTTTTAATTATTTTACTTAATAATAATTATTTTCGGGAAAAGTTATTACCAGTTTTTTTTATCATTGAAGTTGAGATTGATCCTTGGGATTAACACACTTCTTAAGCTAGCTAGTCTTTAATTTTCAAAATCACGAAATGACACTGTAATATTGTAAATGCAAGCCTTGATAAGAGTTTGACTTTTTGCATAAGAACTTAAGTAGTGAGATCAGCAGTTTGCCCTTTTGATTTAATTGAAAAAAGGCTTTGAGGGACTCTGCAAATTTCACGACTAATGCCAATGTTTACAAGTTTTATCATTTTTAAAATGTTCTTTTAAGTTTACCATAATATTGATCCTATTCCAAGTAAATAAAGTGGATGCCTGAGGAAAAGTACTGAGTGACCATGGTCCATGTATATTATGATTGATATTAATGAACAGCAGACTAAAATTTGTCAGTTTTCTTCCAGAAAGAACATGACAATAAGGTTTGCTAGAAGAACTGATGTGATGCCACCTGTCCCACTGGAAACAAAGTATCACCCCTCAGCTGTTGATTTGCTGCTAATCAAAAGGCTGATCTCAGAGACCTCAAAACAAAACCTCCAGCAGTTTCTCCAGCATGAGTTTCTTAACATTAGCAAGTCTCATGCCGAGCGGTTAATTGGTAATTAGAACCGTCCTTAATTATATCTTTTTTCATTTTGTTGATTTGGGGGGGGGGGGGGGGGGGGGGGGGGTTCGGGAGATTGGGTCTGCTAACATGTAAACTACATCTAGTATATTCTTGCATGCTTGGTTACATGGCGTCGATCATTCAGATCTTCTGTTGTTACTTGGGTTTCAAAAATGATTCAGGTTCTAGTTTATCATCCGGTACTGCACCAATGTCTATTTTACAAGGCTTATGGACTGGTCACATTGATCAAAACTGGAGCATTTGACTTGAATAATTAAGGCGACCTTTCAATGAGACAATTTCCTGTAGATGCGTCTTTCTATTCAAGGAGTACTGTCACCAGCTAGTACTGTTACCAGATCTGATCCAGTATCAATAATCTGAAATGGAGGACCCTATGCCTTTTAACTTTCCCAACTTATGTTTTTACTGAGATTGATATTAATTTGATAAAGGGGAGATGGGGCCTGACTTCGGCCCAAAAATGGCTGTGAAAAGCCTGACTGCTCAGCAAATAGTCCGCATACATCAGCTGTTTCGTGAGGCTAGATTTGACGATCCAAGTGGTGATGTATATCTTTTTTCTTATTTTTTTATGGATATTTTCCGTGTTCATTATGGCATGACTTGTACATAAGGAAAGCTCTTTATTTACCACCAGTACAATTTTTGTGGTTAGTACAGGCAGATGTGCTCTATCATTCATTTTTTTTTTCTTTTGTGGATGTGTTTGGATTTTGGGGGGGGGGGGGGGGGGGGGGGTGGTTGTGCATTTGTGTAAGAGTACAAAGTATTGTATCCAGGTGTTCTGGGGATAATTTGATAAAATCTGGCTTGCTGTTAGAGTGTTCTGATAAAAGGTACTATACAATATGCATGCAGTGTCTGAGCCCAGCAGGTGAATACAATCTTAGACTTGGGATAATAAAGGAGCTTCAGCCTGATTTGGTCGCAACTTATGCTGGCAGGTATGACTGGCCTTTCTCTTCTGATGTTAGGTTCAGGATTGTATATGTCTAATTAAAGCCAAGCACTGGATTTTTATACATGCCCCGTTGGATTAGATAGTTACTCAAACTTTAATTTTTTTTTTACCAGGAGCTACTGAACTTGCTATATTTTACATTTAGTTAGGTGGTCACTTTTCATGGTGCGATATATAAACAAAATGAACAATAAATCATATATGGGGCAAAAGGTATATCATATTCTAAGATTTTAAAAATTTATGTACCCCTGTATCTACCTTGTGGACACTCGCATATATATCCCATATGACATTGCTTGGTCTGAGTTCCTACCAATATAATATTTTGAACATAGAGATTGAGAGTTGCTTGGATATATTAATTCTGAGTTCAATAAATTTATATTTTATTTCACGTAAGCCCTCGCGTGTTTGAAGGCCATCCATTTATGGTGGAAGCGGGAGTTAGCCTTGGTGGGAAGGACGTCAAACAGGTAAAACAATATTTTTAAATTTTGACCTTTTTTATACCTAATAAGTGGTCTTTTGGTGACATTGCTATTCTTTTATAGGGTATAAATATCTTTAGGTTTGCAAACAGGATACCACTTTTATTTGAACAAGGTGCTGATGTTATCACAAGGACAGCTCTTAAAAGAATTAAGTGAGCATTTTATTTGATCTTAGATGACATTTTAAAATTCAGTCGGCTAAACATGAAGTCATTAAAGTTGTACTGTCTTTTCAACTCCTACGATTCAGTTGGAGTAGCTACAAGATAAACCAGGGGCAAGACAAAATTGGGGTGTTTGTGAGCATTGTAAGTACAAAAATACCCTTTAAGGGAACAGGCAAAGAGTACATAGGCGACGACATAACTGAAATTGCTTCTGCTGTCCAGGTAACTCAAATCTGCCTGTTTTCACAGTTTATGCCCTTTGTTTACTGGTGCTCAAATGATGTTGTAAGTATGCTAGCTTAGAGGGATATTAGCACCAGACTTTATTTTATTTGTGGTACATAATGGAAATTTCTGCAACTGGAACTTTTTACCAAGTTCTTTTGTCAAAAAAATTGTGCAGGCAGCTATTAAGCAGTGTTGCAGTCAATTGAAGTCAAAAATAGTGAAGAAGCTCCAGGCACGGGAAAGACAGGAGAGAAAGAGAAATTTGAATAGGCAAAGTCTAATTACCTAATTTTCCGAGTTCTAGTATAAAAAGGAAAAAGAGTCTTTAATGAACGATGAATGGGGATATTGCGTACCCTGAACAATGTCGAGTGTCATGGATGCACACTGAATTGGTTGGATGTTATAAATGCCTCTAGAATACTGTGAAATGTCACTAATCTACCTGACTCTCATCCATTCACTTAACACGCAGCTACTGTCCCTGCTGTTAACTATACATACCCATGAGTAAAAGCATCATTTAAGTACTTCTTAAATAAAAAAGAATGAAGAGAGGGAATATATGCTATGTTCATCATGTTTTTGTGATGCAAAGAAGATATTTGTCATTTTGTGGCAACAAATGACATTATGATTTCTTTACTGGCAACCACACATGATACTATTCATTAATCAAATCCTTGCTGTTTACTAGTTAATTTTCTTCTAATATTGCCACTGGGAAAAAAAATGCAGATACATCCCTGATGCATGCCGGGCTGTCATGGAGGTGATCGAACAAATAGCAAATGAGGGTAGAGGTTCAAAGAGGCACAAAAAGTATGAGAAAGAAGATGAGGACCTTATTGAAAAGGTAGCATCTGAACAAGTGACAGATGTTACTCTTCGGGATTGCCTCACTCAACATGTTGAACAGGTACTTGAATCATTTCAATTATAATCTTTAGGAATATTCAAATTTGTTTTTGTCGTTTGCAATAATAATACTTTCAAGGGGGTACACACATGGTTTCTTTTCTGGTGTTATGCATATATTACCTATGGTTAAATATCACTTTTTTTTCAATTGTTGCAAATTATAATGACAAAAGGTGGACTATGAGATGGCCCTAGAATATGCAACACAAAGTGGAGTTAGTGAGGAGCCGAGGGAAGATATTTATTTGAATTCACTCGTCGAGGGTTCGTACAACTTCACTGATTTTCATAGTCCTGTTTTTGTATTTAGACTTGTTTCGTAAGGTTCTTCCACTGCGTGCTATTGCTAACATTGAAATCTTTGTACTCACACAGTCATTCTCATTCATTCTAGCGTTAATTACATAGGATGTTCGGAAATAAATAATTATTTTTATTTATCAATTTATTTATTTTTTTCCTGCATAGTAATGTGACTTGTATTATCAAATTGTACACATTATGTTTTGATTCTTTCAATAATTCGTACTATCATAAACAGCACACATGATCATGAAGCATAAAAATTTATGTTCTTTTCTTAAAATTAAGTAGAATGCGTTTGTTTAAATAATTCTACTATCATAAGTTAACGATTACTCGTGGAGGAAAGAATAATAGGCCAAGTGGAATTGTGTTTGGGCTTGTGTGAATGTTAAAAAGACTCCCATGTGTAACTTGGAAGGTATAATTTTGGGATATTTTTCCTCACAAAAAGTGTCAGGATCATGCGATCACAGCGAAATCAAATTAATTTTGAACTTTTGGCTACATGTTGAAACACAACGCAAGTGCGGAAAATCACGAGCGACGGCTGGTAAAAGAATTTAGCAGCTCGTAACTCGCTCAAAATAAACTCGGAAAAAAAAAATTCATTGTTGGCTTAATTCTGATTCATTGACAATAACCAGTTCAAATACTTGATTCAACTCGATTTATTTCTCAAAACAATTATTTTGGGTTAGTGACTAAGTCAAATGTTAATAGTTCGATTCCCCCTCATAACTTCACAACTTCTGTGAAGATTTTCAAAAAGACCACTATAAGTAAAACACAATTTCACTTGGCCAAGAATAGCATTGGAGTTCGTTAAATAGTTACTAAGTCAAAAATAATACTGTTTTTGAATTAGTGACTATTTTTCTCTACTATTATGCGTTTGGATCACTCTAAGAATAGAGTTATTATTGGAGTTAGTGTTGTTCTTGCTAATCCATTCAAACAATAAAATAATGCTAACTCAAGTTAGCGCTATTCTTGCTATTTCTGAAATTGTATCCACACACATCCTTATTAATTAATTTGATATGTGCCTCGCAACAAAACAAACTGATTCAGCTCACCTCATTTTAGCTAAATTTTGAATCAGTTTGTTTATAGTCCTACACTGTGTTGTAAATAACGGTATGCAGTTGTCGGACGAACAATGCCATAATCGGAAATAATCGGTCAATTAGTCAAAAAAATTCGTAACAATTTGATCACTGTCAACAACGAATCGGCCGATGCTATGGAGGCAGGGGTTGCCTCGCATCTACTGTCTAACTAGAGCTGAATGTCACGTGGGAAGAAGGGGATATCCGATGAATATTAGATCAAAATTGGTCAGATGTCAGAGCAAAACTGTTCGATTAGCTTCAAAATTTATTTGTATTGATCCAATTTTAACATGACTTGGACGATATCGGACCGATTTTGAACTGTCAGCTTGGGTGCGATGCCATCAGACTCAAAATAGTTTCCGTGACTTGGACAATATCGAACCGATTTTGAACTGTCAGCTTGGTGCGATGCCATCGGACTCAAAATAGTTTCCGTGACTTGGACAATATCGAACCGATTTTGAACTGTCAGCCTGAGTGCGATGCCATCGGACTCAAAATAGTTTCCGTGACTTGGACAATATCGAACCGATTTTGAACTGTCAGCCTGAGTGCGATGCCATCGGACTCAAAATAGTTTCCGTGACTTGGACAATATCGAACCGATTTTGAACTGTCAGCCTGAGTGCGATGCCATCGGACTCAAAATAGTTTCCGTGACTTGGACAATATCGGACCGATTTTGAACTGTCAGCTTGGGTGCGATGCCATCGGACTCAAAATAGTTTCCGTGACTTGGACAATATCGGACCGATTTTGAACTGTCAGCTTGGGTACGATGCCATCGGACTCAAAATAGTTTCTGTGACTTGGACAATATCGGACTGATTTTGAACTGTCAGCTTGGGTGCGATGCCATCCGACTCAAAATAGTTTCCGTGACTTGGACGATATCGGACCGATTTTGAACTGTCAGCTTGGATGCGATGCCATCGGACCCAAAATAGTTTTCATAACCGTCCGATAAAAACTGTACGTGTCACTTTTAATATCGTGTGCGTTCGCTTTAACCGAGATTTTTATTAATCGAAATTAAATTAAATAAATATCGAAAAGGAGGAACGATATCGGTTTTTTTCGAAATCTAATAAGGACGGAGAACTTATTAACGTCCCTATTAATGATAATCAGACCCCCTTTCCGACTTAATCCAAACGCTCGAACGGAAAAAAAAAATAATGACGGACGGTTAGTATATCAACGTCCCTCATGGACTTTGACGAAATCAAAGTCCCTCATGGACTCTGACAAAATCAAAGTCCCTGAGGGACGGATAACTCATCCACGTCCATGCCCGTCAGATTTCTATATATCACAGTCCCTTTAAAGCATTCAAAGGAGACAGGCGCATCCTTTAGAAAAAAATAAATCATAAAATTCAGAGGAGACCCAAGGCGCATCCTTCAGAAGAAAAAATCATAAAATTATGAAACTAAGGTATCCCAATTTAATTTATATTTAATTTGTAGGTAGCAAGTAGATTAAATATTTGCTTCTATTGATTCATTTGATAAAGATTCTAATAATTATATATATCTTATGAAAATTATCTACTTGTTAAGATTTCTTATATTTATTGTTTGACATAATTTATATTCTCTAGGTTATTTATTTTGTAAGAATTCTAATTTTCTGAAAACAAATTAACAGAGAGAGAGCTACTCTTTCAAAAATTGGAAACAGGTAAACTTTTGTATATATTAATCAATCCATTTTTTTGGGACAATAAATTATACGTGATTTATTCATTATTTTGTAGGCTATTGATTAAAAAAAAATTAATCATGTTAATATTGAGGATTCATTTTGGCGGTGAAATACAATACGGTAAAAGTGGAGTACGGTATAGTACTAGCTCTCAATTCGCATTGAGCGTAACTGGTGAACAATCTTGGTATGATGTGAAAGGTGAAATTTATCGACAACTTGGATATTTCGAAAGTGAGTACAACCTGAAAGCACGTGCACAGGTTAATGTTGGTACAACAACCCAACGTTATTATGAGAGCATAGAAATCGTGTGCGATCAGACTTGGAGAGATATTTATAACCAAAGTATGATTGCTCAGACTCAGTATTCTTTTGTCGATTTATACATTGAATTGGTACTGGAGACACAACGAGAACCTCGACAGACCCAATATGGTGCTAACTATGCTGGTCCCAGCCACCTCGAACCCTATCAGATACAACAAACACTGAGACGAGACCTTTATCTCCATCTAACTATACATGCCTTGCCTCAACTGATCGTACTGATCATGCACAAATTAAATAGAAGCAAATATTTAATCTACTTGCTAACTACAAATTAAATATAAATTAAATTGGGATACCTTAGTTTCGGAATTTTATGATTTTTTCTTCTGAAGGATGCGCCTTGGGTCTCCTCTGAATTTTATGATATTTTTTTTCTGAAGGATGCGCCTGTCTCCTTTGAATGCTTTAAAGGAACTGTGATATATAGAAATCTGACGGGCATGGACGTGGATGAGTTATCCGTCCCTCAGGGACTTTGATTTCGTTAGAGTTCATGAGAGACGTTGATATACTAACCGTCCGTCATTATTATTATTTTTTCCGTTCGAGCGTTTGGATTAAGCCAGAAAGGAGGTCTGATTATCATTAATAGGGACGTTTTTTTTTATCTCCGTCCCTAGAGACGTTAATAAGTTCTCCGTCTTTATTAGATTTTGGAAAAAACCGATATCGTTCCTCCTTTTCGATATTTATTTAATTTAATTTCGATTAATAAAAATCTCGGTTGGCTTTAATATATGTGCATACAAAATTTTAAAGCTGATTGGATGGTTATCCCATCGAACTCTTAAAGATGGAAAAATAACTTTTTGTATTTCTGTCTGTTGCTTTTGCAATTACAATCTACATCATTTATACAAACGCCCAGAAACACTTTTCTAAACTGCCCACTAATACTATATATCTTTCCCTAATCATTCTACTAATAAATATTCTCATTGTAAATTACTTTCCTATACAGCTCACAACAGATCTTTCACAATCATTCTATCAAATATTCTTAATATTCCATACCATATATTCAGATTCTCTACACTGCTCCCATCCGTTGGTCTCAACTCTCTCTCTCTATCGCGTGAAAGGGCGAATTGGATACAATCCTTAATGTAAGTTACACAGTTGTTCGAGTTCGGATCCAATCGGGATGGATCCCATTTCCTCTCTCTGATTACTGCCCGATAACCATATCAAGTCCCTCTTTCTCTCTCTATATATATCTATCTATCTACCAAACCAAACGCTGCGCTCTTCTTTTCCGCGAAGGTCGGATCTCGTGATCTCGTCTCTCCAGTTCCAGTTCTAGTTCTGTATCGTACGTTTGCTTCTTTTTTGTAAATTGTAGTCGACTGCATTTAGCTGAGATCTCATTTACTCTTTTTACAAGTCAATGCAACCATGAATGATCTTTCTCCCAATGTCTGACTACAGTGGTTTGATTTATTTTGACTGTCATTCGTATTGTTACGTATCTTGCAGAAAATCTCCAATCTAATCAGTGATTAGATATTGGATGCATTGAATGTTTGCAATGTTATTACCAGATATATACTTACACCCTCACTGATTTTTATTATCAATCTTTTTTCTGGCATAAATGTGATCTTCTTCAGGTACTACTAAAATCTGATGTACAGTTTTAATTTAAGGGAAAATGTAAGTAAAATGATGCTTCTAATTTAAGTTTTATCATAAAAAGCAACATAAATCTTTAGTAACAACAACATTCTTGCCAAATGTTTGCATTTGAACTGGACTTTTTAGTTAAATTCTTCTATAGAACCCAACTAAACAAAATCATGAAAGCTATAGAACCTCATACGAATATTTACCCAGCATTAGCACCCTTTCAATCAGTCATTTTATGACCCTGCCAGTACCACTGTAACTGAATAAACACCAATTTATATTTTCAGCACCTGAATTGCAGACAATATCGGTGTAAGCATGGCTGATTCAACTTCGGTTCTTCCTCGAATTGCGGTAATTGGGGCAGGAATATTTGCGCGAACCCAATATATCCCTAGGTTAAGAGAAATTGCTGATATTGTGGTCGTAAAGGCGTTTTGGAGTCGTTCTGAGGTAAAATATTGTTTCTCTACCAGGGTTTTCTTTCAAAAACTACAGCACATTTTATTTGCAAACAGCACTCAAAATATCTCACATTTGCAACTGGCACTCAACCTTTGGTTGTAAAAGATAATTTGGAGTTGTTCTGAGGTAAATAACAAGTTCTTATTGGCTTCCTATTTGCATGTTACATCTGATGTGGAAATTATTTGCAGATGACAATTTTTTTTCTGCAATTAGCACCATTTCTTGTGCCCGTAATGGTGATTGCACTTCATCCTTAATTTTTGTAGGAAGTACCCCCTATTTCTCTTTTTTTTTGTGGAGAAAGGGTTTATAACGGGCACAGCTTTTCACAATATAAGAGTTTAATAAATTATATAGGCTTACTAGTTGGCCATTTTAATTCCAGGCTAATACTCGACTATTGGGTTAAATAACCGAAAACTGCTATTAAAACTGTTTAGGCATCAGCAAAAGCTGCTGTTGAACTTGCCCGCGACTTTGCACCAGAGATAGAGTGTAAGTGGGGTGACTCGGGACTTGATGACATAATAAATGACCGTTCAATCCTTGGAGTGGCTGTCGTTCTTGCAGGTCAAGTTCAGGTTTGTATTTGGTATTCTGTTCCTTTTTAGTTTAGTAGTTTTCTGGATTTTGTTATTTCAGCTTCAGTAACAACAGTTGTAGATGAATTTGATGAACTGATTCCCAACTTTAGGATAAGAATCATCTAAATTTTGGAATTTGTCAGAGTAATAATCTTTTTAAGAATGCATGCCTTCTTTTTATGGCTATTTTATTTTGTTCCATTCTAGATGACTTACCTCTACTCCATTTCCTTTTTATAAAAAAATTAAACTCACCGATTGACTTGTCATTTCTACAGTGCAGTTTTGAATTCTAGTAGTTATTTTCTCACCACTCCTTTTGTCAATTGGGTGAAAATTACCAAATTACCTTCGAATTTTCTTGCCACTTCCTATTATGCTCTGTCCTAAATTCAAAATTATTGCAAAATTATGCTTGCAGATTGTAATTGAAATGATTGTAAAATTACGCTGTCCTAAATTTGTTGCCCCCCTCTAACCAATATAGTGGCTCTGCCCCTTGTGTTCATTTTGAAATTCATATTCCGTTGTTGAACACTAGGTTTCCTATGATTTAAGTCTATCATCAGAAATAGAAAACAGAAATGAAATGAAAAGGTTTGATGGAATTTGAACATATAACTAACTAGACAGTTTCATTGCTGAGGGAGGGCAGGGTGGGAGGCGAGGGTGCGAGCACCCCTCTCTCTGCCTCTGGAACAGATATTATCATGTTACTAAAGTAAGAGATTAAAACTAACAACTGCAAAATGCATTCTAGGTAGAAATCTCCCTAAAGATGCTCAAGGCCGGAAAGCATGTTATTCAAGGTAGCAAACTTTACATTCTGCATGGAATTATATAAGTCTTGAATAACGAAGAAGCCTTCAAAAGTGGCCCCTCTAACTTTTGTATTCTATCACAGTGAGGCCTGAACCCTTTTTCTATTCCATCAGGGCCATGGATTTTAATTTATATTTATATATATATAGAGAGAGAGAGAGTGGCTAAGTTGCTACCGGTAGCACTTCGACCGAAGTGCTACCGGGGTCATATCTTAGTACTCGATGTTCAAACAGCAAATCCAAACCGTTAGATGTTCAATCTATATTAAAATGTGCTTGGAGACCAAATTTTACATTTTTTGGAATTTTTTTGCTATTTATTAAGCTGGTTCAATGCTCCAGAAATTTAATAAAAACAGCGGTTTTCAAACCAGCTTAATAAATAGCAAAAAAATTCCAAAAAATGTCAAATTTGGTCTCCAAGCACATTTTAATATAGATTGAACATCTAACGGTTTGGATTTGCTGTTTGAACATCGAGTACTAAGATATGACCCCGGTAGCAACTTAGCCACACTCTATCTATATATATATAGAGTAAATCTAGGGTGTGACATGCTCACCAAGAGAGTTTGGTGAGCACAACTCGAAAAATACATTTGATCGGCTTGGAAGTTTGGTGAGCACTAATAGAATAACTTATTAAAATATTCATTATTTTGACCGCTTGATCTTGTAGCAAATGAATTCGAAACTTCCAAAATTTTGCATGTACATGCATCACTCACGAAGTACATGGATTTCAATGGTTTGGATTCGTCATTTGAAGTCGATCCGATGTATTTTTGGAGTTGTGCTCACCAAACCCTCTTGGTGAGCATGTCACACCCTAGATTTACTCTATATATATATATATATATGTATGTATGTATGTATTTATGTATGTATATAAAATCAAGTTTCATGGATGTTTACTTGCGGCATTGAAAATTGCTATTATCCGGGTCAAAAGACTTGACACTTACGGAAGGGAAAATGTAGAAAACTAGTAGAGTAGAAAAGGTTTGGCATGTTTTTTTGGTCTTTAACATAGATCATATATCTTGGTGAACAGGCTTTTAAATCCTTCCACATATTAATCATTAAAGCTAATTTAAAGGACCAAACAATAAAACAAGGAAGTTTATGTCACATTGATGTGATCACTAAAACTACGGGCCACATTTTGAGCTTTGCTCCAGATGGTTATACTGGTTGATGGTACCTTTTGGAATCCGCAATATGTTGCTACAACCTTTAGTTCCTAACTGTTTTGTGGTATTTTCCATGCATGACTTGATGGATTCACACAGAGAAACCTGCTGCTGGATGTGAGTGCCTTCCAAATTGCATGGTTTCATTTATCTTTTTTATTTCTTAATTATGACTGCCACTCTCTCAAGGTTAAAATCAGCTTTGATTACGGCTTTAAACAGTACAGTCGTATGGTTTCGGTAGTAGCTGGTACACCAACCCAAGTTGCATGTTTAGTGGTACGGTTTTTATGATGACCAGTTCCTGGCATTGTATTGAGCTGGCTTCCCAGTTTGAGTTGAACCGTGATGTGTATTTAAGCCTTAAATAAGTCTCACCTTCACAGCAAGCATTGATTACATCCATTCGTCCCGTAAACTTCATAGTGAATTCAATTTGCATTCAATTACATTCAGTTTTGAAAGGAACTAATTCCAGTGGTGCTAACTTTTGAAATTATTTGTTTTAAATTAATAGCTGTTGCGGAGGCTGAAACAGCACTTTCGTACTACAACTCCTTGAACAACATATCTCCAACAAAGCCTATTTGGGCTCTAGCTGAGAACTACCGATTTGAACCTGCTTTTGTTGAGGTCATTACTCTCTCTCCTCCCTTCCCTCTATTTATAAAAAGTAGAAGCATATATTTCAGATCAGCTAATGCTATTTGGAAAATCCCATAAATATTCAAACTAACCAAGCAAAACAAATGATAAAACAGAACTTGCCATCTATGAGTACAATGAACAGCTCTTATAAATTGAATGACACTGTCTGAAGTGCTAGCATATCTAGAAGGGACACGCATAGTACAATATTAAACAAAGTGCAACGGTAATAAGAATAAGAAAATAAACCTGCATGACTATTATTGGCTTTTGTTGGACCCTCGGTGCCTTTTTTGATAGAGACTATCATTTTTGCTAACTCCTTATTTTCCTCTACACAGTCTGGAAAACTGGTGAAAGAAATAGGAGAAATGATGAACATACAAGTAATAGTGGAGGGCTCAATGAACAGCTCTAATCCTTACTTCAGTAGCACTTGGCGCCGTAATTTTTTTGTATGAAATCTAAATGTGATAATTTATTTTTCTTTTATCGAGCCCATTTGCTTAAAGCACCCAATATTTTATAGATATTCAGTTCACTTGACATGAGATACAAATAAAAATGCAAAAATATCTACAAACAAATTTCCAATTTTTGTACAAGCAAGTCATGAAGATATTGCTAGAGTTATTATAAAGAGGTGACCAATTGTATTTTTTTCTACTGGACCTGACTCTAGTTCTGGCTGTTGGTGCTGTTAGTAATAAACTCAATGTTGGTATTATTGCAAAGGGGGGAGAATATATCATGTTTGCTAACATCCCTGAAATAACTGGGTGTCAAAGGACGTTTTTTTTGTCTTGGCTGTTGGCAAAGAGAGGACTGATTCCCAGGGAAAACTGCTGTCAATAGACACTACATTTGCTTTCCAGTTTATTTTTGATATGCCAAAATGCCTGTTGTGCATCTCATTAGCGTTTAATTAGTTGTCGTGTTCTTTGAAAACTAACCATTAACCAATAATTTCAGGGAGGTTTCGTTCTAGACATGGGTGTGCATTTTGTTGCTGGCTTGAGGATGGTTCTCTCTCTCTCTCTCTCCCCCCTCTCATATATTCCAAATCAAGTGCAGTTTTAGATGTAGAAAATATAGGTGGCATATATGTTATGCAAGTTTGTGGAAAAAATTTTGGTACAAAATATCTAGAGCAAAAACAAGTAAAACCCGAAACCTAGTCCTCATGATCATTGTCTGATTTGAGAATCAGGAGATTGCTCTCCACTATGTTAGCCAAAATGTAGCTCTTCAACTTCTAACTGAAAAAAAACAGTGGTATTATTGCAAAATTTTGACGGTTTATAATTTATAATAATTCTATTTAATTTACTAAATTAATTTATTTGTTTTGTATTGTTGATAGCTTGTTGGATGTGAAATTGCTAGTGTGTCATCTATTGCTCGCCACGTGGATGAAACTTTGCCACCGCCTGATAATTTGTGCTCTCTTTTGTGAGTCTACAAGCGAGGCATTTTTCCAATGTTAGGTCCAGCAATTAGTCGCCTCTCAGTTAGGCCCGCTTAAAAAAATCTTTGTACTTGTGGTAACCCTATCTAACAATGAAAGAACAAATGCTGAGAAAAAGAAAAAAAGAAAAAATAATAATAATAATAATAATAACCTTGACAGCCACTGTCAAGATTTAAAATATAGAAATAATAAGTGGGTTGGTTACAGAACCAGTACAGATCCCATACATACCTCTGTGTATCTGTATTAAAACTGATAGGATGGTACTGAGGTAAAAAAAAAATTATTTTTAAGAACAAATTATTTCATCTTTACCTCTGCAATTTGTACCATTATTATAATTACAATTACTATTAGTATTATTATTATTAGTAGTAGTAGTAGTAGTAGTATTAGTATTATTTTTATTATTATTACTAACTATCTTGATTTTGTGACTCTGGTTGGGTTTTATTTCTACCCTACCCCAACTTGTTTGGGACTAAAGGCTTGGTTGTTACCTCTGCAATTTGTCAATTTATACCTCTGCAGAAAGACAAGTAGAATTGTATCTTTGATATATGGGAAATGAAATATAGCGTATAATCGTATGTCCCTTGTTCAGTTGCAATCTTTCTTTGTTACTTCAAGAAATATTCCCAGACTATTACCTCTCCTTGCAACAAGGGGGGGGGGGGGGGAGTAATTTTCTTACAAGAAGAAAATATAAATTAGAATAGTGGGGAAGTGCATGTGAATCTTGTTGTGGGAAATAAAATGGGATATTTCTACCTTTGCACGGTCATTTAGTTATTCTTAAAAGTATACTAAAACATCAATTTGTTTCTTTGATGATGCTACTGCAGTAAGCTGGAAAATGGGTGTGCAGGTGTTTTCCTGTTTGCAGTCAACTCAAGGTCACCAAAGGTTAAATAAAATCATTACTCTCTCTAAAACCCTTTTCTACGTATCTTACCTTTGTATTTTATTTGCCTAGCACTCCAATTGATATTTCTTTTTTGCTTGTTAGATACTTTGGCGTGTGGATGGGACAAAAGGGGCAGTTGAAGTTGAACGCAGTGTTGATCGAGGAAAGCATGGATACATGGTAAGTTGGTAACCCCCCTCTTGCCTCCCTTCTCCCGGCTTGCTGTCAGTTTCTAGTTAATATCTTGAATAAGCACATGATTTTAGAACAGAATCCAATTAAAACAAATAGCACATCCACAGCTATGTCAGCTCATATGTAATGATATTGGTTAGGTCCAATTAAAAAATCCGCCGAAGGTTATAAGAAAGACCTCAATATATCCACACATTTTTTACATTGGTACCCTAAAAAGCTTTTTAAAATTTACTCTCCCAGATTTTTCTATTTTGGTGTCTGTGGCAATGATGAATTTGATGGTGTAATTTGCGAGGTAAACTGGTAAGAGTAAATGCTGAAACTCTCGGGATCCTTTGTTGCTGAAAATGAAAATGTATTCTATGCTTGCAGGTATCCTATTTCTCAGAAAATGGTGAATGCACAAAGACTTTTCATCCATTTTGTGGTGTGAACGAAGAGCTCAAGGCATTTGTTCATGACATCTTACATGCTAGCAAGGTAGTTTACTTATGTACTGATACGTAGTACCTTACCTGACTGATATTGTATAAATTTGTACAATGGTCCAGTCTATTAAGGAAAAATTTGGACAAATTAATACATTAATAATAAATAGACAAGGATAATCACATATCACATAGTATAATAAAATATCAAAATATCACAGTCATGAACTTCTCTCAAACATTAAACATCCTCTTCCCCCTCTCTCCATCCCCCAATAACAAAGAAGAATAAAATAAAAAAGGAGCATTATGAGCGGGGTCAGTTGATGATTTTATAAAATTATGTGATTTCCTCAATATTTGTATATAAACTTTATTTGCTTTGAAAGAGCCAGATGTTGTACATGTATATTAAGCTTAAAACTCAACAGTGTAAAGTTAGTGAAGTTTGAGGATTACTTGTTTTACAAAGGAACAATTTTATATCCTTTTTGTAGAGCATTTCTTTTCTTTTTTTATATGGGAGGAGTGTGATGTTCCATGTGATGATGTGAAGCACTCCTGCTATTTAAGAACAAGTTGAGGAATGCTCCTACAATCATCAAATTATCCTACATTATCTGCAAAAACATCGTGTTTCATATACTGTTCATAATTTTTCCAAAATATTTGTCATGTATCACTCCTTTCCTATTTCCTTTTAAAGCTTCCCAAATCACACTCTTTCGTAGTTGTATAGATACCAACCATGAGGAAGGAGAATATATTAGTGAAGGGCCTTAAGGCCGAAGGATCCCATCCGTTTTTTCGCGCATACTCTGCATGACACATGCCAATGGGCTTGGTCAAATTTGTTCTTCTTCTTCTTTGATTGTTTTTCTCTTGTTGAGCAGGGTGCCACAGTTGATTACAAACCTGAGCCGCGTTACTTATACGTAGAAGGGGCTCGTGACGTTGCAGTTTTAGAAGCCATGCTTGAATCCAGCTCCAAGGAAGGTGCCTCAATCCTTGTTAAGAATTTCTGAATCCATCAAAGAGAGGTGTACTGCAACAAGATATCATTTGTTCATTGAAATGTATTGAATATACTCCCACTATAAAGTGTTTTTTTCTTAATAGACATTAGAGACATAATGTATTAGAGGGTTAATATCAAGTTAGTATCAGGATTTAATTCGTAAATCATGATAAAGGACATTTTTGTACCAGTGAAATTTTGACAAATTTTACTGGGGTGAACAGAAAAGGTACAAGCAACTTGACCTAGTGGTACATGTCTTGGTGGATAGAAAGTGCAACATGGATATGTTTTCTGTACTATTTTGTATTTATAGTTCGAGATATTGTGGAACGCTTTCTTATTTTTTTCTTTTTCTTTTTTGAGTTTCCATGGTATTCGATCATATACGACAAAGTTGACACCTTATGGGATTGTATGCTCAACTTATTATCTGATGCAGATATACGTCGCTGTTAGCTACATTTTGACACGAGCATTTATTCATCTTGAGTTCTTGACAGCAAAACTATAACTTCTAGTGAATTAATAAGAGAAATGTCTTGAGCTTTTGGTTTTGTATCTTTCTCTTTTCTATCACTTGTTTTTTTTTTTTTTTTTTTTTTTTTTTTAAACGTTTTGCCCCCTTTACTCTGTCGTAATGCTTCAGCTGCGAAAGTTGATAGGTGGGCCCTGAGGCAAAAAAACCTTACGGTGGGCCCCCCGCCCATTGGCTGTTACAGTAAATGACACTGCACGACAAAAGAGCAAAATTGGTAACAGCTGGCCCTTTTCGTATCTTTGTCTCTCCCCACACTCACCTAAACAAAAATAGCACGCATAGTTGCGCGTGCCAAGTTGTATTCTCCAAATTGGAAATGCTACCTTTGTGCGATGCTTATCGGATTCAAACTGAGTTCGATGAGTTTTAAAATTCGTTTTAAGATTTATGTGCATGAATATTAAAGCTAACTCACACGAATATTAAGCAATGCGCACAGATATTAAAGCTAACTCACATCGGATTCATGCGCATGGATCTTAAAGCGGATCGGACGGTTGTGGAACTCATCGGACCCAAACTGCTCTCGAAATATCTGTTGGGACTCTATTTTTTCAAATTCATCCATTAAATTTTTAGAATGCACAAATTTTAAAAGCAGTTGAATTTGGAAAATGAGGGTCTCCCTCGAAATTTAGCATTACAGAATAGAAATGAATCGAACAAAACGCTGGAAATAAATCTGCTGTTATTCCATAACAATGGAATAACAGGACCCTGTTATTCTGATCTCAATTATTCAAAGTTTTCTATACGCGAATCTCAATATAAAAACTTTCATGTACAAATCTCAATAAAATTGAATGGTTGAAATCGGTATAACAAGATCCTGTTATTCTATTGAAATAACAGCAGATTTATTTCCCAAAAAACAGTTTCGAGTAAAAAATAACAATACATGAATTTGGTAGGTTTGCTTACATAACAACACTAGATAAATATGTATCTAGTAATATATGTACGAGGAGCAAACATTAGCGTGTGTTAGATTAGTATAACTCTGATAACTATCTAATGAATGTCAAATAACGAGTTTATATTATTAAAATCGATTTACTTTACAAATATTGGATGTACATTTAAAATACATTAAGTACATAATCAAACAATCAAAAATGATAAAAAAAAATAATGTATTGAAATAACTTATAAAACTTCATTTTTTTTAATCAGATTTTCTGCTAAATAAAATTTAAATTATGCATCATTTGTAAAGTATATCTATTTCAGCGATTTAGATTTATCATTTGAAACTAATATGATAGAATTATGTTCACTAAACTCTACCAGTAAGTATAGTACGCGCTAATTTTACTTAAAATTTGACACATTAGCGTACGTCTGATGTATTGTTTTCTTTTTGAGTGCACGATGACAAGTATCGTTCTGATAAGTAATAAAACAAATTAAGCTGACAAATTTAGAATATTTTGCTTAATTGAGATCATACAAATTTTGGAAAATATCAAATATAACAGCTACAGATCTAATTATAAATGGAAATGTAAAAAATAAATAGTGCGAATACATTTAATTTTGCCTTTGATAAAAGCAAGAAAATGCGTATGTGGAACTTTATGTGAAACACTAGTGATAAATGAATAGTTCAAATTCGATTTGGCGGGGTCAAAAGTTCGTGATTCGGATATAGTTTGGGTATAATTCGGAAATGATTCGGTACAGTAAAAAAGTAAAAAAAAATCGTGCTTTTCTCGCGAATAATTCGTAATTTGTGTTTTATTTAGAATTCAGTTCGAAAATGTCAGAAAAACAAACAAAATGCAAATTATTCGTGAATTTATCAAGTATATTGTTACTATGTTACAGAGAGCTAGCGCATAGAAGATCCTAACCAAGTAACCAACCCATCGTTATCTATCAATTATGAAGGTACCTTTTTATCTCCTGTTTGGATTAATTTATAGGTGAGGATAACCTTGATTTCTCCAATTTACATTTTATTTTCTTTTGGGATTTTATTTTTCTGTTTATATCGAAAGATAGGGAGAGAGAGAAAAAAAAAAAAAAAAAAAAACACCGTCCCTAATGCTGGAACCAGTGCATAATGAGAGAAATTTGGATCCGATGCTCATCGGACTCAAACTGAGTGCGATGGGTTTTTGTAACCGTCCAATCCGTTTTAAGATCTGTTGTGCATGACTTTAATATTCGTGTATGTTTGCTTTAATAATTATACGCACGGATTTTGAAACAGATTGAATAGGAGTATATAGGTGTAGAGTGAAGGGAGGAGAGAAAAAAAAAATAAGAGCATGAAGAATATTTTGTGATATTTGGATAAGTATCACAAACAAAATACGGATACAGATCAAATACGGTTCGGATATTATCTATATCGTTATCACCCTAACTTTCCTACATTATTTTTAATTTAAAATTTTAAAATTTAAAATTTAAAATAAAAAATTATGTTTGTCCAGTGTTTTGGCACGGGACAATAATGAATTATCATTGAAATGATAGATACTTAAGACAGCTACCTATTTAATTCCATGACAACACCACCTAACTATTTTTTTAATCGACTCTTGAGTCTTGATTGGGGCCGTTGAATAAGAAATTATAAATTAAAGAAATAGAACTAAACTAAATTTTATTCGCACTTTTGTATGTATAATTAAGGCACCGACAGACAATCCGACACACATTCGCTCATTTAAAAAGGTCAAGCTATTTTTTTGGCTAAAAAAATTAACTGAAAGTGTATGCATATTTATTTCTTGGCGATAAGACAATAGTTTCCGTGGACTTGGTTCTTATGAACCGAGAAAGGAACGCCGGGTCCCACAAATGGTTCCATGTTACTTTTGTCCCTTCTGTAGGAATACTTTTTCTTTTTTTCTTTTTTGGCTGAAGCCGTAAATGGTTTCGTTCTTAGTTACATACTTGCATGGTTTACATCATATGATCTTGAAATCATATAAATCATAAAAAAAAAAATTACGGACGCTATTTAATCTTGAAATCATAAATTCAAAATTTTGACTTTTTAACAGAAGTATGGATTTGATGATTTTTACGCCATGATGTTTAGTCCTTGAAATTTGAAGCTCACTTGATCAAATCTTTTGAGTAAAAATTGGAAGTCAAATCATTCAGTTATTTAATATTCATAAAAAAAAATTATATTCGAATTTCAAATTTGCAATCTCTTTCACAAAAGATATTATTTTTACCGTAAGATTAAAAACTAGTTCTCTATCTTAATCTGCCTTTTGTGATCAAATTAAAAACCTAGATAAAACATGATCAACTTGGACCGCATATACTCAAAAGGAGAGCAGTTTGGGTCCGATGCCCATCAGACTCAAACTGAGTATGATGGATTTCGTAACTGTCCAATCCATTTTAAAATCTGTGTGCGGTGCTTTAATATATGTGCGCATCAGCTTTAATATCTAGGAGCACACATTTTAAAGTAAATCAGATGTTATGGAACTCATCGGACGCAAATTTAAGTCTGATGGGCATCGGAACCAAACTGCTCGCACTCAAAAGCTTGGCCCTCCCTATGTTTTATTGTTGGCTCCGCTCGAGGCAATAATATAATTTTTAAGAATATGTTCTTGTTTGTTTCACTTAGGGCTATAAATGAGCTGAGTTTGAGCGAGTTATCTCTAATTCGTGCTCCGCTCATTTAGTTAATAAGCAAGTCAATTTGAGTTGAGATGACAATAACGAGCTGTAAAGCCATTTCAAGTTTAGCTCATTATCAACTTTAGTTGGCTCACAACTTGTTTATAACTCGTTTGATTAGTTAGTTTCTTTAGTTATAGTTGTAGACTAGCCAGCAAGAGTTTATCTAAACAAAAACAAGTCAAGTGACTTAATGAGAGTTTATCTAAACACAGACAATTCAAACATAATTAATGAGACAACTAACAAAATATAAACCCTAAACTTGAATACTCCGGTCAGTAATAACAATTTATATTATTTTACTCTCAAGTCTCAACAATAGTATTTTTTTATTCTAACAAATATTCACAAAATTTTACCTATGGCAATATATTTTTCATTTTCGCATAGTGTCGTAACTACATTTTTTTACCTTCAAATTCACTGTTTGGACTACTTGGAGACAAAAAAAATCATTTATTTTTATTTTCCTACTATTTCTTAGATAAGTAAAAAATCACTCCTTTTGAAAGCCCAATCTATAGATCAAGTGATTCTATATCTATATAAAAATGTAGTAAAAATATTTTTTAAAAATATAAAATTTTGGACTTCGAGTATATCTTTATATGAAGATCATGTTGAGTGGTTTAGATTAATTGTTTGAACTTTGAAAATAAAAATATATATAGAATTCATAGTATGAACTGAGTATACCGTATGATACGTCTTATCTCCTAGGAGACTAGGCTGTATGTTTGTAAGAGTGGAAGTTGGTAATGTGTTCGAGCTCTTTCCTATAGACATCTTGCATGAATAGAACTGCTAACTGCTAACTCGATTGAATATGGGGTCCTATGTGGTCAAGCTCGTAATCGTCGCATAAGAGCAGTTATGGTTACTCGCGGCTCCATAGTCTGATAGATCGTCGTACGGAAGCGGTGATGCCCTGCATAGTGGCGGTCACCGTAGTGTAATTGTTTGAAGCTCAGGTTGGGCTCGCTCTGGAGGGCTTGCCGAGCAGAATTTTATTAGGTTGTTGTGAGGTGTTTCAACCCCAACAACATAATCGAGCTCGAGAGGCCTTCGACAATAGACTTGATATCCTACCCACTGGTTCGAGTAGTCCATAGGCTTTCGGTAAATGGTCCTATCACCGTAGGCTTTCTTGATTTTAAATACAAGTTTATGTAATGTATTAACAAATTGAGACTTATTTTAGAACTCGAGTTGTGGTTTATATTTTAGGTAAATTTTTGTTCAAAAGTGCATCAAGTTTAATGAAAATATTAAAATTTAGCTCAGCAGTACAAGTTATATCATTTCATGTTCATAAGTTAATGATGCTGCATATATTACTCATTGGTTGGTGATATTGTCCAAATTTTGATTTTTAAGATTTAAACAGTCAATTTGAAGTAGGTATTAAAATTTACAAGTTTTAAGATGTTTCATGATTTAACATGAAACAAAACATTAATATTGAACGTTCTCTCTCTCTCTCTCTCTCTCTCTATATATATATATAATCAATGATTTTTCACTATCAAATAAATAGCAAGAGAATTAACAAATGTAAAAATTTAATTTCCTCTAACATTTTATTTTGATATATAAACTATAAAAATCGGAATTTTGAACAGTGGTACTCATCGTTTGGTTCTATCTTCTATGCAATAATGCATATCATTATTGATTTAGTCATCATGTTCTCCTTTGAAAAAGTGACCCTTTGGCCCTTGCTCTATTGTCTACTCTATATCTCCAAACTAGAGTAAAGTTAGCCAAGTTATTCAATTAGTTCATGCAGAACACCACCACCACTCAAGGGCAGAATCAGATTTTTGAATTATGAGAGTCAATTATATAATTTTTTTTTTATATAATCAGACTTTCGAACTATATGGGTCAATCATATAAAATTTTCAGACTTTTGATCAATCATGTAAAATTTTTCTGCAGAGAATGAAAGTTATTTTACCATTTCATGATATTTTATTGTAAATTATATACAAAACTATACATTAGTGTAATTTTTTTTAAAAAAAAATTAGAGTCAATTGACCCTTGTGTTGCCTTACTACATCTGTTTCTATCTGCACCATCACTACCACCACCACCACCACCACCACCACTAATATCTAGTTAATTCAAATATTCATCTGTCTCAAATAAAATAAAATCAATTTAACCATAGCACTAATTTGCAAATTAGCGAAAAAGTAGTGCATAAACTATAATATAAGTTAAAATAAATAAATTAACTTCTATAATAAAAGCACCAACTGATGTATTTGATTCAAATAGTTTAAATTCAGAATATTGGTATTTACGAGACTTTTTGGTAAATTTTTTGGAATCCAAAAAAGATACTTAGAAATATTTTGATCTTTTACATTTAGCTTTTAGTTTTCTTAATATTGTCTCTCTTTTATATTTTCATCATGAAATACAAATAAATTAAAAGTAAAATATATATCAATTATTTAAAAAATCTCCATAGGCTTGCAAATTGAAAAGTAGAACTAGGGTGCTCCTAAGTTCACCCAACTTCTTGTGAACTTGACTCTAAAATACATCGAATCGACTTTAAACGATGAATCAAAACCGTTGAAATCCTTCTACCTAATGATTGATACGTCTACATGTGAAAATTTAAAAGTTTCAAATTAATTTAATATAGAGTCAAGTGGTCAAAGAAGTCCAAAAAATGGATGCATTAAAATTAATTTATAAACCTTAAACTTTTGACCACTTGACTCTATATTAAATTAATTCGAAACTTTAAAATTTTCACATGTAGACGCATCACTCATTAGGTAGAAGGGTTTTAACGGTTTGGATTCATCGTTTAAAGTCGATTCGATATATTTTAGAATCAAATTTACAAGAGGTTTGGTGAACTGAGGAGCACCCTAGTTCTACTCAAATTGAATTGCAAAATCTTATTTGATACTTTCAATTTCACTTTCATGGATGCAGTGTAATTGTGAAATTTGAAAGCTTTCACTTTATGTAAAATTTGAAAGATTTCACTTTATGAAAGCTTTCATATCCACTTTCACTCTCTCACATAGTCACATCCAATCAAATACTCTGTTGTGGCATTAAAAGTAATTGCTACACAATTGCATGAACATAGGAGTTGTGAAATTAATTTCTCTTTACTTTTTAACAGCTGTTTGAAATTGCTAATCAATTTAATGAATGAAGATGCTTTTTACTCACTTGTCAAACGAGAATATTTTTACACTAATTTATTTAAAAAAACTGATTGAGTACGATTTTTTTTGTTTGACGGTTCAAATTCCTTCAATTTTTTATACCTTTATTTTTGTTTTCTAATAACAAAAAATCTAAAATTCATATGCGATATATAATATTTTTTCTTTTATGTGCACACACACACACACACACACACACACACACACACACACACACACACACACACACATATATACATATATATATATTTATTTTAATTTTATAGGAATTAATAATTTAAAGAATAAATATTAAAAATTTATTCAAATATATTTATTTTTAAAATACTTTTAATACGGATTAAAATAAAGTAAAAATATTGCAATACTTTATATGTACTGATGTACATATAAAAAATAATACAGGTCATATTTAACTATTTTTGTTTTAACATTTCAATTTTAAAATTTATATAAATAAAAACACGGCGGAAGAAAAAAAAATGAATTATTTAATTTTTTTTCTCAATATTATTTTATTTATCTTGCTTTTCTTTCTTCAAAATGTCGTCATGATAGACTTGCAAAGAATGCGATGCATTAACGCGTGCGTATCCTCTGAGATATCTCAATTTTTGCGTGACCGACGTGTCCGGGTGCCTATTCGGGGGAACGTAGGGGGCCAGTATAATTTGAGCTTTGAGATTCGTGCAGAACGTATTTGAACGATTGACATATTCCAAAAAGTCAAGCAAAATTTGAGATATCTCAGAGAATGTGAATTCTGCATTAACTGGGGAAGAGCCGAAGAGGGAAGATAAGACCACTAATAACACTTGACATATACATCTGTATTTTGTACGGTCTGAACCGCGTCTAGAGAGGTCCATCTTGCATGGGTCCCATTCACGTGCGACAAGACCGAACCACGGTCTTCTACGACCTTCTCGGTTACCGCTCTCCCCTGAACCTTCCCGAATTAATTATTTACACCATTATCACCTCGTTGACATGATATTGACCCAGCACCTCATATATTCATACCTTTTTTTTTTTTTTTTTTTTTGCAAACATATAATACGACAGATAAATTTTACGAATTATGAAATAATCCAATGTCTAAAATAAAAAAATAAAAAATGTGTGAAATATAAGAACATTTACGTTGGTAATTGTTTTGCAGTTGCTAATTCTATGTGATAAGTTTTATTTGAATTGTTGGGATGTTGGTTAATTGCTAATAAAATAAATTTGCTTATAAAAAAAACACTTTCTTTTGTACATGCTGACAGACCAGAACAAAATTATTGACTGTAAAAAAATAACTTTTTTCTTTTTCTTGTCTCTCTTTCCAAAACTTTAGCTTCACAATTGCAGAATTTTAAAAATTAAAGATTTCTAACGTGGATTTCTATTCAATTTTTCTTTTGAAAATGCTCTGACTAGTCTCTTCAAGGCAACTTAAAAATAAAAAAAATATGACGTAGCATTCCATTTCGTTCACTATATAATTGGTTTCTTTTAGTATTTTTTTTATCATTAAATACACCGTATATTCATATAAACCATAAATTACACTCTTTCTAACAAGGAAATTATAATCCGACAAGTCGACAACTCATCGAAAAGTTGATAATCAAATATTTTGTTTTGAATCAAAGAGTATTTTCTTGACCAAAAATTTCACTTTTTACAAGTGTTATTTAGAAAAAAGTTGTCTATATCATTCATATGATAATCATCAATATAGTTTATAGTTTATACAAAATTAATTTGCAGTTGTTAATATTAAACCGGTACATGAGAGGATACTCAGAAATTCACAGGACAGAGATTTCTCTAGCGAAACAAATCACTTTCCTAATCAGATAAATAAACCATACACCTCCGGTAAGTGCTAGTAAACTGGCGTAGAAATTGCCTGTGGTCCTGCCAATCAGTTTCTTAGAAACGCATACATTTAAAACTTGAAAGAAAAAGAAAAGAAAAGCAAAAAGGCTAAAGTTTTTTAAAAGTCGAAATATTGAAAGAGGTACTGGTACTGGTGGAATTCCCATCATCTGAGATACCTCAAACTTTACGTGACTTTATGGAAAATCTTAACCGTTTACATAGTTTTGCACGAATCTCAAAGTAAAATAATACCGGTCCCCTGCGCTATCCCCGAATAGAAACCGGACACGTCGGTCACGCAAAAATTGAGATATCTCAGAGGAAAAGCACTCGTACTGGTACTGGTGTTATTTTATTACTTTCTGGGGTCTGGTGCACACACTGTTCTCACTCCATCTTTTGCTCTTCCTCTGTCCATTTCCTGTGTACTACTGATGGGTTCTTCTTCGCTGTAAGCGGCGGTTCACTACTCTCACTAGAGAGTTCTAAGAAAAAGAAAGGAAAAAATTTAGACAGGAATCGATCAAACAAGGTATACCAGTTTTCTTCTCCCCCTTTTCAATTCGTATGACGATGCCTTTGCGGGTTTGTTTTTTTAACCTTTTTGAGAGTTATTCTGAGCCAGATCCAAGTTCGTCGAGGATTTCTGTTCTTAGCTTTTAAATGTCAGATATCGTATGCTTATCTCTGTGCAATGCTGATACTTAAATTGTTTTTTTTTTCAACTAAAATGCCTCTTTTTTTGTATCGGCTTCTATTTTGTTTCATGTTCTGTTTGGTCTAGAAGAAAAACACTGTTTTTTGCTTTTTGAGTTCTTTGGTGTCTTTTCCTAATAGAGTGAATTTGTTAAGTTAGATAAATGTATGAGCTTAATCTATTTCCTTCTGTGACCTTGTATGCAAAATTTGGAGATTAAAAGACCAAATTGTTTTGAAGAAGGAAAAAAAAAAGAATGATTGGTGTCTAAATTTCTAATTTTACTCTATATAATAAGGAAATCTATATTTATAAACACAGATTCACTTAAACAAGTGGGTCTTTATAATTCAAATACCGACTTCATGTTAGCAAATGTGCAAAAGGTATATATGTGCAAGTGGGTTATATGGAAAGAACCTTTATTTTCATTGGTAAAGAAGAGTAATGCTTTGAAT
Source organism: Carex arenaria (assembly GCA_964058825.1). NCBI lineage: Eukaryota > Viridiplantae > Streptophyta > Magnoliopsida > Poales > Cyperaceae > Carex > Carex arenaria. Next base: position 154,610 of record CAXKVW010000388.1, on the reverse strand, counting down.
AATGGCAGAATATCAGATCATGTATTAGATATGTTGAAGTTTGGCTGGGACCCTTTTTCTTATATTGTTTTTAATGAAGTCCTGGAAAAATGAATATTTTAACTGACCTTTACATCATTTAGAATTTGAAATTCAACTTATGATGCTGTTACTTTTCATAGATTTATAACTAACCTAAGAAAAGAGAGAATGTTTGATTGTTTGGTTCTAGCTAGGATGTTAGCATTTGTTTGGCAACTGTAGTGTGGGAAACTAATTAATGGGTCACTGGTAAGGTGCAAACCATGTTGCTCCCTGACATGCTGCATGGTAGATAACACAACAAAAGAACCTTAGCAATCGTAGTTCTGTTTAAGGGTCGTTGTTTACATTTCCTGATCCTCATGGCACTGCTCTTTAATTTTTTTTTTTCTCTATTTGAAGTTGTCACTGATTTGATGGTGAGTGTTAGTGTCAGACTGTCAGGATCTTGTGTACCTACCAGCATTAACACTATTTGTCAATGCCGTTGTTTAAATTTTTTAATTGGGTTATTTGAACGGCATTCTTTCTAACTTTTCATGTGGTTGTTATAATGTCCCTGTTATATGTTTATGAAAGTTCATGTGGTTGTTGTCATCTGTATACTATAATATTAATATAACAATTCTAAGAACTGTTACATTGGGTTCTATAGTCCTTGATTGAGATTCTTCAAGTGTCTGTGAGATTAAAGGCTGGATTAACTGTAACTAAGTGTGTAAGTCTATAAATCAATTGCATATAAAATACCATTTACATAGCTCATTTTTGTGAACATCACTGCATGCAACAAAAACTAGCATATACAGAGGAAATTGTTATATTAATGCTAAGTAATACATAAATTGTGGCTATTGGAGCAGGTTAGAAAGAAAAATTAAGAAAGGGAAAGATGCAGAGGCCACCGATGATGGGGCGGCCGGAGGAATTCACACTGAAGGAGACGAACCCTGCTCTAGGGGGTGTGGGGTCTGCTGGGGACAAACTCACAACCACCTACGACCTGGTTGAGCAAATGCAGTATCTCTATGTTCGAGTTGTTAAGGCCAAGGAGCTGCCTGCCAAAGATCTCACTGGCAGCTGTGATCCCTATGTCGAGGTGCTCTTTTATTTTTGTATTTACCAGTTTTATGTCTGAGTCTGCTGATTTTGTTTGGCAAGGTATCCATCTATTTTTTTTTTGTTTGGTTGAACCTCAAGTTCACTGCTTGCCATGACATGTCGTTCGACCCTCAGGGTCGCATAATGCCCGTCTTGTTTGCTCATGAACTGTGAATTTTGTATATTTGCACCAATGCAAACTGCAAAAACATGGTTTAAAGATATTCTGGATTGATTTGAACTTTATTTCATGAAAAAAGTGCTTGTTGTGATTCAGATCTTATTGTTTGGATTTAAACAGTACCCTACTTGTGTAAAAGTTGATTGAAAGAATATGTCAACATACTTATGAATGTATGTCAGTAGGCATCAAGTTTCTATATTAAAAATACTTCTGCTCCTATCTAAAATAGGTTTGATCAGTGTACCCGACCAGCAATATCTGTACTGTTGCCATTTGAGTGGTACAGCTGTCCTTTTGCTGAAATATCTTAACAGGGGCCTTTTCTGCTACAATTTGTTACTTAATTTTGGTTTGGAATAATATAGGTGAAACTGGGGAACTACAAGGGCACAACACGCCATTTCGAGAAAAGGTCAAACCCTGAATGGAACCAGGTCTTTGCCTTTTCAAGAGATAGGATCCAAGCCTCAGCAGTGGAGGTCATTGTCAAAGACAAGGACTTAGTGAAGGATGACTTCATTGGCCGTGTTTTCTTTGACCTATCTGAGATTCCAAAGCGGGTTCCGCCTGACAGCCCCTTGGCCCCCCAGTGGTATGTACCTGGTATCAGGACTGTACTTTGGTTTGTGCATGAGATATGTAGTTATCAAGTACCCTGACTATATTTTTGGAGAGTGCTTTTATGAGATGCATACAATTGTACATACCACAGAGGATGATGTGGGGGCATACTTCTTTGAATACGACGCATGCTAGCATTGCATTTATTTTAGAGAAAAGCTGGTAATTGGTTAGGTTCCTTTGGGGGGGGGGGGGGGGGGGGGTGTGGTTAACCTCGAGAACTGTTGGATCTGCTTAAAACAACAAATTCAGATCATTGATCTGGTTCTACTTCACGAACCAAGTGGTTACATTGCAAATTTTTACCTGTTGTGTTTTGTTTTTGTAGATAAGATCAACGGGATGAAAATTAATAAAAAACGGACACCTCCAAGATAATTCATTTTTGACCTTCTCATTTCATAGAAAATGAATATGAAAAAAAAACAATAATTTGGGAACACTAATACCTGGCTCCTCAAGTAGATCAATATTTCAAAAGTTTGAATTCATCATTTGAATTTTAGAGCTGATCGGACAGTTTTTCAGGTTAAGCTCAAGGATCTCGTTGGTTAGCTTAGATTCAGATTAGTGTTCACTCTTTATTTTACATGTCATATACCCTCTGAAAGGATGAAGATGTGGAGTATTAGTTTTATAATGTATCTTTCAAGAGCCCATACCATACCTAGCCATTAGAAGTTACCCATGAACTGCTGTAGAGGTCAGATTTCATATACCAAATGGTCAGGATTGCTATTGTGCCACTGCGGTATCATTGTACCAGTTACAATGGCTTTCAACTTCGCCTGGTTTTAGTCACCAGTCACCAGCATGAGGCTTTGCGAATGGATAGTTAGCATTAGTACTGGTCAAAAGGAATTGCAATGACAACTTAGTGTAACTAATTGGATTGTGCAATACAACAGGTACCGTCTTGAGGACCACAAGGGAGACAAAGTCAAAGGTGAGTTAATGCTAGCAATTTGGTGGGGTACACAGGCTGATGAGGCATTTCCCGAGGCATGGCACTCTGATGCAGCCACTGTACCAAGTGATGGCCTTGCCAGCATTCGTTCTAAAGTCTACCTTACCCCCAAACTCTGGTATTTACGTGTCAACATTATCGAAGCACAAGATCTAATACCGACTGACAAGAGCCGCTTCCCTGAGGTATATGTCAAGGCCATGCTTGGCAACCAGGCTCTGCGGACCCGGGTTTCCATGGCCCGCGGCATAAACCCACAATGGAATGAGGATTTAATGTTTGTGGCAGCGGAGCCATTTGAGGAGCATTTGATCTTAAGTGTAGAAGACCGGGTGGCTCCTAACAAGGATGAGGTGTTAGGCAAGGCAATGATACCTTTAACAAATGTCAACAGGAGGTTGGATCATAAACCAGTACCAACACATTGGTACAACTTGGAGAAGCATGTAATAATTGATGGTGAGAAGAAGAAGGAGATTAAGTTTGCGAGCCGAATCCACATCAGAATCTGTCTTGAAGGTGGGTATCATGTGCTAGATGAGTCGACCCATTATAGCAGTGATCTTAGGCCAACAGCTCGTCAGTTGTGGAAACAGAGCATCGGTGTACTTGAACTTGGCATTTTGAATGCACAGGGATTACTTCCAATGAAAACCAAAGATGGTAGAAATACCACCGATGCTTATTGTGTGGCAAAATACGGACAGAAGTGGATTCGCACTCGCACCATTATTGATAGTTTTACCCCGAAGTGGAATGAACAGTACACCTGGGAGGTGTACGATCCTTGTACGGTGATAACAATTGGTGTCTTCGACAACTGCCATCTTCACAGCAGTGGCAACAATGTCAGGGACAACAGGATTGGGAAAGTTCGAATCCGTTTGTCCACACTTGAGGCGGAACGGGTCTACACCCACTTCTACCCATTAATTGTTCTCCTCCCATCAGGTGTAAAAAAAATGGGGGAGGTGCAATTGGCTATTAGATTCACATGCTCGTCTCTCTTAAACATGATGAGTCTATATTCTCAGCCTCTTTTACCAAAAATGCACTACCTGTACCCCTTGTCAGTAATGCAGCTTGATAATTTGAGGCACCAGGCCATCCATATCGTCTCAATGCGGCTCGGCAGGGCTGAACCGCCTTTACGAAAGGAGGTGGTAGAGTACATGTTAGATGTCGACTCTCACATGTGGAGTATGCGCAAGTCAAAGGCGAATTTCTTTCGTATAATGGGTGTCTTGAGCCCTTTACTAGCTGTCGGCAAGTGGTTTGACCAGATCTGTCAGTGGCGCAACCCATTGACAACTATCCTGATCCACCTTCTATTCATTATTCTGGTTCTTTACCCAGAGCTTATCCTCCCAACTGTGTTCCTGTACCTGTTTCTAATCGGGGTGTGGTACTACAGGTGGCGACCGAGACAGCCACCTCACATGGATACCCGTTTGTCGCATGCAGAGACGGCTCATCCAGATGAGTTGGATGAAGAGTTTGATACCTTCCCTACCAGCCGGTCACCTGACATTGTCAAAAATAGGTATGACAGGTTGAGGAGCGTGGCCGGTCGGGTCCAGACAGTTGTTGGTGACATTGCGACCCAGGGTGAGAGGTTACAGTCCCTCCTCAGCTGGCGGGATCCACGTGCAACAGCGATTTTTGTGACATTTTGTTTGGTAGCAGCTGTTGTGCTCTATGTCACGCCATTTAAAGCAGTCATGCTATTGGCAGGGTTTTATGTCTTGAGGCATCCAAGGTTCCGCCGCAAGCTGCCCTCTGTACCCCTCAATTTCTTTAGGAGGCTGCCGGCGCGTACTGATAGTATGTTGTGAGGCGATTATTTTTCCTTTTCTTTTCTGCCTTTTTTTTTTTTCTTTCCTTTTTTTGGGGTTGAGTGAATGCTGGTCAGTTGCTTGTGTTCTTTTGTGTTGTAGGTTGGTACAACTGTTTGTTAAACTAGTTGTTCATTTTAATGTTATTTAGGGCCCTTTTAGTTGTTTGTAGTTGGAATTTCTGATGAACTCCAACTTTTAATTAGGTTTAGCTGTTTATCAACTTGTTTTGTAATATACTTGGATCTGTGGTCTATGTTACGTTTGTCGGATGCTTAATTTCATTTTTCTTCCTGTTTGAAGCCGAAAAGAGTAGCTTTTGGACAGCAGTATCTCAAATCCTTGGTGAGGTTTTAACATCCTGTAAAATTTGGGTTCTATTTTTTTTTTTTTTTTTTGCTAAAGTTGTTCTACACAAAAAATATACATTCCAGAGCCAACCAGTACAAAATACATCTCTAGTTCAATAACCGTTAACCAGCATAGCAGTATCAAATTCTGAGGGCCCAAGCAATCGCCCAATAATACCTTGGTTTAAACAAGTCCAGTCTTGAATGTGAATCATTAGGTTTAGGTGCACTTGATCAGCCTTAGAAGAAGAAAATGGGTCATTAGTCATTACGGGCCATATCTTGGCCCAACTTCAAAAGCTCATACTGGAATGCTTCCTTTCAACAAAATTTATTCATACTTTTATCGTCAACGACTATAAATTGTATTCGGCTGTTTAGCCAAACAATTCTAAGAAAATGGGTCATTAGTTATTACGGGCCATATCTTGGCCCAACTTCAAAAGTTCATACTAGAATGCTTCCTTTCAACAAAATTTGTTCATACTTTTACCGTCAACGACTATAAATTGTATTCGACTGTTTAGTCAAACAGGGGGCGGGGCGGATTTAGGATTTTATTCACAGGAGCAAAACATATTGAGTAGGATTTAAATAATTAATCGGGTTTAAATTCATTAGCTAATTAGGTACTCGATAAAAAAATAATGCTTTGACTTATATTTTATAATGCTCTGAGTTGTAATTTTTGACACTCTAACTTATAATTCTAATTATCAATCATAATTCAAAAAATATATATTAATTTTAGCCCTAAATTTAACCCGAATTATAAATCAAATATTCTGGGAGGGGGGGGGGGGATTTTTTTTCAGAGTGAGACAAAGTCGACCGGAACCGATAGATCTCTACTATAACTTAAAATCCAGAGTAAGGCGGCTGCCTCCCTGGGACCATGTGGGTCCGCCTGTACCCAAGGAATTGGTCTATCCTTATCAATTCTCCTGTTTTATTAAAAGAAAAAGAAAATACAAATCAACGAAAGGGAATTTCTTTGAAGGAGAAGCAAAAGGGACACCACCAATTAGATTAATCTCCAATGCCAATGAATTATGCAAAAACAGTGATATTGACACGCTGATTTTATGCTAAAAAAAATGATAAGATAAGGGATGGTTGAAAAATGGCATTGACTTTGTATTCATTTCTCACATATTTTACAAGGTCAATGTCGGAGAAATCCTAATGGCATTTATTTTACTTCAAGTGCTAATACAATCTCAAGAATAATTTCCTCATTTCATACCTAATTGTCATATCATTTATATAATATAAATATTTTTGGTTTTGTGCTTTGCCGAAAACAGAAAGAGGCACCCTTCAAGTCCATCTCTAGATCTTATCCAATTTTTTTTTATCTAAACTATTTTATATAGGAAAACTTATAAATTAATTTTAGAATTGAGTTCACAAATAAATTTATATATTAATTTTAATGTATTTATTTTTGGGTGTTCTGATAGGTTTTAGAGTTGAGTTCACAAAGAGACTTGGTGAACTCAGGAACATTCTAGTTCTCATTTGATTAAAAAAAAAGGTGGTATTTCAAAAAAAGAGAGAGGATGCGTCTGCAGTTTGAAATTGCAGACATCCAATTTGTGACTTCAGTTTCAAACTACGAACGTTGTGAAAATGGAAATTCTCAGAAATCGTGGTTATTCGTTTTTTTTAAGATGGTAGAATTTTTTTTTTCGAAGAATGAAGATCAATTGATCCCATTTATTTTCAATTTTTTTGTACTTGTACATTATTTTCTATATAGTTTAGAGTAAAATGCTATGAAGAGTGTAAAATTGATCCTATTAACAGCATGAAAACTTGATATTATTGACTTCCATTCATGCTTGACCACCACAACTTAAAAGTTTGACTCTGTTCTTGATTATACACATCTTTGATACTGTATAAAATTTATTTGTTTCAAAATTTGCTTAATATAATATTTCGTAAATTTTTTCATTTCAAATATTTAATTTTTATTTAATAGCTGATTTTTATTTCGGACAAGCTCAAGTAATACAAAAAAGAAGAAAGGAAACTAGAACAACACACACACACATATAAGCATTTATATTTAGTACGGAGGATAAAAAGACAAGAGTAGAACTAGGGTGTGATGTGCTCATCAAATTCTTTGGTGAGCATAACTCCATAATCAATCAAATTCACTTTAAACAAGACGTATCCAAACTGTTCAAACTGATCTACTTCACGAGTAATGCGTGTACATGCAAAAGTTTAAAATTTTCGAATTCATTTAGTACAAAGTAAAGTGGTCAAAATTGATGAAAAATAAATGCATTAAAATAACTTCTAAAACTTTATTTTGGATCATTAATTTTTCATCAATTTTGACCGCTTGACTGTAGACTAAATGAAGTAAAAAAATTCAAAATTTTGCATGCACGCGCATCACTCGTGAAGTAGATCAATTGAAATTATTGAAAAAGAAAATATGCAATTTTGATATTTGAAAGGATGTAATAAAATTGTGCCAATATTATTTTATATTATTCTAGATTATCTATTATTTAGTTAAGAGGCACCTTAATTTAATTGAGCAATTATGTAGTAAGACCCGGCTCTATCTATTTTATTTTTAAGTTCTTGTACATTTCTAATTTTATATTTATGATTGAAAAGAAACTAGTGCAACAAGCTACAGATTTACTAATTAATTATTTGCAACTGGTTGTAGAAAACTAGATAAATATATTTGGTTGTAGAAAACTAGAGAAAAATATATTTTTATGTACATCTATTATTTTAATTTAGTACGGCAGAATCTTGACCATATCTCATAATTAATTGCCCAAGTAGATTTACTACAAAATAATATTTCCATAGTAGATAAATTAACACAAATTTATTTATTTGAGCTTCGAAAAATTACACATTTGAACTGATTTCTTGTCACTTTTAAAATTTAAGATGGAAGTCCATAATTGAGATTTATGAAAAAAAAATGACTTAAGTTAAGAAGAAAACAAAGTTGTTGGCAATAATTTTTAATTTTTAATTTAAAAAATAAAATAAACGATAGATACACTAAGATTTTCCCAAAATAAAAATTATTTAACCAGCAAATAGTTTTGCAATTATTTTGGCTGTATTATTAACCTAATTCTTGTCGGTTATATTTCTGATATGCCATCCACATTAATTCTGTTGCACATATGTACATAAGGACATAATTACACATATGGCCAACGGATTCTTTAAGAATAAAAAAAAATATTACTCATTTAATTTATCATGTTTTTGATGATAATTCATCTTTTATTTTATATATTTTACCACATATTTACTTGATGCTCACAATTTACAAATATGTGAGCTACATGTTGTATACTGAGAGGGACAAATCTTAATTAAAGGTGCCCAAGTTCTCTGGTAAATTAAATATTGTTAAGAGGAGGGTTCAAATGTCTTCATTTGTTGTGCTTTTATCATGTCTCGATTTTTAAAATGTTAATAACTCAAAATTTAAATTATAAATGTCAAAATAAAATCGTTACATGTGATCTATGTTATTTTCTTTATGTGCTCATAAAAAATAATCACATTTCGGTTTTATTTTTATGTGAATCCATAAGTTGAAAAATTAACGTCTAAAAATTGTCCACATTAGTACATTTTTACAAGCACTTGATGACAATCAAAATAAAGTTGTAATGTCATAATTTTTTATACGTGTATAGATAAAATGATGCAGATCATATTCAACGATTTTATTTTGACTTTGAAATTTTAAATTTTGAGTTATTAAAGTTTTTAAAAAAATGAAGGCATTTGAACCCTCATCGTTAAATATTAATAATTATATAATTTTTTAACTACTTATACCTTTTAGCTCCTTTATAAATTAAAATTCTAGTACAATAAACTTATTTATCCTTCCAGTCTTAATTTTCTAGTTCCTCTTATGACCGGAGAAGTTTGAATAATTGAATTTTTTTGAAGTTGCCCGTACATGTATAATATGTACTCTCTTTAGAATGGTGTGTACACGCTCTTCTAAGGGTATGGATTTTAGGGGGTGCAGTTGGATGCAATTTCAGAAATAACAAGAATAGTGCTAACTTACAGATTAGCAATCAAAACGTAGAATAGAGGAGATCGAAGAATAGTGCATTAACTCATAAACAATGCTAATTTCATGCTATTCTTGACGATCCAAAAAAAATTAGAAAGGAAAAAAAAGTGAAAATGGAATAGTTCATCAAACTTTGCCATTCCTAAAAAAAAAAAATTTTTTTTTTTCCGTGATTAAACTAGACCTTTAATTCTTGCAATTCTTACATATAATTTAAAAGATGTTTAAAATAAATTGTTTCTCCGAATTTGTTCTGTAAACAGAATTACGTATTTAAAAAATAATTTTTAAATTAAGATATATACAAAATATGATATATCATCAAAGAGGAGGGCTCAAATGCCCCAATACTTTATGCCCCAATTTTACTCCAACATCTTTATTTTCGATTTTAAAGTTCAAACAGACGATCCGAATCACTCAATATGATATCTATGTTAAAATATAATTGGAGACTAAATTTTATATATTTTTAAATTTTTTTACTATTTTTTAAAATAGGTACAAAATCATTGTTTTTAGATGGTCCACAATTTCCTGAAAAACAATGATTTTATACATATCTTAAAAATTAGTAAAAAATTTCCAAAAAATATAAAATTTGGTCTCTAATCATATTTTAACGTGAATATCATGTTGAGCGGTTTGGATCATCTGTTTGAACTTTAAAATTGAAAATAAAGATGTTGGGATACGGTTGGAGCATGAAGCAATGAGGCAATTTGAGCCCCCCTCATCATCAAAAGATGTAGACAAATTTATATAACTGAAGATTACACAGTATAATAATTTTTTTAATCATTAAATGAGATATACTTCACACATCGTGGCAAAACAGCCAATAAAATATTGAATTAATGTCTTTTGTATAACCCAATAAAAAATTGAACAACTAAATTTTATTGGTAAAATTTGTATTTCTTTAGTTAATTGAATGAAATATTTCTTTAGTTAATGGATATTCTAAATAATTTTGCGTTGGAAATAAATGTAAAATATACCAGATTATGTGCTATCAGGGGGCCCACCACCAGCACATCAACCCTGGGCCCATGCTCCGAAAAGAGTAAGAAAGAAGGGCCCAAGATGCACACATGCCAATTGCCACATCCCAAGAATACACTATGTCATGTTGACGTCACACCATCATTTTTTTTTTGCAAAACTAGAACCACCAAAAACAATACTTTTATTTTTATTTATCTAAAAAATAATAAAATGATCTTCAAATACATTTCAATATGGGGATACACTAGGCTCCATATTATCTCCAGTTGGAGCCGTTAGACATGCTTCAAGATTCGTGTGACTTGATACATACACATATTAGACGGTTCTGACATGACATCAGACCAGATTTGATCTGATGCTTATTGGACCGCTCCGGATTTCTCTATAAAAGTATTATTTTCCTGTGTGAGTGTGTGTGTGTGTGTGTGTGTGTGTGTGTATAGCATACTAATTAAGGAGCTTTTACATAAAGTGGTTGGCATTATATTAGGGCTTGAATGGAAAAAAGAAGAATTTTTACAATTGCCTCACTGAAGTAGCATATTTTGCCAAGGTAGGTGTAGGTGATTTTGATCTCCTAAATGCTAATAAAAGCCCTCTACTTATCTTGACTAAAATTACTATAGAAGAACTAATTAATTAAATTGTATATATCTGGCAGCTAGCAGTGCATGGTATTTCTTAATTGGTCTATTCTTCTGTTGAATTCAAAGTCTTTGACACAAGTTATTCCAAACAAGAAAGGACATGGAAGAAGGATATTTATTATATGGACGTTTCTTATGTGATCTTATTCCTTAATTACTAATTGTGTGTATATATGTTTGACACACATATACTTGGAAAATGGATGTGCATTAATTGATATATTTGCATGCATATGATATGTGATGCAGAAGCATATATCCATCACACATCATTAAACAAAAAAAGAGGTTATATTAAGCACAAAATAACGGACCATGTCTTTTGAGTTACAAATTAAATGCCCCTCTTTATCACAAATTGGAAACTAAATACTGAAATTCTTTTTTTTTTTTGTTTTTTTGTTTTGCTTTGAGCACTAGCATCTTTTTTTTATTGACTTCCTAGCTAATTATTAGGGTTCTCTCTATTAAAAACAAAAGAATATGCATGCGGACTAATTAATGAACAAAGAATCAAGAATATTTAGAAATTCAATTTGTTAACAAAATGTATAAACGCTCGTTTATTGTTTTAAAAAAAGTTAGTTTGGAGAAATAATGGTCATGGATCAAGAGGGAAAAGTAGCTCAAAAACATTTGCATCTCATTTTCTTTCAAACTCTGTTTCTTTCTTAGTGTAACATCAAATTATCTTTGACACAAACTAGTAACTTCAATATACAAATATACCTATGACCACAAACACAAGTTTTAGAAGGAAAATTTGTGATAGGTAAAGGAAGATAAAATAATCTATATTAATTAATATTAGGATACATTTATGTTCTTATTGTTATGAAATTGTATAGTTCATTTAAAGCCACTTACCTTCAAAAAAAAAAATCCCTAGTTCATATGGATTCATTAATTGCCAACCTTTTTTTTTATTTTAATTGTGTTCATATCTGGCACTTGTCTCGCAGAGGTACGCGGTGCATGCCACTTTTCACTGTATCTTTTCTTTGCTTACCCACATGTACAAAGAGGTATTTTCGATATTTCACGATGATGAGTCGGGAGTCACAAACCGTACCAAGTGAGATACAGTCATTAAAACGGGTCTGGCTGCGGTCACATGCATGACGGCACGTAGCTGAGGATATTATCGTCATTTCATGCTGTTGCCGGAACATACGGGTTAAGTCACCGTTCGGTGAAGAGACTCCCTTTTCCCTTTAAATACTAAATCAAAGTAGAAAATGACTATAGTTTGATAGCTACTTCACCATGTGGTCAGAAATATATAAATAAGGCAAGTTTACCAACTCTTTTGCTAATTCCTGTTAGACTATTAGACACTAACTAGCATTGCACCACATCTCTTAATCCTTTTCATATCTATTGGTCAAAAAGAAGGGGAGAAAGAGATTTAGAGGGAACTCAAGAGGATAAAGGCTCCTCATTTTTTTTTTATTGAATTTCTCTTCCTTTGTATTTCTTGAAGATTGTACACAGTCGGAGACGCCTCCAATCGGAGGTTCAAAAGTTGGTTATAGGTGGTGAGACGATAAAGAATCTGTTTTAGATTCTCTATTGATATCTGAGGTGAAGCCGTGAAGGAGAATCTGAAGAGGTGAAGCTGATCTAGCTTGTGAAGTTCCTGAGATAAAAGAGACCAAAGATAGATACAGAAAAGAACAAGGATTTCAGATTAATTTGCAGTGATGAGTCGCCCATCCTCTTCGGTGTAAGTTATAAATCTTAGACATCATCTACTTGTTTTAAACATTATTTTAGCAACAATTTTGGTTGAAGAATTATGAGAAGGGAGTACAAAACCTTAATTAGTAATTTAATTACTAGAGGTTTTGTTCTCATAATTTGGTTTTACTTTGTTTTTAATTTGAATTTATAGTAGTATTTGGCTTGCTTATTCTTATTTTATCCTTTTAAAGAAAAAGGGTAAATAAGTGGAGAAACTTTAGGACCTATTAGAGAGGAAAATGGAAAAAAAAAAGAATCTGGTTTGTTTAGAATAGACGGGTGGTGTCCGCCGGGGCGGCGGGGAGGTTACATGAATTAATGTTTAATTTTACAACCGGCCGGTTAGTTATTCTTTATATGCTTGAATATATAAATGTAAATTCTGATACCAGAATAGTATTTTATTTCATTAGGTAGAAGTAGAAGCAACTAAGATGTTTTCAAATAGGTAGAGAAATAAAAAAATCAATACAAGCAATAAGACTCGTTCTATAATTGAGGATATATAGTTCATCATTAATCCAATTAAAAATTTCAAAATAGCATCAAATGTATATATCTCATGTTTTCTTAATACTTGTTTGTTATTTCCTTTTGTGTATTTTATAGGGGTAATGTTGTTTATGATATGGCTGAATTGGATCCAGACATTTTCAAGTATCTGGATAATCATGATCAATCGTCGTTTCAAGAAAACAGACGTAGTTCTCTCTCTCTCTCTCTAGACATCTTGCTTACCTAATTTATAATATTCTCTCTTTCTTTGTTTCACATTGGGAAAACAGGAGACAGTTATAACTTTTTAAAATATGGTTTGTCCTTTACACAGTTAGTTGTAAGTCAATCTAATTTTTTTTTTCTTCGATCTGGTTTTTCTCGAATCGGATAGACATATTTTCCTTACAATATAGTATTATCAGGAAAAAGAAGAAGAGAAATACAGAAATTAGGAAAACCAATATAGTATTATTTTGGTTTTGTTTTTCTCCTTTCTCTTTCATGATCAGTTCCTTTCAATTAATTGATCTTCATTTTCCTCTTTTTTCTATTCCTCTTCCATTCTTCCTTGGCACATTTCCATGAAATGGTCCTCTTGGTAGTTAGTTCTCAGCTTTTCTTTCTTTTGTGGAAGAATGAACAGAAGAGAAGGCTAAATATATTTGGTGTTGACTTTTCAGAACACTATTTAATTATTCATTCATTCTAGAAGATCATATTTAAAAATTCATTTAGAGGGAAGTGATGTTACTAAAATAATATATTTCATGACTAATGAAAAGAGGAACATATATATCCTACATTGCTTACATAGTTATTATAAGGGAAAAAATAAATTGATTAGGGAATTGGGTGCTATAGGTGTGCTAACTTGAATTGCACCATTATAGATCACTAAATGCATGAAGGTGTTAATGTGTGCAGATCAGACTCTCAACATCTTCCCTTCTCAGCCCATGCATGCTGTGGGGCCCTCAACCCAGGTATCTCTCTTTAATTGTATATTTATTCAATAATTTTGAAAGGTCATTTTTATTTTTTTTTCTCTTTAAAGCTTCAAACTATCAGCAAAGTGCAGAATTGCACTGTAACCTCTTTTAAACTATCAGTTTAATCAACAGTAGGCTTTTCTCCAGCTAATTCCAAAAACAAAAGATATCTGCAAAATTACAAAAAAGAGAACTTTCTCAAAAAATAGTTTGAGATGTTGCTAATTATTGAGTATTCACATACATACACAATGCGCAAAGTTCTGTGAAATAGAAAATGATAATATGATTTATTGTATCATACAAATGTATATACTGCAAAGAGATATACAGAGAGACCAAAAAAAAAAGACAAAAAAAAAACTGGATTTTCTCTGGTTTTTCATGACCAATAGCGTCTGATTATGATGATTTTAGATCGGTGAAGCTTTAGCAAATGGAAGCACTTCAAAAAGCCCAGTAAACCAAGCCATGGGAGCACCACCAACCCAAAGGAAGAACAGTGATCATGCATCACCTTCCTTAGCTAATCAAGGCAATGACCGCAGGCCTACTGTTAAGGTTTATCTTTATCTCTTCCCGCCCCCCCCCCCCCCTCTCTCTCTCTAAATCGTAGCTAAAAAATTATACTGATATACTGAGTATCAGAGAGAAGGAAGTCGAAAAGCCACAACATCAAGCTCTGAACAAGAGGCACCAAAAACTCCTGACCCAAAGGTACATGCAGTTGCACCAACCCTACTTCTCATAAAAAGAACATAGACAAATGCTTTAGTAATGAAAATATTAAAATAAGTGCCTAACTGCTACAATTTTCTTTTGATAAGATATCATTATTTTGAACTGATATACCTCCTTTACAATATTTTATCTGGGTCCATTCTACTGCATGTTTTTCCTTTTGATTACTATTCATGCAGCCATTAGTACTACTTGAATTCTTGAAAAGAAATCAGATGATAATAATCTGTTTCTAAGTTAGCAAAATCTTCAATTTTTCCTCTACAATATTTTATCTGTACGCGCACACACGTATATATGTTTTATGTAAAAATTAAACACCGATCTCTGGGTTGTGCAATTGTTCATCATCAACTAACGAATAAAAAGTCTAATTAACGTGTGTTGTCAAATACAGTCATGCTGTATAGTGCTCCATTAACCAGAATATATAGTTTGCAACGACAAATAACAGTTACAGTACAATATGTGAGAGAACTGACACCATATGAAATCACAAAATTACTTTTCATACCATTTAGTTAAGTTTTGTTGTGCTTACAGACCTTGAGAAGGCTTGCGCAGAATAGAGAAGCAGCTAGGAAAAGTAGGATACGAAAGAAGGTACGAAATGGGCTCGAGTCAATAAAATGTTACACTGACTCATGTTCAGTATAACAATCAAGCATTAATTTTTCTATTATGCCTGTGATAATATACAGGTTCATATCCAATTTTCATGGTACTAAGATATTTCATTAATTCTTATGAAAGAATGATATTATTTTAACCAATTGTACGTGCTAATTAATCTACAAGAAGCTTCAACAAATTTATTAATTAGAAATATATATGTAGAACGAAACGAATTAACAATACCAAATGGGATCTATATATTAATTGCTAGGACTTTAATTACAATTAACTTATGTGAAACAGTTGTCTTTTGAAAGGCTAATTTTTTTTTTTAAACTTACAGAACATTTTTCTGTATATCTTTATATGTATATATGTGTTATATGTATATCCTTCTTTTCTTCGCCTAACCAGGCATATATCCAACAACTGGAGACAAGTAGGATAAGGTTAAGTCAGCTAGAGCAAGAGCTTCAAATAGCTAGAGCTCAGGTAGATGATTATTAAATTTTTTTAATGCTTCATAATTAGGTTTGGAAAATAGTGTTTTTATGAAGAGCTGGAGCTCTATTTTTCTGTCACACAAAAAAAATTTGAATTTTGGACACACACCCCATAATTGTACTTGTAACTTCTGTATGCTGCTATATATGTTTCCCTCCTCATCTGTGCAATGTTTCCTTCTTCTATATTACTTGTATGAGGAGAGATTCACTAGCACCGTTTTATGATGACACCGGATTACACCTTACATTTTTAAAATCCAAACAGTCGATCCAAACCGTTCAACATGATGGATATATGAAAATGTGTTTGCAGATCAAATTTTACATTTTTTTAAAACTTTTTTTACTATTTATTAAGATGGGTACAAAAATTTAATGGTGTGAAAACAACGAATTTTGTAAAATACTTAATAAATAGTAAAAATATTCAAAAACATATAAAATTTGGTCTCCAACCACATTTTAATATGGAGATCATGTTGAATGGTTTGGATCGACTGTTTGGACTTTAAAAACATTGAAAATATAGGGTGTAATCCGGTGTCACCAAAAACGGTGTAAGTAGATTCCTCCTCTACTTGTATATATATGTAAATTTTGTTTATAATAATAGCCCTTCACTTATTTTCACCTACCCTCCTCTTCAATATCACAGGGTTCTATCTTAGGTGGTGGTTTACTTTTTAATGACCAAGGGCTTCCCACTGCCGGTGGGGCCCACACCGCAGGTAATTTTTTTTTCCTCACAAAATATTGCATATTTGCATAGCTTACAAATGCAAAAGAAATAAAAAAAATAACGAAGAGATATGTACTTTTCTGTGACCTTGGCATTAGTTGCACTTTGATGCACTATACCCTTTAAATTGTGATTGATTAGATTGCCACTATACCAACTTCCAGCTAGCATTACTAACTATTTTATAGCTCAGTTAGTAACTGGTTGTTAATTATAAATTTTTTGTTATCTAATTTTTCAAATTATATTTATGGCAATGAAACAAAACCAGAAGCTGCCATGTTTGATATGGAGTATATGAGGTGGCTGGATGAGCACCACAAACTCATGTGCCAACTACGTGCTGCATTGGAGGAGCATTTGCCAGAAAACCAGTTGCAGTTACTGGTAGAAAGCGCACTCTCGCACCATGAGATGCTGGTAAATATGAAAGGTCATATTGCTAGATCAGATGTGTTTCACCTCACAACAGGAACTTGGATGAGCCCAGCAGAGCGGTGTTTCTTGTGGATTGGCGGCTACCGTCCAGGAGAGCTTATAAAGGTTATTTTCAGAACAAGGGACTAGTTTTTTAATTTATATCACGAAAAAGAAAAAATAGTATCTGAATTATATATTGTGCTCTAACCTGGGTATCCCAGTTATTTTCTCCATAAAAAAAATGTAGTAATAAAAATAGATAGGAAATAGAATGACAATCAATCTTTACCATAAAACAAAGGAGTAATCAGCTGGTAAAAAAAAATGTTATGTAACAGGACATAGAATATCAATCAATCTTTACCATTAAAAAAAAAAGAGTAATCAGCTAGTAACAAAAAGAATTGTAAAAAAAAATAAAAAATAGAACATAGAATGTCAATCAGTATTTACCATGCAAAACAAGAGAGTAATCAGCTAGTAAGAAAATGAGTAATAAGAAAAATATAAGACATTGAATGACAATCAATAACATGATAAAATCAAATAAGAGAAGTTGCATAATATGAGAAAATAAGTAATTAATTACTGGGCCAAGTTACACCAATTATTAATTAGGTACATTAATCCTTTCTTATAAATGCAATATGTCCCTACTTAATTAATTATTAGAAAGACTAAGTACAGTAATGCATGCACATAAATGCAATATGTTCCTACTTAATTAATTATGTTACATAGACACCAAATTTAGAACACACAAACACACACACACACACACACACACATGCATGTACCGAACTAGAAGAGTAGTTATATCTACTCTTTACATATTATTAATATAACAGTTAAGTAATTAAATGATGGGGATTTAAAATAGCTCTTTTGGTCCACAAAATAATTTAATAATTTATCAATTAAAGAAGAGGAATATATTTTATATTTTTGGTTAATTAAAAATCATAACGATGACAACATGAAAGACTCAAATTTACTCTTCAAATTATATAGGGCATCCACTATTTCAAAAAACAAAAGTACAGTAATTAATAAATAACTCATCAAATATAACAAAAAAAAAAAATACCAAGTATGGTATTTATTCAAATTAATACAACACTTAGAAAATATTGATCTATATGATATATTTTATGAAAGCTAATAAGGAAAGGTCAAACGTTACACAAAGAAATGGCATCATGTACATGCTAAATTAGTATAAGATGCATTAAATTCTAGGACCAAAATGGGATTTCTGAAAATTTAAGGAGAACATTTGTATATAATCTACTTGAAAGCAACCCTTGTTGAAAAAAAGGGATGGATTAACTAACCTGGTGAAATGTCAGCGATCCATATACCTCTTGTCATGAAGAAAAGGTTTAAGTAGGTGTTGGTATGGAGAGGTTAGAAATGTGATAGAGACAGCTTCCAAATTTGTAGATGGATTTGGTACCTTTTTCACATATTTTGTACAGTTAAATATTATCTAATGTACTGGAGATATTTAGAAACAAAATATATTAATATTTAAATTTTAATCATTATTACTATATATTATTATAGGCAACTTACCAAGAAGATCTTTAGGTTGAACATCTCGCTTTCCCTTTTTTTTTTTTTTCAGTTATATATGTTTTCCAATTCTTATGAAAACAAAGAAAAAGAAAACCAACTTAGATTCTTGGTCTCATACATCAAACAATTTTCTTTTCTTTGAGAGGGATATATATAAATCAAATTTTGCTCAACACACCTTTCTGCATGCTTAGTCAATATATTAAAAGTATATATATACTTTGTCACAATCACCTAGTTCAATTTTGCTTTCTTTTTTTAGATCAATATATTTCATCTTTGAATTTAATTTCTTTCCTTGAAACAGTACTACTTGTACTATCATTCAATGAATGAAAAGATATCTCAAAATTAATACATATTTTTTAACCTGTAAAATTCATGGAATTAGCCACTGGAATAGGATTATAAGTAATTAATCAATTGAGATAAAACAATTTAAATAATATATGATTAAGATGTGTCAATAATATGCATCTGCACAGTATTATTATTCTTTAAAATGGCAATTAAGCATCTGCTCTTTTTGAATAATGTATAAATTAATAAGTGGATGTTTTTTTGAGATTTGAAACAACTTCTATTGAGATTCGTGCATTCTAAAAAAATGAAAGGTTGGATTTGGAATAACAGGACCCTGCAATTCCTTTGGATCGCAACAGATTTATTTCCATCTAGGTTTACATTTTCAAAACTACAGGGATTTCATCAAAATATCCTTGATAGATTTGCAAATGCATATAATCCGTTTTTTTTTGCCTTTAATTATTTTCTTTCTTTAATTTAATTATCAAATGATGCAAGTATATCAAACTATAGAATTTATTTATTTTTGGTAGTTTTGTAAATTTTAAATGATGCACCTATACATAATTCCCCTAAACAGTACAATTTTATTAGTAAAATATATAATACACAAACAGGACAAAGTCAACAATTAATCAGTGACAATTAACTTATTATAACCTCCAAAATAAATATATGACAAGGAAAGGCAAAATTATCATCCCTAATATTATTAGTTACAATAACAAAAGCATGAGATTGACCATATCAGTTTATATTATGTTTTTTTACTTTCTATTATGTATTATATATATATATATATATATTCCTCAGTACTAATTATACACTATGTTTTTGTTGGCGCTTGTCAAATTAGGTTGTATTGAGGTACATCAAGCCATTGATGGAACAACAAATAGTGGCAATCTGCAACCTACAACAGTCAGTACAAGAGTCTGAGGATACTCTTAATCGCGGCCTCAATGCCGTTCACCGGTCTCTCTCTGAAACCATTACCTCTGACGTGCTAACCATCTCGGCTGTCGACATGGCTAGCTTCATGAGCCGCATGTCAGCCGCCATGTCCAAGCTCTCCTCTCTTGAAGCTTTTGTTCGACAGGTACGTAACAGTTTAATTCTTTTTTTCATTAGCTGAAACAGGTAACAGTATAAACATATATAGTACACATACATGAAGACCTATATAAATAAGATGTACATTATTTCATGCAGAATTAGTACATACATATATAGCTATGTGCTTCAGTCACAAAACATACGGGATATTAATTGTTATTAACAACTGTCACTGATTATTGGCAAACCTGTAAATATTGTGACATACTGGTCTCATATCTGGCACTGATTGCGTTTTAAAATTGCAGTGATTATGTATTCTGTACCAGTGAAATGAATTGCTTAAAGGGTATTGTTTAGAAATTTAAAAAAGTGTTAATTAAGAATGTGATAAGGGGTTTTATGGTGATAAATAACAGTATACTATGATGTCATGCATGCATCATCATGAACATGCATGAACTTGTAGTGGTTGAGAGGGGCATAATATTGAAAAATGAATAGAGCCAAGAAGCTCATATATCTATCGTATAAAACTTAAACTAGTGGTTACCAACTTACCATCTCAAAAGAAAATTTTAAAGCTTGTCTTAAGAAAATAAAAAAAAAAACAAACAAACAAAAGAAGAGCTTTCCAATCGTCTCAATCTGGCCTTTAATTTGCATATAATTAAAATTAAAACTACGATAGGGACCGATCGATCAAACAACTAAAATTCTACTGACCAATAAATTAATACAATTCATGTAATGATTTCAAACTTGAAATTAAATATGATGACAATATATAGGAAGTTACATGTGAACATATTATTATTTCATTTTGTACAAGATTGGGTTGGGGGGGCGGGGCGGGGCGGGGCGGTTTGGTGTTGCGCGAAAGTCAAAATTACAAATTAATGGTGTGGGTTAGATTTTATATAAGAAAATAACAATCTTAATTTACAAATGTCAACTTGACGCATTAATAATTCGTTACATATTTTAATCCTCTTGTTAACTAGTGACTACTATAACGAAAGTACTCTCATTACGTGTCAAATATTCCAGTAGCTAGGATACATGTTAAACTACATATAGTATATATATATATATATGAGGAGGGTTCCCTTACACAAAAAAAAAAGACACTGAATTAAACTCTATATTTTTAAAATCTAAACAGTCGATTCAAACTGTTCAACATTATGGATGTATTAAAATGTGTTTACAGATCAAATTTTATATATTTTTAATTTTTTTTACTATTTATTAAGATAGTACAAAAATTCAATGGGCTGAAAATAATAATTTTGTAAATATATTTACTCAAAATGTAAAATTTGACCTGCAAGCAAATTTTAATATATCCATCATATTGAACGATTTAGATTAACTGTTTGGACTTTGAAAACTTTAAAAATGTAGGATGTAATCCGATGTTACTAAAAAAGAATGTAAGTGGATCCCTTCTCTATATATATTTAGATTAGCTTAACTTTGAGTATATATAAATTAGAAGCTTCAAATATGTATGTAAGATAACGAAAGATTCAAAAGATTAAACCATTAAATCTCGTGTATTGTTTTTTTTTTTTTCGCGAGAAAAAATCAGTGTAAATTGCAGAAGACAGATAAATATCAGAATTAGGTCAATTAAGTTAACAAACATGCATGTGCCAGTTATGATACAATTGCCACGTGTCCTTTGTTTCTATATATTCCTCATTTATTTTCATTAATCCTGTTTGAGAGTTGGAAATAAAAATTATAACATCTGCCGGTTGTTATATATATATATATATATATATATATATATGAGGAGGGATCCAATTACACCCTTTTTTTTGACACATCATGACATTATTTTTTTTTATAGGTTAATTTTGCGATTTCAAAATTCAAATAGTCGATCCAAACCGTTCAACATGATTGATATACTAAAATATGCTTAGAGATCAAACTTTACATTTTTTTGAATATTTTTACGATTTATTAAGATGGTTACAAAATCGCTGTTTTTCAATGGTCCGAAAACAACTATTTTGTAACCATCTTAATAAATAGTAAAAAAATTCAAAAAAAATGTAAAATTTGATCTCCAAGCACATTTTAGTATATCAATCATGTTGAACGGTTTGGATCAACTATTTGGACTTTGAAAATGATAAGTGTCAAAATGTGTCAAAAAAAAAGGTGTAACTTGATCCCTCCTCTATATATATATATATATATATATATATATATATGTACAATTGGGCTATGGTGCTTCATAGAATAAACCAAGTTTTTATTCTATGACGCTATATCTTCATTTCTAAAGTTCAAATAGCCGATTCAAACTGCTCAACATGTTCTCTATATTGAAATGTGCTTGGAAACCAAATTTTACATTTTTAGAATTTTATTACTATTTATTAAGCCACTTTGAAAATCGTTGATCCGATGGTCCAGAAATTTTTACTATTTCACTGTTCATAGTGGATGAGCGATTTTCAAAGTGGCTTAATAAATAGTAAAAAAATTTCAAAAAATATAAAATTTGGTCTCCAAGCACATTTCAATATGGAGAACATGTTGAGCGGTTTGAATCAGCTATTTGAACTTTGAAAATGAAGATATAGCGTAGAGTACAAACGTGTTTTACTCTATGAAGTACCATAGTCGGACTCTCTCTCTCTCTCTATATATAGAGTCGGCACTGCTTTGTGCATGTATATTTTTGATATTTCTGTTCTTATCTGTAAATGTATACATAAAATTTCTGTTCATGTGCAAAGGCTGCACACAAAATATCCGTTTCTATCATTACTGTAAATGAACAAGTGGAATTTTGATTTCTATCTGTAAATCCATAAATGAACTTTTCTGATACATTGAACCTAGCTCAAATTTAGAGAAATTTTGTAGATCTACTAAAAAGCTCACATTGGCTTTAGAGTTTAGACTTCTTAAACCATTAACATTAACGTTAATCATACATTTTGAATAATCTGTTCATAATTTCAAATTGATTTTTTTTTTTTTTACAGGCAGACAGTTTGAGACTTCAGACTCTTCACAGACTTCATCAGATTCTAACCGTCCGTCAGTCAGCACGATGCCTCCTCGCGATCACCGAATACTTCCATCGCCTTCGTGCCCTAAGCTCTCTATGGACATCTAGACCTAGACAAGAGGGAGTTTAGAGAAAATATAATTAGATTAAGGGTCTATATGATATTTGTACATAAGTGTAGGTGCTTAAAGAGATTAGAAGAATCATTAATTTAAAGGTGTTAAAATAATTAGGGTGGCATGGTAAATTAATGAAATGACAAAACTATATTGAAAGCTCTCTGGTGGCATAGAAATTGCATTGCTTTTGGAATTAATGTTTCATGATCACACTAGCCATATTCGGTAAACATAATTATAAAATGAATATAAAGATGAATCAAATACAAAAAAGAATATACAAATTAATCTAACAAACTAATACACAAAAAGTAGAAACAGATATATTCAAGAGGAGGGTTCCAATGCACCCAAAATTCTATGCTCTCATTTGCATCCAATCATTTATTTCCTTTATCTTCATTTTCAAAGTTCGAATTGTCGATCCGAATAGCTCAACATGATCTTCATAATAAAATATGGATGGAGACCAAATTTTATATTTTTTAGATTTTGTTTACTATTTTTTAAAATAGGTACAAAATCATTGTTTTAAGGAGGTTCTGGACCATCCGATAAAGTAACTTTGTACCTATCTTAAAAAATAGTAAACAAATTCTAAAAAATATAAAATTTGGTCTCCAGGATATTTTATTATGAAGGTCATGTTAATCGGTTCGGATCGACTGTTCGGACTTTAAAAATAAAGATAAAAAATTGGATGCAAATGGGAGCATAGAATTTTGGGTGCATTGCAACCCTCCTCTATATTCAATTATCCAAAATATATAATAGGCCGGTCCTCAAGTTTTGGTACTAGAAAAGTCTAGCATACATGTAATACAGTCACCCAAAAAAAATTATATTGGCATATATATATTTGTGTTTTTCATGTGCAACCCAAGTATTATTTGAGCTTTGGCAAGTTGTAATAATTATTTTAAGGGGTTCAGATCGGTTGTTCGAATTTTAAAAACACAGATAAAGACGTGCAATATAATCAGAGCACAAAACCATGATGCATTTGAACCCTTCTCATCGAACTAATGTAAACTTTATATAAATTTAAAGCAAAGTTGGCGTGTTGTGCTCGTTGTAAGAATTTGGTAAACACAACTTCAAAAATATATCATATTGACTTAAATGATTAATTCAAGTTGTTGAAATCTATCTAATTCACGAGTGATGCATGCACATGCAAAATTTTAAAAATTTCAAATCCATTTAATACAAAGTCAAGCTGTAAAAGAAAAAATGAAAAAATGAATTCATAAAATTTGTATAGTACTCGTGCTTGTGATGCATCAAAATTAGTACACGTAAAGAAAACATGTTGACAATTTTCTAGCTAATTTCTAATGATAATTGTTAGCAGTATTAGGCTCGATCCAAACAGAACTTAGACTGTGTGAAGCGCATATTTGCACATTCATTATGTATATAACATGGTCAGGGAAAACACTAAAGCAGAAATTATTTACACATTTTCAAATTGAACTTCTAGAGAGCAAGATAAACTTTGTCCAAGTCACAAGTATATGAAGCGGTAATATTATCATGGGAGATAATCAAAATCTTCTGTTATTCCAGCCTACATATAAGATTAAGATTGCATGTAAAATATACTTTCTATTTCAAATTCCTTATCAACACCTACAACAACCCTGAACTGGTATGTTTGGTTCGATTGAGAATAGGCTATTCGGAATAGCCTATTCGATGTTGGGAGAGGGGGGTGTCTGATGCCCATCGGACCGAACTCAGTGCGATGGGTGGTTTCTACCGTCCGATCAACTTTAAGATTGTGCGCATCACTTTAACATCCGTGCGCAAAGATCTTGAAGTTGATCGGACGGTAGGATCCACACATCGAACCGAGTTTGGTCCGATGGGCATCGGACACCCTCCTCTCCCATTCGATGTTTGGTTGGGTTAGAATAGTTAGAATAGTGAATCAAAACTTTTTGTCTTATTAGAATAGGCTATTCCTAAGGATTTTGAGATTTGGCCATTCTAATAAGACAAACAATAGCTATTCTTGATTTGGCTATTCTTGCTATTCTTGTTTTGCAAAGGTTTCTGACTATAGGTAACCAGATGGGTACATCTCCATTCTTACAAGTACCAGACTGGGTAAAGGTAAGTGGTTTGGTGCCATGGTATTATACTGACCCAAGCAAAGGAGAGTTAAAATTTCAAAAGAGGAAACGTAAATTAGAGGCAAACTGATCTATTTTCCCAACGGGTCTGATAGCTGTACAGCTTATACATAATTGCTTTTCTTCCCTCCATATAACCATCAAAGTTAAGAACGTACGGCAAAATTTAATATTATAAACAGAACATGAAGAACTAAAAAACTACTTTTACCTCTTTGTACAAGTGTTCAAGTTGTTCTTTAGCTTGTGGGAATGTGGTAGAACACCATTGCTGAAGCGTGAATATATTATCTGAAATTCATCCAAAGTTTTTTACATGGTTTCATGTCCCGCAATAAAAAAAATTAAATATACCTTTTTAAAATAGATAAAAATCACTGATCAAAGATAAGAACCTGTCCATCTGTTAGCTGCTGAGTGGGCAACCTCAATTGCTTGTTCTGCCATGTCAGAAATTTGAAACATTTACACACAGGAAAAATTGATGGATTCATATATGGATATGTGGAATCTGGTCACCAACCACTCGGTGGAAAGAAAACTTTCGGGACATTTGTTTTTTCAATTGAAAGGTATCAAAACAATTCTTGCTTTCAAGCCTTATTATGCTGGCATCACATAAGGCTCATTTTAACAGCCTAGTCTTATTGCTAAGACCAGTAAAGGTGCACTTGCAAACTATATAAAATACAGTAAAACTAGTCGATTAAAACAACAAGAATTGTAAGTTCTTACTCATAGCCTCAAGAGCAGCGGGATCATTATCAGCATAACAAGCTAGATTTTCCTATCAGGAAATATAATAAGGTAAGGATCCACTGACAATATTTTAACTTGACAACCAAGATTTGTTACAACTTCTTGTATTGATCTATATGATACATGGCTATAGGAAATTACATGTTTTACCATTCATCGAGTGATTCAATAAATTTTAATGCATTATAAATTTATAATAAACTCAAATTACATATCCATGTTGAACCCATACACTTTTTTTATTTTGAAGCACTTTTTATTTGAATTGAAATATATCGTCAAGGTTATCAGATTCTTTTGTCTTTCATAGAATATATCATAAAATTAACCTTTATAGGGAACTATTGAAACAAACAGGGAATAAAGGGGTGAGCCGGACCAACCTTCAGTTTTTTGTGCTCTAATTCAGTAGCCTTAAGCTCTTCTAGAGCAGCCTCCCTCTCATCCTGTACCATTAGCATAGAAAATCAATCCTTGTAAAAGGGAAATAATGTGAAAAAAGTTCTTTGCAAATTATACCCAGTATTTTATGATATTTGCAAATAATAACATTTGCCATATTTATGTATATGACCCAAATATTCGAAACATTTGAGAATCCAAGTAATAGCCAGGTGGGAATGGTTGCTTTATGCTTTATGTAGACAATTTTGCCCCTAGAATTGAGTCAAGTGGAACATTCCCTATGCTCAGCTTGAACTGAATTAAGCCAATTGGTTTGATGTTAAGCACCAGGTTTTTATGACCTGAATATGAAGCCACTTAAACTAGTACGAAAACTTCAGGGGCACTTAAGTCTTTTCTTACATTTACATTTAGATTTGATTTTACAAAGAAGGGTGTCAGTTGTGAATACAAGAAATGTTGGGTGTTATCTGCACATAGTAATGCTGTAAGTATTCTGTTTAAAACCCAAAATATTAGTGCACTTACAGACTCTTCACGGCCTCTTTTGAGGTTCTCTCTTTGTTCTGCCAGCTCGGCATGCCGTTTTTTACTACTTTTCAGGTCAGCCTCCAGCTTTTTATATGTGTTGCTCAACTACAGAAAAAAAAAAAATTATCTTTGAGAGAAAGATTTACAAGTTCTGCACATGTATAGGTAACTCCAAATCTAAAAACTTCAAAAACCAGGATTATCATATACTCAGTAATAGCATAGAATCAGCAAGAATAGGTGCAACAAGACACTATTATCACAAAACTAAATTAAGCATTTGGAAAATTCTATAATAAATTCTGCCAAAGGAGTAAAATGAAACAAGATGAAAATAAATTTCCTAAGCTCTGATTCTACAATGGTCAAGTATGGTACCAGTTAAAATATGGTGCTACAATTGATTGCTTCTCTTTATTAAATGTAAGAGATACCTGATTTCCAGCACAGCTAGGAAGGCTCCAAAAGTATACCTGAAAACATGCATAAGCCACTTGTTAGTGAGTGAAGCTAGTATGTACTTAAGCTAACCAAGATGTTGGTACGCTTAACTCAAGAATTTATTGGATGTCTTCAAATGACAAATCTAAATCATCTTTCAGTGAATTCATTTTTTACCACTTGATTTTACACTAAATAAAATTAGAGGGTTCAAATGCCTCATCATGCCTCACATCCTTTATTTCAGTTTTGAAAGTCCAAACAGTTGATCCGAACCGCTCAACATGATCTCCATTTTAAAATGTCTTGGAGACCAAATTTTATATTTATTTGAATTTTTTTACTATTTTGTTAGATATGTACAAAATCACTGTTTTTGGATATTGAAAATGGAGATAAAGGGTGTGAGGCACGATTCGATATTTGAAGCCCATCATGTAGATTATTAAGTTGAGCTCACCAACCATGTTGGTAAGTTTTAGTTCATACTAGCATCATTCTTTTTAGTAGTCATATAACATACTTTAGCCCTCTTTGTATGCACATTGATGAGGCCTAATAAATCATGGATTTGGTTGTCATTTGGTCAGTATTGTGTTAGCCAAAGCTTTCCAGCTAAATGTAACCTCAAATTTACCTTTTTAATTGTTCTTTTTGAAAAAAAAAATAGAGTAAATTTTTTTTTGATAAAGTAAGCTAAAACTTCTAATAAAATGGACAGATAAGAAAAGACAACAAAGAGAAGAAATATATACAGAAGTTCCAATTTTGTCCTTCAAGACAAGGTCATCATCAACTAGGGTTTGAATGACATCCTTCACAGATTGGCTTATCACGCCTTTCTTTGGCCCCATTTTCTCGAGTTCTTTTAGCTATTACCATTGTTTCCGTTTAGCATCAAACAGAAAGAATAGTTAGAAGACGACCATAAAAATAAGTAGATAACACATCTTCTCTTTCTCTCTTTCCACTGACCAAGAGAAAAGGAGTTTGAGAAGATAATTCTTTGCAATATTTTCCAAGTAAACCCACTCTTGCTGCCAATACTTACTATAGAATATGAAGGCGTGAGGATTTGAGTATTATGGTACTGGTTCAAGTAAACTAGTTATCATTCAATAAACAACCGTGATAGCAGAGAGTGTACAAGGATTGCTTGGGGTGTGAACCTTCGGGCTTACTTCCAATAGGGCTTATGTACAACAATTCTATGGAGTATTTCTAACAGGACCAACTTATGTATGTACACTTTTCAATTACCTCCTGATATTTTAAATTCAAAAACCACCAAGGCAAAGTGCACAATTAACATAACACAAGATAAACAGGAACAGGTGTACATCCTGGTACATACTAGGTAAAGACAATTTGTGAGAACCAAACAAATATGGAGCATTGTTTACTCCAATTTGCAAGGTGAAGATAAATAGAAACTGTGCCCATGCAAAACCCCACATGACAGTAGATACCTTAAAAATGAAAAACACTTGTTATACCCTACAAAGCACATTAAATATCTCTTGTGGCCCTTTTATGATAATATTGTTCAATATATACCCAAAATACTCTCATTTTTCCTGCTTTACGAGAGATAAACATCGAGGATGGAGGATAGTTGGGGATCTAATGAACCAAATTATAGAAAACAGGAAAAACAAACATAGTTTATACTTTCCACTTCGCAAAGGCATGAAACTCAGGTTGCTTTTTTCATTTTTTATAAGTTAAGACTAAGAGGTCTCAGAACAATGTACCTGAAAAATCCTGTATAATATACATTACAATTATAAATGAATGAATAAACTCACAAGAAAAAAGTCTTGGCTCTCATATAATATTTGAAGCATTTGCTCACGCTTCTCCTCCAATGAAAGTCCCCTTTTCTTCGACTAATAGAAAAGTAAAAATTGAACATAGAAGAACATCTAGTTAGTTACTTCTTCTACTAAGAGAAAAAAGCACATGCACATTACAAAGTAAGAAAAGATGTTGATCAAATATAAAAATGCAAATAACATTGCCCAATTAAATTATTTAAAAACAAAGATAAATTACCAAAAAGTAACAGACTTGAGGAAACTATATCTGAATTGCTAATTTTAACAAAAAAAAAAAAAAAAATCAAAGCCTTGTCAGAATACATATTCTCCGCCCCAATAGGTCGAACAATTTTCAGACATAAGCAAAATTTATCCATAGTTAACATTTTTCAGACAAAATGTCAACAGGTTAGTGTGCACCATTTGGGGATCTGATTTTCTCAAAAAAGAAAAAAAGAACAGTATAATAGAAACCCTTCATTATAACCCTTCACCTGGATAGAACCAGAACCTCACCATGAACAGACAGTTCGGAAAATAAAGAGTTATAGATCCGTGTTGTTTATGCCTTATAACAATTGGAATGTTTCTAAAAAGGATAAGCTCTAACTAAAAAAAAATTAGAAAAAAAAACACAACTAAAAAGCCACCATAGAAGAACGATTGGTTCAAATCTGGATACAATTCTTAACATTTCCTCGAATAGAATAAACAGAGGGAGAATTACCATTGTCGAGGGAAGACAGTGGCGATGTAGAGCTACTCCAAAAGATATTGAGAGCAAATGAAAGAGAGAGGATTCAAGAGAGGGAGGCGAAGGCGCCTAATTCTTACTTTTTGGATTTTTATACAGCGCACCCAGGACTTTATCGAATTTACAGTTTCTTCTCTGAATTTTATTGAACTATAGGAGTAGAACTAAGGTGTTCTTAAGCTCATCAAGCCTCTTTAGTAGTGTTTGATAACGAGGCTTTAATTTCCTTAGACAAGTTTTAACCTTCTTAGCTGGCCGAATGTGTCTTAGATAGGCTTACAACACCTTTCTTAAGCTTTTTTTAGAGCAAATTCTTAAGCTGGTAAAAACCCAAACTTAGAGTACAGTGCCTCCTTAGCACCTTTATACACTCTAAGTTTCATTGCTCTAAGTCTTTGTCAGCCAAACAACTCCTTCTTAGCACAACTTAAATTCTTAAGCCTGATTGTTTACAAATTTGATATGTAAACAATCACTCATGAAGTAGATCAATTTCAACGGTTTGGATAGATTTTTGAGTTAAGTTCACAAATACATTTGGTGAACTTAAGAAGACCCTAGTTCTACTTGAAGTATAGTTATTGAGAGAGCATTGAACTATAATTTTAGTAACTTTAATTTATTCTTTATAATTCATTACACTTTTATATTGCTTAAGAATTTTTTTCCTTATTTTTATATAAAAAATTATTTGGGTGCTAGAGTCACTCCTGATGTGTCAATGTTGGGCAAAAGATACATAAACATTATCAAAATATTGTTTATGTTTGATTTTTTTTAATTTATAAAATGTGATAGTTTTGTTTCAACAATTAACTAATTGATAAGTATTTTTTAGGTAATACACCAAAATTTGGTTAATTAATTTATTAAAAGAGGCAATATTTAGCTATCTCTAAAGAAATTTACTCGTGAATTTTGTATCTTTATTATACCTTCATTTATAAAAGTTTAATAGGTTCTATCTTAAAACTCAAAATATCTATTAAAACTTTTACATACCATCCTTATCACTTATTATTTCCACAAATAAAATATTATTACATTTTGACTTTATTTTAATAAGCATTAAAAAACTTATGAAAATCTATTGACATGAACGAATTTTAGATATTGTTATGATAATCTACTGACATAATTTTAGTGTGGTTCATGGGCCGTAACGAATCATTATAGCATTGCTAGGTTTGGATATATTCCAAAAATGATGCTACAGATTTAATTTCTTAATACTATCAATTTAAAAAAATCAATCTATCCATGGAGATCAAATCAAATTCAGAAAAAAAAATGGTCCATATTTTGACTGATTATTTATTCATAACATATAAATCAATATTATAGTATTATTGTAAAATGTTCAAAAACTAGCAAGATAACAATGATTCGTTGTAACTTATGGACTGCTATGACTCGTTGTGGCTTTTAGGGCATGTTCGGCGGGCCATTGGGAATGGACATGGACATGGGAATTGAACTTAAAAGTACTGTTCACGTGAACTGAATTATTTTTTTCCTGCGGAAACAGTGGAGCGGCCGAGTAGAACCTTAATGTGGTAATTAAAAATTGAGAATTCCGGAGTGACTTTTCCTCCTCTCATAAAATAATCTATTGCAATTTGCAAGATTATTTGGTGCTAGTTGTAAGTTGGAACAAATGCAATATACTGGGCAAATTTGCAAATAAACCAAGTTAAAAAAAATTCCAGAAGTCCAAATAATTTAATTATTCTAGGCTTTCATTTGGAAGATTAGTTAGATTTAAGGCCTATAAAGCATGATCCAAGCACAAGTGCAACTGAGGCCTTACAGAGAAGAATTTGTCGGCCCAATAATCTCCTATGGGCTATATAGCCCATCCAACTTAAAGCACAAGAGCAACTGAAGCATGAATTCCTGTGACAGAATATTCTATGCATATTCCTTTCAAAGTTCAACTTAAAGTGCAACTGAAGCATGAATTCCTGTGTCAGAATATTCTATGCATATACCCTTTCAAAGTTCAAACCATTTCTATCTGGAAAATCTAAACGGATTAATCCGAATACGGATTAAAACCATATTTCCTTTCATCCGAATCCGGATTTAAACGGATCCGGATAATTAATAGATGTGAAGAAAACACTCAGATCCGGATACGGATAATTCTTACCAACTGTAAACGGAGCAGATATTCATTTATATCCATAATCCGTTTACTATTTATTTGATCGGATGGAGTGGATATCCGGATAAACCGTTCCTATGAACATGACAATTTATCCCGTCTCACTTAATCAAAATTATGTTTCCAAACTCAATTAATTAAACTAAATTAAACAGTAAAAAAAAAATTAAATGAGAGATGGTAGAAAGTATTCCGTTCGTCCCAAAATAATAAAATAAAGTCCAAAGACAGTACAGATCTTCCTATTTCAGAAACAGTACAGATCTTCCTATCTCTGGACAGTACAGATTGGCTTTTGTCTCCAATACACTCAATCCTTATCTCTGTGATTTGAAAGGACAAAAACAAAGTAGACCAAACTATACGAATGGAAAATATATGTACCGTCCAGATACGGGAAGATCTTCCCTGGACTTTATTTTTATTTTTTTTGGGACGGATGTGATACTTTGTACCGTTTTTTATCTAATTTTTTTTACTGCTTAGTTTGGTTTAGTTAATTGAGTTTGGAGACAGAATTTTGATTAAGTGAGACGGAATAATTTAACCTGTTCTACTTAGATTTTGAAAATTTTCAGAATCTGTCCTCTTTATCGATATTTTTTTATTTAATTTCAATTAATAAAAATTTCGGATTTAATAAAAGGAAGAAATTCCGAAATTTTTATTAATCGAAATTAAATAAAAAATATCGAAAAAGATGATAGATTCTGAAAATTTTCGAAATCTATGTAGAACGGGTTAAATTATCCCGTCTCTACGGACAAAACAATTTATCCCATCCCACTTAATCAAAATTCAATCCTCAAATCCAATTAACTAAACCAATCTGACCAGTTAAAAAAAATTATATGAAGAACGGTACAAAACATACAGTCCTCGTATAAACTCAGTGCACATAATACAAGTATTTCTTATAATAATCATCACTCCTCAAACCTGATGCCTTAGTGACACGTGTTCTTCATTAAGAGATCTCAAGAATCTCAAGTCTCAACCGAGACGCATTTCCGCTGCTTCAACCTCCGCATTTCTAAGCGACATAGATACAAATACTTTGTACGAGGGACGGGATGTTTTGTAATGTCTCTCGTATAATTTTCTCTTTACTGTTTAGTTTGATTTAGTTAATGAGTTTGGAGATTGGATTTTGATTAAGTGAGACGGGATAAATTGTTTTGTCTGTAGGGACGGGATAATTTCATCCGTTTTACTTAGATTTTGAATTTTTTCGAAATCTGTTCTCTTTTTCGATATTTTTTTTATTCAATTTCAATTAATAAAAATTTCGGGAATAAATCTCTCATGCATATAGTCCCAAATGCCAATTGAGGTTCACTAAAAAAAATGCCAACATGATCTCTATTTTTAAAAGTCCGAATAGTCAATCCGAAACGTTCAACATGATCTCTATAATAAAATTTGCTTGGAGACCAAATGTGATTTTGTACCTATTTAAAAAATTAGTAAATAGATTAAAAATATATATTAAATTTGGTGAACATATTAAGATCATGTTGTGCGGTTCGGATCGACTGTTTGAATTTTGAAAACGGAGATAAAAATGTGGAGCATGATTGGAGCACAAAACTAATAGTGCATTTTAACCCTACTCTCTTATTTAATTTTTTGTTTTGTTTTGCATATGGCTTATAATTATCTTTCTAATTAAGCCCATGACATGTAAATGATACAAATTAAATTGTTTAGGACGGTGTGTTTTAATAAAACTTTTAAGGCAATGTATCAACTCTTTATAACACAAATGTAAAGCTTAAATTAAATTACAAAATAATTAAACTCACAATAAACTTTTATTTAGTCCCCCTTTCACCTCAGAAGTACACAAAAATGTACAAAATGCACTATATATATAATTAAGACTTAATTAAGTGGCATGACATATTGCTTACCCATTTATTTCACATTTTTCTACCTGAACATTTTAAATCAACACATTTTGCAGTTACCAGTAAGTACTTTGCTTTCAGATGAACAAAGCTTTCAGGTAACTACATATATCTCCATAATATACAAGTAGTTCAGATGGCAAAGCACAATTTGGAGAGAAGAAGAAGCCACATTTTTCTATTAACCTAACAATTAAATGCATCATTTAAGCCTGGAAAAGTGAACAAAAGGGGAAATTAAGACATTATTTATTTAACCTCTCACACCCAACTATCAGGTAGCTTGATGTTCTGAAACCTAAATGAAGATTCGCCAGTTGCGCTGCTTTTCACGATTTCCAGTCCATCATCCTCGCTGCTCACACTGCTCCTAACACTGCCTTCAAAACTCATACCCCTTGGCACCTCCTCTTGTTGATCAGTTGTTGCATTTGGTTTTGTGGTTCCAGTCTGATTTGATTCATCCTTCGGGACATCGACCGTGATTTTATCCCACATGAGGAAATGCAGCAAGATGGGCTTTAAAGCATGGCGGTGCAAGGACAGTTTTTGGCTGAGAGAGACCGTATCGAAGCACTTGATGTCGCCAGAGGTGGAAACCATCCATGGGAGAACTTTCTCGTTGCCGACTCGTGAGACGATTAGAAGCTTTGATGCCTTCTTGGCCTCTTTGTACAACTGGAGGAGACCGGAGCGTGTGGAGGCTACACTGTGGCTGTTTTCGTCTGCCACAGAGGATATGTAGATAAAACCCTGAAAAAATGATCATAAAAGTAGTGAATCTTGTGTAAATCAATGTATTTTCATTATTTTGAAGCATAATATTTGAATTTGTAAATTTAACTTCTATTTTGTTTCTTTTTATCTGTGACTTCGTTTATGACCATAAAAGTTTGTAATTTTTGTTCCACAAACTATTCTTGTACCATCTAGTCTAGATCTGTGACTCAGTGTACAAGAGATCAGTATGACTATAATATTTATATAGTCCGGTTAGTATGATATTGGTGTCATATGACACTAACTTCAAAATTGATTGAATAGACTTCAAACGATTAATCCAACCGTTCAAACCGATTTACTTTATGAGTGATGCATTTACATGCAAATTTTTTATAATTTCGACTTTTTTGAGTATCAAATCAAGCGGTAAAAATATTGAAAAATGAATGTATTAAAATTAACTTAAAAACTCACACATTTGACCATTTGACTTGATACTAAATAAATTCAAAAAATTATAAATTTTCCATGTAAACACACAACTAATGAAGTATATCGGTTCGAACAGTTTAGATTCACCGTTTGAAGTCGATTCGATTGATTTTGGAGTTGATGTTATATAGGCTGAAATAATATATATATATTGATGTCAAACTAGCTGACTCATTTATATATCCATATGTTGATTGAATGTAAATATGTAATGAGAAAGTGATAAACCAATTAATAATGCTATGTTAATTTTACCTCTTCTGTGCGACTTATTGCAAAACCTAGCCTGGTATCACCTTGTAGCAATTTGATCTCTAGTGCTATCTCCCCTGCAATGGGGGTGTACCAGAGGCGTACCGCTCGTACCACCCCTATGTCAACACCATGGTAATCTTCGAACCCGTAGAGGCTAACATTCGCCATGTTAGCTAGGTCGGCCAGAGAACCCATTGTTACCGTAGCGGACGCTGTTTCGCCTGATATCTATATATGCATTTTAGAAAATTATATATGCATGTTTTTGTAAAATTGGTATTTAATTAGTAGTTCTGGTCCTAAAATTACATGCAAATCTAATTAATATTGTTTTTGGTGAGTTGAAATAATTCATGTACTTGGTTGTATCTAATTTGACCTAACAATATTATTTCTGAGTTTAAATTTTGAAAATATTTTAAACATTAATGTAAAAGAAAGTTCAAATTAAGAACAGATTTGTTAATCCCTACTAATTTGACAGTCACAATGAGCACTAAAACTAAGATGCAATAACAAAGTAGCATTGAAAAATGAATCATTAAGACAATTGTAATGCATGCTCAAGGACCAAAAAAAAAAAACTAAAAATTTTGCTGAAAAAAAAAAATCTAAAAATAAAATATTTAATTAATATCTTGTGTATATATATATGTACCTTAGTAAGAAGAGCCTCAGTCTGGACACTCATGAAACAGATCGGCACACCAGATGCCTGGGACGAAACAAGCCAAGCATCGGCACGAGCAAGTGTATCCTCCAATGAGTTATATTTCGATGCCGATGCATCAGATGCCATCGGAAGGAGCAGTATCGACAGAAATGAAGTGGCGCCGGATGGAAGCAGGAGTTCTCTCATCTTTTTCTCCCACGGGAACGACTCATATGAGGAGCCAATCTTTGCATTACGCAATGCAGCTAACACCTTCGCATTGTTCTTCGACTCTGAAAAATCGGCAAGGAATTTAATTTAATTTACCTTGAGAAAACCAGAGATATTGCATCTTTCTGCAAGATTCATTTAATTAATTCGTTTCTTTTTTCTTGGTTTTTGTTTGTCAACGCTTGTAAAAAAAGGGATCATTGGTTGATGTAAGGGTGCTCTACATGTCGTGTGTGTGTGAGTGAGAGAGAGAGAGAGATACTTGGCCCAAGGTTTCAAAGAGAGAGAGAGAGAGATTCAAGTATAATAAATAATATTGAGGAAATAGTTTAGTATCTTAAGCACAGATTTTTAGGTCAACATCTTACATATTGTATATTGAATCTTAATAGAAGAATAAAAAAAGAAAGGGATCTGAGAGCAGGAATTAAATATTGGATTAATTACACAATTCACCAACTAGAGATATGAGCTGTATTGAAATGATTAGGGTTTGGGGAAGGCTTCTTTAGTTAGGTACTACACCATTTATGGCCTTATTGCCAAATAATAAAGAAGTAAATAAATAAAAAAATATAATAGTTTGGTATTGAAAGAAATGTAGATGCACGTCGAATTATTAATTTGAATGGATATTTACTTGACTAAATTGGAAGTTATGCTGTGTATTTATTACATGCAAATTGTCTGGATCAATCTATCAATGATTAATTATATATACCTCCTATTTGCCTATTACCTCTGAAAACTTTTTATTGATACCAGTGTTATTAAGTCCCTTAATTAATGGGAGGTGCTATTTTAAGAGCAATAATTTCAATAATGAGAGCTGAGAGAAAATTTAATATACTAATACCCAATTTGTCCTTCTCTTTTAATACCATATATATGATGATGTAATCAAGGGATAACTAATAAGGAAATTATTCAAATCTCAAATCTCTTTTCTCTTTTTGTACGTATAGAAATGGAATCAATCCTTCCTTTCTAGTATGTATATCTGCCATGTCATTTACAGTATTCACATACTCAATTTTATTGTTTGAATCATGATACTATGTTTTTTTATTTCCTGGTAGAATAGAAGAGTGGATGTATCATAAGTTCATAACAGATAAATTGTAATCAGTCAATATTATATATCAGAGTGTTCAATTGTAAAAAAAGTTTCAGATTATAGAGTACAAAAAAGATTAAGTTTAGATTAGTTGTTATTTACAAATGTAGACAAGACTAAAACCTATGGATATGATCATTGATTATGTTTGGATATATGTGAGTTATATTTAAATTGATTTAACATGAAGTATAGCAGTTGATTTCAAACATTAAAAAAAATATATATATTAGATAAATTTCTATACAATGAAACATTATATGTGCAAAAGATTGCATCATGACAAAAATAATATATTTGTAATGAGGTCCTTAATTAAATTGAAAGAATTATATATAACTACATATAAAAAGAAAGGATTGATACCTGCTAGGAAGCAAGGATTGATTTCTAATATTCTATACGTACAAAAAGGAAATAAAAGATATTTGAAATTTAAATAATATCCTTATTAATTATTCATTGATTATATATTAAGATATGGTATTAAAGGAGAAGGGCAAATTGGGTATTGGTATATTAAATTTTCTCTCAGCTCTCATTATTGAAACTATTGCTCTTAAAATAGCACCTCCCTTAATTAATTCCATTACACACTTGTTGGCTGGCTATTGGCCATCCAACCCTCAAAAAAAAATTCCATTACACACACAAGACAATATAATATCATACAGATTATATATAGAGTTCTATTTTTCAGATAAGAGTAGCAATCTGTTTTCTACAAGGAGTTGTGTTTATTCATACTATATATAAATTAAAGTATTAAACCCTAACTTTTTTTTTTTTTTTTTTTATTGAACTTTTTAGGGTTGGAGGGTATTTGGGCATGGAGCATGCAACTGTGTATATCCTAAATATAGTAGCACTTGCATTATTTTTTCCCTATAAATATTAGACTAATGTTAAAACCTCTTTGTGTACTTAACTGTATAAACCCTGGATATATATATATATATATATGACTCAGAAGCAAATTTGATTTGTAGGACGATTTATTTAGCTAAAAAGGACTAAACTGCTAATAAATGCCATTATCTTTGGGGAACATATAAAATACTTCATGTAGATTAGTGGAGACCACATCGTTTGATTTCAAATTCAAGCATTTTTTTTTCTTCCCTTTAAAGAAATAGGTCAAGCATTTTCTTCTTTTCTTTCTTTGTTTTTTCTTTAGTTATTTTAATTATGATTTTTCAAGGTACCAAACTTTTATTTCTCTTACATTTCATCAAAAGTCCATTCGGATGTGCAAATGGAAGCATAGAATTTTGGATGCATTGGAACCCTCCTCATATATATATATATATATATATATATATATATATATATATATATCGATTAGAGATGCCAATTTGTTTTAGAAATTAAGAATTATTTTCTCAGCTTTAGGAGACACATTCTCCTACCAATCAGGTACTGATGAACAAAATTTAATTTCATATAAGGTAGGTAGCCCAAAATATCAAGAATATATCCTAAATTCTTCATTTTTTTTTAGGAAAATATCTAATTAACAGACTGCAATGGATTCTGAACATTTGATGCATGGCACAACATGGATAGATTAAATACGTAATAAAATCTAAGATAATAATTAGTTTTTCTTCAAAAAAAAAAAAAATCTAAGCTAACTTTCTAGTAGGAACAGTAATTTAGGATTATTGCATGATATATAATAATATCAAAGTTTTCTTCCAACGCCTGCTACAGGTTTTTGTTTCTAAAATGGTCTGACCACTACCACGACAAAAAATAAGTAATTAATTTAATATATATACCACTTTAATTATTTATTTTCTTGTTCTTTTTGAGCCTCACGAAGTTGGTTAACATGTATAATATTATAATTTTTGATAAAAAAAAAATAGTGAGGAAGATTAATTATTAGTGAACTTTAGAAAAAGTCATTTTTGGAGGCATAATTAATTAACAAATTGATCATGCTTTGGTGTGAGAATAAATGAACTTTGCACATATTGATGAATTAATTAATGACATATTGACACAGATTAATTAATAGAAACCATACAAGTTGATTGCTTATACTCAGGGAGATTAATTAATATAACTTGCACCTAAATAATTAAGAACCTTACAAGTTGACAGCTTTATCCGAATTGATTGGTATTGTTTCTGTTAAGAGGAACTGTCAAATTATTTAATTTATTGATTGGATGCAAATTATATATATATATATATATATATATATATATGAGGAGGGATCCACTTACACCATTTTTTGGTGACACCGAATTACACACTATATTTTTAAAGTTCAAACAGTCGATCCAAACCGTTCAACATGATGGATATATTAAAAATATGCTTGCAGATCAAATTTTATATTTTTTTGAATTTTTTACTATTTATTAAGATGGGTACAAAAATTCAATGGTCTGAAAACAACGATTTTGTAAAATACTTAATAAATAGCAAGAAAATAAAAAAAATGTAAAATTTGGTCTCCAAGCAATTTTTACTATGGAGATCGATCATGTTGAACGGTTTGGATGTGGGTGTGTGTATATATGGTTCCCAAAATAAATTAAAATGTTCTCGTAATTAACAAAAGTCTTTCCCTAATAATTAATATAATAATGCTGGAATTTTAAGGTATTTCATGCATAAAAGCCCCGCCATGTCACCTTAATTATATATAAAAGGGCTCGATTTGCAAGAAACAATAATTAAATTCCCTCATAAGTGGCCAATGGTCGCTTTGTAGCTCGACAAACTTACAGTGCACAAGCATATGATATATATATATATATGCATTTGTTGCTTTTTCATGAAGGAATTTAAGCACTAGCTAGATTTGCGGTTGCTTCTCTTAGTAATTAATAAATAAACAATGTGCACCCATGCATATATATAACACAATTTCTACTACGTTTGGTAGCCGTTGAAAGGTGATAATAATAATTATAATTTGCGAAAAAATAATTGAGAAATTCTGATATTACATTTTGACAAATGGATAAGTAAATAAAATATTGTTTCCACCCAATAAAATTGGTCTACAATTTTATATATAGATTAATTAACCTGTAATTAATTTACGGTCGATCGTAATTAGATAAAGCATTGTATTAATTAGAAATAGCAGAGTTATCTTTTCCATTAGGGTATTTAATTGTAGAATAAGTTAATTTA
The DNA here is from genome assembly GCA_964058825.1 of Carex arenaria. NCBI lineage: Eukaryota > Viridiplantae > Streptophyta > Magnoliopsida > Poales > Cyperaceae > Carex > Carex arenaria. The sequence continues at coordinate 113,879 of CAXKVW010000388.1, read as the reverse complement.
AGAAACCACAAAAAATAGTGTATAGCTAAGAAAAATCTTTGTTTAATTTCCTCACGCACACTGTCAATATATATTTGTTGAAACATTAATTGAGAATAAGGTAAGCAAACAACCAAATATAAAAGACACCTTGCTTTATGATTTTTTGTATTGAAATTAATATTCTAGAATAAATATATGTTTATAAAATACATAAATATTCAAACTGTAGCTTTTGCCAACTAATATCATTCACAGAAATTTTTCTTTCAAGCACTTTGCATTTGCCTTTTCATCAAATATATATTTGTTTAACTGAAGAAAGAAATGAATGCATAATTAATTGAAGTTATTCTTCAAATTTCAATGCATAACTAAAATTACTTGTTGAATTCATGTAAAATTGCAAATGATTGTATATCTGAGAGAGTACCCTAATATCATAACATGTAACAGGGTGTCTCAAAGTAATGCATATATATAATAGACTCCCATATACTGCTAATTAATTAATATAATTGGCCAAGAACAAGGAATGTCAAAGAATTAATAATAGAGAGAGCTGAAACATACCTTCAAATGATTCAGTGCTGTCAGAATCCCAAGAACCTGAATCTTCACTTGCTGTGGTTCTATGCTTACGTGTTCTATTCTGCCCGGTCGGGGGTTTTCCATATGTAGTGTTGCCGAACGGTGAATCCTTACTTGAGGTTTCGCCACGCTTGAATGCAGATTTGATCAACTTCTGCATGCCTCCTTTCTTGCTGCTCTTCTTCATGACAATTTCATCACCATGGTTTATAGGAGGCGGTGTCTGGTAGAGAGTGGTGACTCCTTCAGCCACTGGCTCGGAGCGGTCTGTCGGCATGCTTTAATTTGTTGGGGAATTTCAGAGGCTTTTGATTTATTTTTTCTAATAATTTTTTTTTAAAAACTGCAGTGTTGGTATCAGTTTTTGGTTGTGATTCTGGTAGAGAGTTGAAGTGGTATAAAGAGAGGAGAGAGAGAATAGAATGCCATATAAGAGACCAGAGATGGAAAGGGAGGTTGGATTGAGGGAGGATTGTATGGATGAGTAGTTGAGTATCATTACAGGCGATTTTTCATTTTTTAAGGATTAATGATTTGAATACCTATAATATGAACCCATATGGTTCTTGACTATTTTTTTACATATTGGATTTTGATTAAAATTGACAAATTAATTATGCAGTCACAAAAAAAATTCATTTTCTAAGACAGCTCCAAACAGGGAGAACAATTAAAGAGAAGTGGAACGAAGGAAAATGAATCAAGTTTCTAATTGTGTCTGACGAGAGACGTTTACTTGCTTCAGAAACAAAACAAAAACTTGAGAGGGAGCAGAGGAGGCCAGAGAGGGTTAATTGTATATAGAAACTTGGTGGTTTCGTTCACTTCCGATTTAAAATATAGATGAAGTGAACTCACTTCCTTCACTTCCCATTAATTACACACTCTCTTTGTGAAGCACGCTCTAAGATGTTTTTAACAATCTTTGATTGATTATTTTAGCATATCAAAATATTGAGATAATTAAGAAATATCCACATGCCTCTTGTTTAGTTGATTGATCAATTTTTTCATTACTTTCTATCATGCCATAATTTAGAGCAATTTTATTAAGCTTCATATTTATATTCGTACTTAAATTTTTGTTTATCTTAAGCATAGCATAAACATGATAGATTTAGATTTACATAGAGTGAATTGGGATCAATTGATCTCATTCATTTCAAAAAAATAAATGTACTCATATAAAATTTAGACTAAAATACTGTGGGTAAAATTGACCCCATACTCAACATGAAAAATTTAATATAACTGACTCCTAAAGTGTGTTTTATCGCCTTAGCTTAAAATTAAGTCCGACTCCGCTTCTGAACATAAATATTAAAGTTCTTGAACGCATCCTAACATATATAACAAATTTCAAATTTATGATTTCAACACATATAACAATACCCTTCCTATAAAAATTTCAACAAAATAAAATAATTTATCAAATACTCATTTCTTTTATTCCATTTCTTCCATCATTCTCCATCCAAACATAATTCTCACGAAAAACTTAAATCTTCAGCAGAATTTTAAAATTGTAACTTTTCACATACAAACTTTAATTTAATTAATAACTAGACCAAATGCTGGTTATACAAAAAACAATTACCTTCAAGCTTTACAGAGAGATTGTTATCTTAATAACTAAATTAAAAGTTGGTTATAAAAAAAAATATACACATCTTCAAGTTAGAGTGAGTTTTAGTTATGTGCAAGTAGCAATTAATAAAAAAAAAACAGTAAAAAAAGCCAGTTGTATACAAAAAGTTAGCCGAGGTAGGAATAGGATGTGAGTACTGATTGGTGGATTCTTTTGTTCGCCTCAATTCCATTTAACAGGATTGAAAAAACTGAGAGCAGCAACACGGCAACAAGTGGACCCACATGCACTAGGAACCAAGTCATCAAACAATATTAGCCACAAAATTCTCTATAAAATATATGAAAATTCAAGTCCAATGAATAAGACAAAAGATTTATATGTTTATTTATTAGAAATTAAAAAATAAATTAAGAAACAAGGTGTTTTTTTTTTTAATTCTGTCTCACTTATTTTTACATTGAAAATTAATTAATAGAATCGAATTATTAGTTCAATTTTATTTATTTTTAATTCAAATATAATTTAATTTATACACTTAAATTCACATTCTTCTTAGTGAGACCGAATCAATGGTTCAGTCTTAATTTCTTTTAGATTTTTTGTGGTCAAAGCACGCTGTAACTTATGAAAATTACTGGTTCTGAACTTTTAATTTGATCTTAGCTAGTAGATACCCCCAATGGGACCAAACGGTTAGTTCGATCCCATCTATTTATTTTACGGGTGCAAACGGATTGGATATTATCCGTCAGTATACGGATTCGAAAAATAGATATGGATATCTGATATTCGAAGATATGTGCGGATACATATACGGATATGGTTTTAAATTTTAATTATTTGTATCAGAATAATAGTATACCATATAGTTTAATATATATTATGAAAAATTTATGTTATTCACCGTTATAAAAACACAAATATCCAATCCGTATCTGTATTCATATTCATATTCAAAATAAAAACGGATACGGATGTGGTTTTACCACTATCTGATCCGTATCGGATCCATTTGCACCCCTAATTTGATCGAAAAAAACAACATATTCTAAATTTCAAAAAGGCAAAGTCATATAAATTTCTAAAAAGCCAGTTCAGATTCTGTGTCATTTGATGGAAAAAAACAACATATTCTAAATTTCAAAAAGGCAAAGTCATATAAATTTCAAAAAAGCCAGTCCAGATTCTGTGCTGACACAGGCTTTTCAAAGGAAAACTAGAGAAGCAAAGTCATATAAGATATGCCCCCTGATTCAAAACATTTCAGAAATCTGTATTTAGATTTCAGACAGCATGCGGACATCACTGTTTTTACCGCCATGACAACATGGCCCCACGTATTATGCAACAGGACATGACTTTCCATTTTATTTGAATTTTAATTATAACGTATATCTAGTTTTATGGTATATCTTATTTAATATTTTAAAAAATATTGCTAAAACAAAAATCACAACTGCAAATATATATATATATATATATATATATATATATATATATATATATATATATAGAGAATGACTAATATGATTTCAGTAGCATATGGGCCGAAGTGCTTACGGTCCAAATTTGAAATTTCAAAATCCAAAAGGTCGATCTGAACCGTTAGATGTGTTCTCCATATTGAAAAGTGCTTAGAGACCAAATTTTACATTTTTTGGAATTTTTTTGCTATTTATTAAGCCACTTTGAAAATCGCTGATCCAATGGTGGCACTGTTGGGTTAAGCCACCGTTGGATCAGCGATTTTCAAAGTGGCTTAATAAATAGCAAAAAAATTCCAAAAAATGTAAAATTTGGTCTCCAAGTACTTTTCATTATGGAGAACACATCTAACGGTTCGGATCGACTTTTTAAATTTTGAAATTTCAAATTTGGACCGTAAGCACTTCGGCCCATATGCTACTGAAATCATATTAGTCACTCTCTCTCTCTCTCTCTCTATATATATATATATATTTGATGCCCAATCAGATATGGTTGAGCAGCATAGGGAGTTCAGATCCTCTGAGGTAACTCTAAATTTTGAGTTTTGATTTGGACTGTCCGATCATAATTCAGTTCGAGGTAGAATGTACACATTCCCTTTAATATTCATGCCAAAAAAAAATTGGAGGGTCCGGATCTAAACTCAAAATTTAAGTTACCTTAAGTGATATGAATTCGGAATCCCAGCAACATTTCTTATTAGGGAACCGAATCTTCTGCCTTCTTATGAGCAGGGAATTCTTGTCCATAAATTCACTGCCGGGTGGGTCCGAGACAAAATTATATCAAATATTTAAATATCAAAATCCACTTCGACCCCACCTGACAGCGACTTTAAGAACAGAAATTTCCTGCTCACCGGGAGCAGGTGATCCGGTTCCTTAGTTAGATACTTAGATTTGCCAACGAAGCTTTAATAGCTTTTTCCTTCTTTTTTTGCTTCTTTGTTTCCATCTATGGTGTAACTTATCTATTTGTTTTCCTATAAATTAGAGTGGCTAAAAAGACTCATTTATTTCATTGAAACAGAATGTTTTTTTTATTAATACCAAATAAATGGTACTAATTTTGTATCAAACCTTCTAACCAAAAATAAAAATACTACTTATTTCTTACTCTCATAATAAAATTCAACATTATAAAAAGAATCACAATATAACATATTGACCACTATAACAATGCTGATCAAAACATTATAACATTACAATATAAAATTCAACATTCCTCTAATAGCTGTCTGCAGAGGAAGACCTATCATATCTTGTGATAATATAAGGATTAATTTGAAAAAAAAAATGTTGCATCACATCTAGCCTTACTCTAGAAATTTGGTAGACTATTTGTTGAAAATCAAGGAACCTTAAAACAAATTGTGTTTCTTTCTAGCCATATAGTCTAAAAAAATGCACCCCTACTTAGTTCCAATAATGATTTATGTTTTAATGATATGCAAGAATATATTTATCATATAAATCTTCTAAATAAGTCTCTATGAAATAAAATTATTAAAAGAAGGTATCCAATTTCAAATAGCATTAGTTACTGTCATTATGTTGATGACACCATTTTTTTTCTTGGAATCTAATTCTAAAATTGTAGAAAAAAAAATATGGTGGACATTAATAATTTTTGAAGCATTAATTATCATGAATCAAAATTAATTTGACCAAAACTGAACTTTTACCTATAAACATTAGTGTGGATACAAGTAAGGATTTAGCTCAGATATTAAATTTGATGCAAGATTACTTCATTCTCAATTATTTATTTAGGAATGTCATTATCAGATAGGATACTAAAAAATTTAGATTGGAGTCCCCTTGTGGATGACTCTAGTTAATGTTGTCTTCAGTGTTGTCCCTCTATATATATACTCTCTCACTTTATAATTTGTCTGATAAAATTCCAAAAAAAGATTGATAGTATTATAAATAAATTGTGGTGGCATTGGGTAGGTAGAAAAAAGAAATCTTAATTTTTAGTGAATTGGAAATATGTATGCTTAGCCAAGCAACATGAGTGATTAGGTGTGTTAGATCTAAAACAAATGAATATTGCTTTGTCATAGTTTATTAAAAATGATTGATTTAGCTCATCCAACTCATCAAATAAATTTATTTTAACTTAGTTTTCTTGTTAATTAATAAAGTTTTATGAAATTATCATTTAGAAAAATTCTAGATAAGACAAGACAAAACATGTAACATATAAATCAGACAAATTAGACAATTTTGTTAAGAAAGGAGAAATTGTATTTTTCCGGTCCGAAGGTATATTCCGAATTCAGATCACCCAGTATTTGACTGAAAACTTCTTAATCTGAACTGTTCTTTTAACTTGGTACAATGTACAAATCATAAAATATACCCTGTAGTTTCTATAGGTACCAGATTGAATTTGATATGATGAAATTAATCTGAGTCGTCCGTTACTAATTTTTTTCATTCAGGTAGCTGGGACGATACGGAGCGCAGGATCCGTATCCTCCCATGTACCTGACTCATCACAATTGGAACAGATGGTCTGGATTTACTCTCAGTCGGTTTACTCGAGATGGCCCAGGGCCAATATCATTTGTTCTTTGAAATTCGTGCCAAGTGAAAAAGAACAATTTTGAGCCGTTGGATTCAATTGTACTCGGTCCGGTAACCTGAGGGGATGTGAATTCCGGAGCGCACTGCTACATCTGTTAATATTATTTAGAGTGAGTCTGTCATGGATCGGAAATTTTTTTTCAAATTTTTATCTGAATTAATCACAGCCGTTAATTTCAAAATGGTAAAATTGGAATAGCTTCCCAAAATAGTCTTTCCGTTAATCATTCTGTTAAATCTCCATCCATTTCTCCCGTCTATTCCTCTAGTTAGATCTCCGTTCTTGGCGAATTCACATCTCTGACATCTCTCCCTCCCGTCGTTTCTCCTCTCGTGGATCGCCCCCTCCCTTGGTGAAGTCGCATCCTCCGAGATACCTCTCCCTCCCGTCATCTCTCCTCTCGTGGATCGGCCCCTCTCTTGGTGAAGTCGCATCCTCCGAGATATCTCTCCCTCCCGTCGTCTCTCCTCTCGTGGATCGCCCCCTCCCTTGGTGAAGTCGCATCCTCCGAGATCTCTCCCTCCCTCCCGTCGTAACATTGGTAAGAGAAATTTGAATCGATTTTATTCAGTTGACCTCTTTTATTTGTTCTACATTTATGTGTAAGATAAGCCCTTTTTTGACACATCGTCTTCTTCCTCTTCTCTCGAATTCCAATTCGGCGCCACCAAATCAAATTCATTGTATTATTTCAGTTTTGTAATATCAACAGTTTCATTGGTTTGTACCAAACTACCAATAGTCATGATTTGCTAGTCGGGGTGTTGTGCGTACCAGTGAGGTACTTTCAGTAGGAGGGGTAATAAGGGCCATGTGGGTACTGATATCTGTCATGTTGGTACCATGAATTGTCTTTGGGATGATATTTTTGAATAAAAGGGTTGGTTCTCTATGATTTGAATCTGTGCAGTTCAGGATCTGTTCTGAATTGCTTGAATATTTAGCTGCAAATTGGGAATGAACTTTAGTTGAAGGAGATTGCAATAGAAAAATGAGTTGTATTATTGCCTTGAAATGTACCAGTGTGTGTAAGAGAAGGAATAAGGCATCCATCTAGCAAATCATGCCTCCATTTGAGAGAAGAGGTGTTGTTTTGCATTGAGTTTTGGATACTCATATAAAGTAATATTCTCCTATTAACGATTGTTTCTGAGTTGAGTAATATCTTCATACCAGTATAATATGCATCACTAAAACAGTACCAGTATATCTAATTAATGAACTTTTAGTTGGTACTTCAAATTGCTGCATTTGTAATTCGTATTTTGTGGGGTATTTTGTGTGAGATGTATTCAAGTCCCAAAAAGTTTTTAGACTTGATAAAATGCCCCAGAAAAGAGTGAACCTGACTCCCCATCCAAAGAGGAAATATCCATGGCCAACAGAAATTAAATTGCACTTGCAGGAGAAAGAAGATTAGGTAGTGAATTGGGTTCTGAATTGGGATGAAATGCCTAGTCGAGTGTTTATAAGCTAACAAAGGATTAAAGAATCAGGGGCAATGAAGCATGAGTCCCACACTAGTGTCATTTGGTTGTCTGCTAGCACCAAGAAGTACTGTAGAACTTAAAGTCTGAACAAACAACATTTTTTTTTGCCAAATTGAATGAACAACATCAAAGCAACCTGCCCCCCACTATCTGATCATTTAAAGTGGTGCACCTTGATCACTTGTGGCACGTGTGAGGTAAAAGAAACAAGCACAATAACGACCGAATTATTCTATGGATCATGTTTTTTTAAAGGTAGTATAAGGCATGTTACAGGTACTAATATTCTTAGAGTGAGAAAAATAACATTGGAGCTACAAAGATTGTAAAGCTCTTACACCACTAACAAGCCCTAAATGCTAGGGATATACAGTACCCTTATAAAGGGCAACCTTTCTAACCCAACAGGTCTGTTTATGATTTTTCAATTGAAACAATTTTTTTTTTTGGTATGGTATCAAATTTGGTGGGGCATGTACTGAGAAGCACTGGCCTCTCAAAGCATGTTGCATTGGTGCAGTTATTTTCCTTAAATGCAATTCTAGCACTGTCTAGATAAATAAGTAAATAATTGGATGACTTTCAATTTATTTGGGGCATTCTCTGTATTTGTATAACACCCAACTTTTGTAATTACAGGCGTAACAATTAAAGACTAGTGTCACTGTGTACTTGCAAGTAATATTTATATTTTGAATAAACTAGGAAGTAAATGATATAAAAATAGTTAATCAAGCACAGTCACTGTGCATTTCGTCTCTGATGCATACATCCCCGACCAAATACTGGTATAGACCACAGCAATGTACCAGTGCCAGTACCAGAATTTCGCCAATTTTACAACTAAGAACCTACTTTTTCTGGGATTATTCATGAATACTGCCACTGTAAAAAAAAATACTCCATTTACAAGCTAATTACCAAAATTTCACTAGGCTTATTGAAAGAAAACAAAGCACAATACTTTAACCTTTCCATCAGGTTATGTTTAGATGCACCAAGAATATGGGCTATTCGAGAATAGAAGCTATTTGGAATAGCAATGTGCACACTAACAACATATTTTCTATTCAACATATGTGCACACAAATATCTCATGTACCAATTCATCCACTTTCTTGGCTTGATCTCTGAAAATCTTGGTGCACCTCTCCCTCCATATACAAATTGTGATATAAGCATATCTGACCTTGCTTTTTTTGGTATTTCGCTGTGCGTGATTACTTGCGTCGGTGGTACCTGCAGGTCCAATATTGCTGCCCTGTTTGATTCCTTTTGTGCCAGAATCATATAGAGCTGCAGCGTTAAAGGGCATCTATTGAACATATGGTCAACTGTTTCCTCGGACGACTTACATAAGATGCACCAATTTAACATTTAAAATCCCCTTTTGTCTTAAATTTCGGTACAATTTGTTTGATTTGACCAGAGATTCTCTGGTTAAATTAATGTCTAGAAGCTACAAAATGAAACTTTTATTTTGAATTTGGAAATATACTAGTATGAAATTCTGCTATGTTCACTGTTAAGGGAAATTGACTGATATGTCCTTGTTCATTGTTTACAATTAGAAAGATTGTTATTTTAGTTTTCTAAATTAGCCTTTTTTTATTTGTTAGTTTATAAAGAGACTGATTAGATTGAAATTTTATCAAATACCTTGACAATTAGAAAGTTTGCTATTTCAGTCTTATAAATTTCAGAAGATTGACTTTTTTAATTTACCAATTGCAAGGTAGCATCACTAACAAATAATTTAACTTTTGCAGGGGCATTGAGGAGGAAGAGATTTGAAGGAGAGGCCAAAGCAGGTCTCGCACGGGAAGGGGCCAAACCGAGTATAAACTATTTGCCTGTATTTTGTAAAAAGTGAAATCAATATTCATCCAACAGATCTAAGAACATCAATGTTTGGTTGTGCTAAATGATATTATATCTGTTGGTGATGGCACCTCTATAGCACCTTTCGTATCAATAAGAAGGCCATGGTCTTCTAGCCTTTCTTGATGGCACCTCTACTGCACCTTCGAGAATTATACTCGAATCATAAATTTTTGATCCTGCTGAACCGAATCCAAACTATTCGTTTGTTACTATGAGTAAGAAAAGGTTTAAACATTTCTTAAATTGTTGCTCTTCTTTAATTGAAAATTTAACTTTTCTTTTTTAGGGGTTTATTAAAATTAAATCATTTTGACTTCAAATTGAAAGCATGAGAAAGAAGAAATCAAATTTAAAGAAAAAGGGAAAAATTACATGTATAGAGTGCTGCTATCCCCAATCGGCCTCAGATCCAAGACCTGAAGAACAATCTCAGGAAGATCCGAACAAGAATTTGGATTAGGATTTGCGATTAGAGTGGCAACCCCTCCTGAAGTCGGCAACTTGTCAATATCTTCTTGTTTTTCTTAGTCTTTTTTAGATCTGAAATTTACGTGAGAAGAGAGAAGGGTTAGAGAGTTGGGATAAGACTAAGCAAGTAATGGACTCGACAAATCTGTCAAAGAAGAGCGTGTTCTTTATTTATCCGAATTTCGTTTAGGCGGGATATTGATTTTCGGACACATTTGACGCTTGTTTTTCTTTCTCCATTTCATTGCTCCAAAAATTTCCCTGAACTTGGTTTTCTGTATGCATTTCTATGTAGCAATATATGTAGTGGCTAAATGGACGAGAGTAACAGTGACAATATACGCATATAATTCGCGAATAATTTGTATTTTATTCATTTTTTTTACTTTTTCGAACCGAACTATATTTAAAATGCAAAAAAAAACATATAATACGTTTTATGCGCGAATAGAACGCAAATCAGATTACACAGAACGGTATCCCATTGTTCCATTAATGAAGCTCAGAAACTTGAGATAGGCACTTTCGAAGACTCCAGTATCCGAAACTGTCAAATATTAGATTACACAGAACGGAGGAGTGGTGGTTATGAACATCGTGGTTATCAGTCAAAGAATTTGTATAACTTCATCTCTGAGCAAGAGCAGTCTGAGATGCTTGCAAATGATGCAGAGCAATTAAGGCCACATGATTTTACATGATTTTAATTTACCTCGATCCAAATTGGTGTTGGAGTATGATTGCAATCTGACAGTCAATTATGATGGGATTAGATTGATAAAATAACATATCATACTGGTTTGGGTAATATCGCTGAGATTAAGGCCACATGATTTTAATCTACCTCGATCCAAATTGGCAAACCGTTCCACATGATCTCTATATTAAAATGTGCGTGGAAATCAAAAAAAAAAATTAACAAAATTTTCAATCTGAAAGAGGGAAGCCGAAATTGAACTTTTTTTTAACAAAATTATAAACCAGAATATTTATTGTTGCACAAATTAATATGACTTGCTTCTCAGTTAATGTTTATGTTTCATGTGTTTTGTTATATTTTATATTTTTCTTTGATTATTTCAAAACAAATTTGGAATTGTTTCACTGCAGATTAACCGTCGATCGCTCATGTGAAAAATGAATTGACAATTATAAGTATGATTTAACCATAAAGTCGGTAAAAAATTTGAATTTTTTTATTTTTTATTTTTCATATTATTTGTGGTACATACAGTATCTAATTTTAGATATTGTACATGTGTAAATCTAAGCCGTCCGATAGGTAATGTGTTATCCTGATCTAGATAGCGCGATATAGCATTTTTTTAGTCTAACCATAACTTCGTGATCTAGATTTGTGAGGTGAAGTACTAAATAGCAGTGTTGTAAATAACGGTATGTGGTCATCGGACGGACGGGGTGCCGCCAAGCGATTAATCGGTATGCGGCCGATTAATCGGAATTATGCGGACAATTTAATGTTTTTATTAAATTTATGTGTATATATCATAATTTATTTAACTCATTAAACTTATCAAAAAAACTTAATTTAAATTAGTTTTATTATTATAACATGACACTATGCTTATTTCTCCGTAATACATAAGCATTTTGCATGTGTAAGTAACACATTTATTTAATGAAAAATAAATTTGAGAATTAAGCCTTTTCAAATACTAATAACATATTATTTGAAAGAAAGAAAACATTCCAACATAAAATCACTAAATTTAATTTATGATAATAACATAATTTCATAAATAAACATGTCGTACTAATTGAAAAAATTACATCAGTAAGTAAAAAAAAAATATGGTATATAAATAATAGAAAAATTAATCAATTTCAAAGTAAGTAAGAAGCAAAAAATATATATATATAAAATATTGGATGTATATCCAAGCACAAATAAAACTACAATACATGATTTATAAACCTTATTATCACACACTATTATAGGAAAAAAAACAATGTGAAAAATAAATTTTCACTGGAATAAACAGAAAAAAATGGGAATAAACAGCTGATTAAACGGAAAACGGCCGATTAAACGTTCGAAACCACAAACAGGTGTCCGTTAACAATGTGCATAACGATGTGGCCACCGTTTCTATTTAAACGGCTGTTAATAGCATTTTTTACAACACTGCTAAATAGTACTATAAAGTCACACATGTTATAACATATTTTAATTCTTTATTGAGTGAGGCTATGATACATTGCAATACGTAAATTAGTTCGTGTATTGAATTCATATCTCTGTTTTCAAAGTCAAAATAATTAATCCGAACCGTTCAACATTATTATCATATGAAAATATACTTGAAGATCAAATTTTATATTTTTTGAAATTTTTTACTATTTTTTAAGACAATTAGTAAATCACTTTATCTAAAAATTCTGAACCAATCGAAAGTAGTGATTTTCTGCCAACATAAGAAGAGTCAAATTATTCTAAAAAATATATAAAATTTGATCTCCGGGAATACTTTCATATGATAATAATGTTGAATGGTTCGGATTTATTATTTGAACTTTGAAAACGGAGATATGAATCCAATATACATACTAATCCGCACATTACAGTGTACCATAGCCTCACTCTTCTTTATTTATACGAGTAAAAGAAGAAAACAAATTGTATACATGTGAGTCTTGACATCTGCAAACAAATATTGTGTTGTCTTGCCTCACTACGAGGGCACCTAATAAAACCATAAATTATAGGCGAAGGACGTAGTAGTGAAGTTTAGGAATTCACTCTATCATATCTTTAAATAGTTTTTCAACTATCATATCTTTACATAATGTAATTAATATACTGATCATTTTTAGTGATTTGATTTCCATAATTTCCTATATTAATGTTTCCTAATTTAATCAAGTTCTAAACTTGAAGATCCACAAATTTAACATCCTCTTTGTTTATTAGAATCTGATGTCATTGAGGATCAATGAAACAAATAAATTATTCTGAACTATGTATAATGATTATAACAAATAAATGTAAATAATTATTAAGGTTCTGACTTCTGATAACATAAAGCACCTCTATAATTAAATATTAAATTATAGTGCATAGTTTCGATCTAATTCGTATACATTGCTGTGAACAACATGCTTTTGCTAGCATTACATTAATAAAGAGAGGAATGACCAAATTAATGAAGAAAAATAACCATATTAAGAATAACCTAGAAAAAATTGCACAAGCAAAAATGCCCAAAACAACAAGGGTATTTTGGTCATTCGAGAAATCAGGTACAAAATTACATATTCCATATCAGGATTGACACTAAAAGTAGCTATATCGTTGTGTACTGACATTTGCGCCTTTTTTTTTTCCACTTTTTAATATGCACTTCTTTTGTGATACTAACACAAGGGACATTTTAATTCAGTTTAGTATAGTTAAGTATTGTTAATCTTTTATTAAGTTGGCTCATTATTTTGGGATCACAAGCAGACTTTTTTTGTAAATCATAAACCATTCAATCTAATTATTGCTAGTAATTAGCAGTCTGGTTTCAATAGGTACATATCTTGAGATTATAAGCAATCATCATATACACAGGTTAAACCTTCTCATATTATGCACAGTTAAGCCCCCTAAAATCTACAACCATGAAAGTTATTTTTTTAAGGTCAGTGAGTTATGAGTAGGAACTCCTGACAATTCTATTGATTAGTAAAAAAGTATTTACAACAAGGTCCCTATTTTATTGGCTATTTACAAACATTTCTCTTGAAAAAAGTAATTAGCTTTTATGAAAAGGAAAAAAAATAGATTTCAGTAATTGATTCTATAATATGGAGCTACATGTTTTCTCTAATACTACATCGATAAAAAGACAAGAACCAGATTAAGGAAGAAAAAAAAAGCGAGATTGAGAATAACAAAAATTAAACATAGCAAAATCCTCATTTAATAGAAATTTTTTTTTACAATAAATGCGAAAAACAACAAGGGCATTTTGGTCAGGAGTAACACTACCATAATACAATTACATCTAACTAAATAAAAATATTTGCAGCCACAAGGACAAAAAGAACAAACTAAAATTGAAGCACAATAGATATATACCTTCAGCATATTTATGACTCGTAAAATATTTATTACTTTGTCATGCAGTCTATTTCTTTCGCAAACATCACTTTTTACCAATTATTTTGGAAAATTGCACTACTGACAAGGCACCGTGCTCTATGTCACTCCTGCAAATAAGGTGGTTCTCTTGCAAATTCCATTGCCAGTATTGATGGGGTACACAATGGCTTGAGACCTTCAATTCAAAATAAAAATAAAAATTCAGTACCCCATTACTGATTAGTTTACTCATCTGAACAAGACCATGCCAGTCCAGCATATGTATGTCTGGCCTTTTTGTCATTTGTGTTTGCCTAATCAGGAAAATATAACAAATATAGGGTTTTAAGTCACACCCATAGTGTTAAAGATTTCATTATGAGTGAGGAAAATCTCAAGATTTGCAGAATCAGAATATGTCAGGTTTATTTCTACTTAGATGCCACTATTGACCTTCCTGATTATTTTATATTTTGAATTCGAATTTCAAGCTAAGTAATAGCTAGAATCAGGCAGTCCAGCATATGTCTGGCCTGATTAGTTTACTCATCTGAACAAGACCACGCCAGTCCAGCATATGTCTGGCCTTTTTGTCATTTGTGTTTTGCCTAATCAGGAAAATATAAAGTTTCTGCTCAATCACCTAGTGCCAAAGCTTCAATGGTTAGTGATAAAGTGCTTTTTTCCAACTTTCACTAACACAAATAAAAAGTCTATTCTCTAGGGAGTTGAGGAACAGTGGAGTCTGTTTGAAGGCATTATGCAATTTAGTGGAGGTTTGAAGATGTTTTATGCAAATATGCTTAATGGTTGTTTTGCTGTATTTTGTCTAGCTTAAGTAATACTTCTGAGGGGTTTCTTTAGATTTATCAGCAGTTAGGGGCAATACAGGTTGCACCAGGTTGAGCGTAGTCAGATTAAGGGGGGGCAGGTAGTACCAGTTGAAATGGTTTCAGCTGGTTAGCAGTTGGTAGTTTTCTTTAATTGTGAACCTCGTAACATGAATTTATTTCTGATTAATAAATCCAGTTGCTCGTGGATTTCAAAAATAAAAATCTAGCCTCAACAAGTACCTAGCTTAGTTCTTTTCTATCCTCAGAACTGGGCACCTCATCCAGCAAGGGTTTCAGCAGCTGGAGCTTTTCGTTTCTGAATCACCAAAGCATAGAATTGAAAAAAAAAAAAATTCACAATCAAACAATATCAAAGCATAGCTCATGAGTAAGTAGTGATACAGTAATTTCAGCTCAACAAAGAATTGCAAATATACCAGATCCCCTTACTATCCAATAGAAATTCATTTCCAAATATACCCAAGATTTTAATCTAGGACGAAATAGGCAGACTCCGGATTTTGGACCATCAATGAAGAGTGTAATATTATACTGATATTAAAGTTTAGTTGGTGTTACATGGCCACATCTTCATGTTTATTAATAGATTAAGCCTCAAGCAAAATTGCATCAAGAAAAGAAAATAACTAAATGAGATCAACCGGTACTGAACAAAATTTCAGACACTACATATTGCTATTTACCACAACCTAATCATAGAACATAGCAAGTGCTCGTTTCACCTGTAATACATAAAATTGACAACAGCACCGAGATGTTAAAAGGTGCATAAAATAGAAGTAGAATAGGGAGCACCTGTGTGCTCGTGGCATCCACCTATAACTGCAATCTTACATACAAATTCAATAGCAACAACAAACTAAGCACTCCTACAGCAATCATATTTCAACTGTAAAGGAGGATAAAAATGAAGAAATAAGAGTACTTGCTTGACCTTTGTAGCGGGTTCGATCTAGAACTGGGGTTACACTTCGTATGACGGCTTCAGCGTCGGCCTCGGGCATGGAGATCGACTAGTCTCCATTTGGGAGTAAGAGGTTCGCAAAGTGTACGAAGCGCCGGAAATCATCTGCTTTGGAATGGCCAAACTTCCTCAGTTCTTTGGCGTCCTGAAAAGCTCCCACTTGACAGCTTCCTCTCCAGGGCGTCGCACGTACACTGCCAGGCTGCCTTTCCTTTCGGCAGACAGGATCCAGCGCTAAAGCGAGCTCCAATAGAGATTTCGCTTCTTATGGAGTCCCTTGACGGAGCAGCGAGGCGTTGGTGGAGCTGTGGAGGGATTTCCCGGTGGAAGTAGCCGCGGCGCTTATGAAGGAGGCGGAGGTCGGGAGGTGGAAACACTTGCAGAGTTTAGAGAAAGGGCGAAAAGAAATGGAGCTGTTATTTGACTATTTTACCCTTCCGATAAAAGATATTCCGTTAACTTTAACGGAGAAAGTTTATCTTACGAAATATCTGAACCGTTCGATTATGAACGTATGGACGGTCCAAATTTTTTCTGGTCCATTCCAGAATTTGCCTATTATTTAATATATCATTGTATATTGATCGGTCATATTGGGTCAACCCGTGATCCAACAAAATCGTGTATGAATCAGAAATTTTATGATCCGTATCAATTCGTAATTTCGTATCGAGTCTAACTCGAATAAAAATAAAAATAATATATTATATTGATCCCATCCAATTTATTGAGGTGTTCGGATTGTATTAGTTCAGATTCTAATTGAACGGTTGACGAGTTCATATTACGCAAGTATTTTCAATCTGAGTTTGAATCTGGACCGTCTGATATGTTTTGACATGAATATGAAAAGAACCCGTGTATTCTAACCCACGTCAAATTGACTTAAATTTTGATCAGACAGTCCAGATTCAAACTCAAAATTTGAGTTACTTCAGGGAATCCAGAGACTACTCTTGACTGAATTACCGAAATAGCAAGAATTTTGGACTTGAGATTTGATGGTTGTCATGTTTTATATTGCGCGCCTTTCCAATACTGAGGGCTACAGCCTACAGCCCACAGAAACAATATTTTAATTTTACTTCCAATAGCAGCACATCTCAAAAGAAGCTAACAATTTTTTTTTTTTTTTTTTTTGAAAACTTGGTAGCGGCTACCAAAGAAACTAACAAAAGTTGAATGAAACTAACATCCAAATTTGAAAACAATGTTAATTTCATATCAATAATTAAATAATAATTATATGAATCTCCACACTTCTGTCTCCTCTCTGTCTCCGTAACTACAGTTATGGAATATATATTATGGTCCACACTAATTATATGATCCCCTTCTTAGTTCATTTACTTTGTTCTCATGTCAATTTTCATAGGTATAAATATTTGAAAAATAACATATTAATACTTACAAAGTAAGATCTTAACATTTGCATGCGTAACTTGATATGATGATCTCCATTTTTCAGTCCTCCAATGGCTCTCACATCAACTTTCCTCTAATGAAATAGTTATATAATTGTGTGGTGATGTCCCCCAAGTTAGTTATGGAATTTAAATATGGAGATAATGCGGGAAGAGGGATACGGAAATATTTATCAGGATCTATAATTAAATTGTAACGCTGTAAGTCGGTGATAAATGCATTAGTAAAAGTTTGTATTTGGTTGATGTTATATGGACATATTTCCTTTTCTTAATTCACTTGTATGTTAAGTATTTTATTTGCCAATTTCATATTTGTAAATCTGTGTAATATTTGATTGTTAATTATCCCAAAAAACTAACAACTTTTCTAGATTAAATATAATTCTTGGCATAAACTATTTTTTTAATTTTTCTTAATAATTACCAAGCGATGGAGAAATGTCATTGTGCGTAGCTGATAGCAAGAAATTCGAAGCGTCAGTTCTAATGTTCAGTTAGAATTGTTCGATATGCATCAAAATTTATACAAACGGTTTTAAGATTTGTGTGGCTGGATCAAGTGCCCACTAATCTTTAAATTTATCGAACGGTTTCGATCGAAAATCAAACTGAATTTGATTTGATGGGTATCGGACCGACCCCGATCAGGTAAAATATTTTCTACTAAAGGTGTACTCTGGTTAGGTTCAAAATCAGAAGCAAAATCGGTAAGTTGACCGTACAATCAGAATTGGATGAATCGAAAGAAATTGGCCGAATCAACTCAAAAACTCAGAAACTCGGATTTTTCAAAATAAATATTTTATATTAAAAAATAGAAAAACTCTGTAGAAAATTATTTTGTCAAAAAAATATTACTTTTGTTCTCTTTGATTTGGTGTAGTATTGAAAAATAATTGTGACGTATATTTTTAAAGTTTGTGATATTTGATAGAAAAAAGTGAACGCTATAAGAATTATGGAAAGTATTGCATTCCAACATTAAATTCTTATTTTTGTTAAATAATTAGAATTGTATCTGAGTTCATGGTGAGCTAATAATTGATAGTATATCTAAATCGGGCAAAACTCGAATCATCTCCGACCAGATCCAATTTGATTCGGCCAAATCAACTCGAAATCGGATGATTCTCAAAACCATCCATGGTTTTACCCCATATTCTAAATAGCTAGCTATAACTACGCAATAGCTGCGCTATAATTTTTTCAGACCTCAAAGCTATAACGCTATTAACCGTTTTTCTTTTATAATGATTCTAAATAGGTAGCTATGGTTGCACAATAGCTTTTTCGAATCTTAAAAACTATAGCGCTATAATCGCTATTTAGAACCTTGGTTATACCTCATAAAGTAACAGAGTAAATACTAATTTCCGCTAAAAGGAGAGCCAATGCCTCTCTGTTTCCCCATTATTGGTAGTTAACTAATTATCCACTTGGCACGAGAATACAGGTTTAATAATGAAACATTTGGCAACTGTGAAATACCACATTGGGAGTAACCCCAATGCTTCAAAACTCTATATCTGTGATGATTTGCTAAACCATGGGACAGAAACCTGAGAATTGGATATTCATTTTTATTTTTGTACATTGTTTCTAGGTAACTTGTGTGGCAAGAATTAATGTAGACATCAATAGTGGTAGCATTTAATTTGGATGTAGGGAAAAGGGATCTGAACGAACACATCAGATAATTTAAATCAAAAGCAAAGAACTCTGATATTATCCTGACAAATCTGACACTGAATGTGGAATAAAGGCAGAGGTTTGATTAAAATGCTCACACTTATCAATTATATCAATAAAATTAAACAGATGAAAGTCCATTAAATTAATTTGAGTCCAAAGTAACATTCAGCTTTTTCTTTGCCTTTGTAAATTGTTTTACTTCATTTAATGAAAAATGTTTTGTGTTAGTGCATATATTATCAGATTCTAAGAAAAAAACAAAATTGTTGAACAAAATCACTTGATAAATTACTTGAAAGGACGATATAAAATGAAGATTTCATGTACATAATTCATTTAAGCCCCTCTTAAGTATACAACAAATTAGAAGTCATACTCCATATGCAGCCATCCTTTGCAAAATCTTAAATTGTTCTGGTAATAAAAATATGTATATGTGTAGAAGAGTATAAATCTAACTACATGATCAATCCACTCTAAGTCCAAGGCAAGGTCAAAAGTGGAAATCTACCATCAACTTATTCTCAAAATGTACAAAAATACATATTATAAACAGCAAAAAAATAAACCTGGATCAACCCAAATTTAACATTACCAGTAAAAATGCTAGTACAAACAACACGTACTCTTCACTGGGGTTTCCTTCTCCTGATCAACGGGGACAGTAATGTCTGTCCCTTTCAGCAGCCGGGTACTGTTACTGGCCTCCAATTCCTCATTCGCCATTAGTGATTTCTTACTTACAATCCGGTAAATCTCTGACAGAACCATCAGAAAAGCTATCTCCACATTCGTAGACTCCATGGCCGATGTCTCCATGAAAAACAAGTTCTCATCCTGTGCAAATTGTTTTGCATTTTCAGTCGGGACGGCTCGTAGTGTCCCCAGGTCACACTTGTTGCCAATCAACATGATGACTATGTTCTTGTCAGCATGTGACCGGATTTCTTCTAGCCATCGAGATGCGTGCTCAAAAGATTGTTGTTTAGTTATGTCATACACCAGCATTGCACCTACAGCCCCACGGTAATATGCACCAGTGACGGCACGGTACCTGATCAGAGATGGTTATTAAATTGGTAAGTTGGGGCATGGTTGTGGTCATTACCAGTCAGTGCTGGAACTGTAAATTATCACTTTAAGAGATAGTTGTAAGTTGTTCTTAGATGACGTTTTGCAATTAAATAAAAAGGATAATTCTGGACTAAAAGCACCGCTGTTTGCAAATGTCTAGAATCACAATTTCGTCCACCTTCACTCACACTGATTGCAATTTTGATGTAGTTCAGAGAAAAAGAAAACATTTAATAACCTTTTGTCAGTAAATACTGGTCCCAAGTTTCCCCATTATACTACTCATTTCTGTAAAAAATACTGAAGTCTGAACAAAGTTCCATTTAGAGAGTAATGGTATTATAAAAATTATCTAAAATTAAATTGTCGAATATAATTCATAACATCTTAATTTCTTTATTCTAGAGAGTAATGGTATTATAAAAATTTATTAAAGAGAGAAAGGAAGTAGAAGCAATTAGACGTTCATAACATAACTAATAACTAATCCCTCTATATAAAAATTAAAATAAGAAAAGCTGTAATTTTGTTCTGAAAGTCATGTATTGAGCACCCTTTCAATGTGTCAATAATGCCAGTGATTGAAACAAAAACCACTGATACTGAATAAATTTATCCCTAACTTATTCCAAATTCATGTAAATTGGGCTCCTAAAATTCCATCAAGTATTATTTTTAGTCTCCTACAGAAACAGAACAGTTCAAGTCACAACTGAAACAAATTCCATATACATCAAGAACAAACCTAATAAATAAAGAAATGAAGTTTAATCAATTATAATCAACATCTGAAGAGTTGTAACTTGAAAAATGGGTAAAGAAATTAAGAGTACCTTTCCTGACCAGCAGTATCCCAGACCTGAGCTTTGACAATCTTGTGATCAATCATGAGAGTTCTGGTTTGAAACTCGACACCGATGGTTGCTTTTGCAACAAGACTGAACTCATTTCGAGAGAATCTGGACAAGAGCTGCGACTTCCCCACAGCTGAATCTCCGATCAAAACCACCTTGAATACGTAGTCTAGTCCTCGCTGCTGTGCCTGTGTCTCTATATTCGACATTTTACCCTCTTTATTTGCTTACAGAGAAAGAGAAAGAGAAGGAGAGATCCAACGGTTTCTCTTCTCTCGGACTTGTCGTCGGGGAAACAAGGGGAGTTGGTTACCTATACCGGGGAGTGAGTATCCTCTGAGATATCTCAATTTTTGCGATGACCGACGTGTTCGGTGTCTATTCGGGGATAGCGCAGGGGGGCAGTATTATTTTAACTTTGAGATACGTGCAAAACTATTTAAATGGTTAAGATTTTCCCTAAAGTCATGCAAATTTTGGGATATCTCAGAGGATGTACGGCGAACCCGTATCCTCTGCAATTACCTTTTGAGTTAATAAATCACGACCGTCCGATTTTAAACGGAATCAATCTGACCGTCTAATTTTAACACAGGTTCCTTTAATATTAGTGCGGATCTAGTCCCTACGAATCTTAAAACAGATCAGATGGTGTAGATGCATTAACTCAAAATATTCTCTTTTGAGTTAATGCAGAGGATACGAATTCGGGTACGGCTCCATTAATATGCGGTTGGTTGAATTCAACCTTTCAGCTTCAGGTATTGAAGAGGGTTGAAGATAATTGACAACGCAATTTTGACTTCGGACAGGGCATTTTTTTACATGTTTTGTCATTTTAACTCACACGGACGGGACTATATATGGATTTCTTTACCCACCATAATATATAATATTAAGATCGAGTAACTAATTATTAATTAGACAAATAAGAATAAGAAAGTCTTTTAGAAGGACAAATCTGATACATTGAAGAAAAATAATTATCCCTGCTCTCAATAGATAAATTTCTGCTCTCAAAATATCAGTACCCTTAATTTTATTACTTCATTTTTGGTGGGTTTTGTATCAATTAAAAGTTTGATAGTCTAGTGGAAAATTGTGTGGAGCCAATTCCTCTTGTCACTTTTAAGAAACTTCTGGTGCGTTTGGCATCAACCAAAATTCAATTTGATTAAGTCGGCTTAAGTCTTAATCTGATTTAAGTCGGCTTAAGAACAATATATACATCGCATGTTCTCTCCTCGAAACTGCATTTATGTTGTTGGACAATGTTAGAATGCACTCAACGCGTTGATATTATTAACATATTACCTCATAAATATTTTATTTCAACAACAGCAATAGAGAAATATCTAATTATACAATGTATATATTATATTGTTCATTATTAATGCTCCCACTAAGAGGTCAATAAACCACAACATAAGTATGCTTTATAAATATGACAGTTTCGTACTTATATGCATATAACGATATATATATATTCTACATAACAAAATATCAATTATATGACAAAACCGCAGATTTAGTGTATTGACACGATTGGCACGGTTTCTGATATCTCTCATCTCTCTATGAAGAGACTCAGGTTTAATTTTCGAGAAAACATCTTAAAGATAATAGAATGTTTCGAACCCTTTAATAAAAAAATATAGACAATACAATTACAATAATACAAAATAAGCAGCATAACTAAACAAAACTTGTACATTTAATTTTGTAAGTTTGGTGCAGTGAAGTCACTGAATTGACTCAAAATTGTTAATTAGCAAAGTCTGCCTTAATTTTTTTTTAACTTGTAAACTCAGCCGCATTTTTTTCCTTTACTAATTTACAAAATCACAGAACGTCTTGAAAAATAATACGAGATTTCGTCAATTAATCAGCAATTAAACATGACAAGGTATGATTTAAGACTTGTTTTTGCATTAAATTGCACAATTGTTTGCTATGAGCCTACGAGCATGACTGGAACTTATAAACCTCCTATATTGCTCATTTCTTGCAGCAAGACATAAAAAACCACAAAACTTGTGATTTGTGGCCACTATCTAGAAGCTCGATGTCATTTTCTATACAAAACACTAATATTATTAGCTGATCAACTTGTTGAGTATCATAATACTTCTCAATATAGGCCTCTCCTTGGCTTCATAAACACATTAAATAGATATGTATTCAGTGTCCTCTTATGCTTTTGTTGAAATTCCCAAATTAATTACTTTAACACCACATCCCTATCATGCTAAACACCCTTCTAATTGTAATGGATTTCTGTAAATGATCACTGTACCAGGCTATTTTTTTTTTCTGATGTTTTTTCAGCATCTGATAATTCATCTAAAAGATTGAACGCCTAATAATCATCATCATCAAGTACTCGTGTGATCCACACATTCTATTTAGAAGCACGGAATACCAAAAGATACAAAAAGCCAATTTAAGAACATAATAAAAAACAACACAGAGAAGGCTTAAACCTTCAGGTATCAAACTGCCATAAACTTAAACACAAGCACCCTATTGAATATCTAAAATCCAGAAAAAACATTCCTTTTAAATTACTAGCCAAAGCTACACAGTACCAGTATGTCCGCAATTTATCCTGAGAACACTGAAAAGAAAAATTTAGAAGAAACCCATAACAAAATATACAGGTAAAGTCAATATATGGCAAATGCTTAATTATTGAAATTTGCAAGGTGACAGCTGAAGCAGTAGCCAATTACCAGGTCGGATCAACAAGAAATTATTGTTGCATCCAGATGTGAAGTTTGTGGTAAGAACTGGTCATTTTTTCCTAATAGTAAATTGACTAGTGGTTTACCAAGGCAATTAAGGAAATAATTCACACAAACACCAAAGTATGGCATAATAACCTCCATGTATGTAGCAAACTATGATACGTAATTCACAAAATCGTAAATATCCATGTATGTAGAAAACTATGATACGTAATTCACAAAATGGCAATTTGCAGTCAAATGGCAAAACGTATACAGCTTGTAACTAAAAAAAGGGTAAAAATAAAGTGATAAGAATAGGGACGAAGAGCAGAAAAGAGTATGTCTTACAGCTTGAGAGATGGGACCACAGAGTAGTTATTAATAGTATGCCTTTCTTGGGTTACCCTACAACAATTAACAATTAACAATTATTTTCCCTTTAATAGCTCTCAAAAGTAAAATGAACCAAACAGAAACAAACAAAGAAATACATTGTCCCAACTTAACAGAACATATGAAAATCAGTAAAACTCCTCTTAAACAGTTCTATAGCGGAGCACAGGGAAACACCCTCTCAAACTCATTCATTCAAAGAAAATACATTAGGCTTTCTAAGGTTTTGGAGTGTAAAAAGAGGATGCCATCCTAAAAGATAAATGAAAAGGAAGGTCCTGAATCTTCTATTAGACATTTAGACATCAATGCAATTTAAAAAGCTATGAGACTAAATCGGATACTAGAGGTACATTTAACAGCTTCATGATTACAAATATTTTTGAAAGTCCTAAAGGGTAAGACATTCAAGAGGCCTATGTTATGTATTTGGGGGAGAGTATGTTTCAGGTGAAATAAGAGCCCCTTGAAGTGGCAACCAACAAATAGTGTAACTAGATTAATTATATAGAAAGAAAATATAAGGGGAAGTAGCTTGTACCAGAGGGTTAGGCCGGTGTTTGTAACCGAGCATCATACGCTTCTTGTACTGCTCATAGATATCATCTTCAGCAGAAACCTCACCTGGTTGCACTGCACCCACCCCCAGGTTGTCTTTTTTCACATCTCCAGCCATTACTGGGTCTGACCGACCACTCTTGCCACTCCCAAGTCCTTCCCCTATAATGCAAGATCCAAACAATTACAACTCTATACTATCTTAAGATAAACAAAAGAAAAGAATGAAAAAAAAAATGAGGAAATACATTTTATGCAATGTACCAGTAGTTGCAACAAGAGAAAATAATTGTTTATCTAAATTCCAAAGGTAAATGACATGTGTTGGCAGAATGGTAAAAATCATACATTTCAAATCGAACACAAGTGAGCCATGAGCTCCAAGCTAAACATGCAGCCCTACTTGGGACCACCAACAAGAAAACTATGAAAAACTAACCCCTGAAGTATAATTATACCTTCTTTCCACCCCATCTTCGAAAGAAGTTTGTGACCAATGTTGTCAGCCTGAATCTTAGCTTTCTGTGCAGCCTCTTCTGCAGACTTCTGCGCGGCAGCATCATTACAGCGTGCCATGAACTTCTCTAATTCCTCTTGAGGGATGAAATCGCCCATGTGGTGACCTTTTTTACCTGATCCTGATGCTTTAAGAAAAATAATAACAATAGAAGTTACTTAGTACTTGTTGAGTAACTATTTATACCAGGTTGCTCCTATAAGAATGTAAAACAAAGAGAAGAAATAAAGAAACTAAGCATACAAATAATGTATAACTGCAAAAATCTAAAATCTAAAATCTAACCCAGATACCTGTTCTATCATCTCCAACTAAATAAATTTCAGAATGTCAAAGGTTTTAAAGTTAGCATTCAGCAGCTTACAGTGATAAAGCGATCAACAATTAAAAAAAATACCAACATGTTTTGTTTAAATAATTTTTGTATGCTTTACATTACAATCACGTCGCAGCTGAACAACCCCAAGGTGAATATACTCAGAACCACATATCCAAATAAATTTTGTCAGAACAATTTGAACTCAACCATAGACCTCAACATAAAACCTGACCATTAAAATGAGACTCTTTATCAAAGTTTTCAATAGACACGAGCAACCTGAGAATGTGCAGTATCAGGAATCATAACTGGTAGATCAATCAACCTATCAAAATTGGGGGATAAATGAGATACCTTGAAGGGAAGGAGGTGGGGGCATTTCATCTTTAGATAGGCGATGTGGCCTCTTTTTCTCCTCTTCTGCAGCCTTTTTCATGTAGAACTCCATCATCGCAACTGGATCTGATGGGGGCCCACTTGCTGAACCTGTTTCTAATGAATGTCATGCACTCCATACCAAAACTAATCACTGCTATGAGTTTTGTAGTAAATCTTAAAAACCTATTAAATGAAAGCAAAAGTGCAACCACATTGGTATAATTACTTCTTACTATGTCCAAAAAATCAACGTAGAAAAATCTGAACATATGTTGAGCTGTGTTTTACCAACTTTAAAAAAGGGTATTGTCTATACAAATAAGGTTTACACACCTAACATTTATTTCCAACATTCAGGAACTATGTTCACATATGTCAAAAAATTTGAAACTTAAATGCCACTTCCTGTCATTACCAAATGTTCACAACTACTACCTGAAGAGCCAGCTTCTTGGCTTGAGCCATACAAAGCTGCAGCTGGAGTTTGGTATGATTTCTGTTGAGGCCTGCCTCTTTGGGATCCGCCAGACGAACCAGCAGTAGAAGTATTATTGACTGCATGCAATATGTAGAGATAATGAGAATAACAGTTGTGATAAATCATAGTATGTCCATCAAAAATAGCTAATACATGGATGGATCAGGAATTGATGATATACTAGTTTCATGTACCAATATTGTATGATTACAACTGATAAAAATATAATACGACAAAAGCTACAGACCCACCAACCTGCCCTCAGTTGTGTAACAAAGACTCAAACACCCATAATTGTGCATGCCCAAGTAACTTCCAACTGTACAGAAAGGCATCTATTGCAATTTGTCTGGCCAAATAAACCTCAGTTTATCCGTCAAGAAACAGTTCATCCACCGCCACTATTAAGCCTCTAATAAAAAAGACGAGACTATCCAACTAAACCTCAATTAACTCCATTTACCCTAAATTTTGCAATTGATCCAGAAATATACACTCAATAAACTTCCAATTGAACAATTGGTCCTGCTCAATCAACCATTGATTGTACAAAGTAATCCACTTAACCCTAATTATGCAATCAGCATTTAGTTTTCATTTAGCTGTAAAATTTTAATTTTAATGTCTTTACCATGATGCGATGATGCAGAATGAGAATCAAACTGGGCTAGAGCCTTTTCTTCCTCATGGAGCCTATACTCGTAGTACTTGTACTCTGAGCAATTCTTATCAAACAAAAACCTTGATAACCAAACAAAAGAGTATAAATTCAACTATTAATAAATAACAACGTGAAGTCACAATACATGTACACATTGCAAACAAACAAATGCTTAAGAAAATATTCTCTCCATGGCAAAATTACTTTAAAAGTGTTCTCAGCATCTAATAAGTATGCTTTTTCAAGTGTTGATTTTCATCTTACAGCTTGTTTTTTTTTTATTCTTTAGTATTAGAAAAAAGTTCACTACATTTGTTAGCATAAAAAATACAAAAGAATCATTCTGCAGTGGTCCCATCTACTTGTACAATGTCCTCTTGTACCAGTATGGCCCTCCTGTGTACTAATATGCCATTTTATTTTGTTCTTCAAGTATTTACTATATAATTTCTGGTAAGATATGCTCAAGGCATAATCCTTAAATGGCATGGGTGAGTATGACTCTACAAGTTAATTCTTAATGGGTGCCAATACTAAGCAACTCTATACCAATTGACAGCTTTATCCATAATACTTGCACTGCAATAATTGTTTTCCTTGCCTTACAACATCTCAAATGAAAACAGAAAATATTAATACTAAAAGAAAGTAGAAGAAACAAACTTGAAAGGAGTATCGCCAGGGTTTCTCTGCCGAGTGACGTGCTCATGTTGTCTTCCGTTTTTTGCAACCAAGTTGGCCAGCCTGTCAATAACCTTCCTGACAGTATAATCACTAGGCGGTGATGGCACACCTGTTTCTGCTGCATTACCACTTAAATAATTCTGTTAAATTAATATCAATTTACATATCATTCCTGCATTACAACCAACACCCTACAATTTTGACCAGTTCTCAATTGGGTAACTATACTATCCACTGCACTGCATCAGCGAAAGTAAAATAGAATGAAAAGATGAAATAAACATATCTTGCCAAAAGGCACCCTAACTAATAAGAGCTATTGAGGGGGTTTGAATCCAGTAATTTTTCAATCAACATTACTTATGATAGACGAATTCTCAAATAGGTCAATTAATTATCAGATCATATGAAGAAATAGATCCCAAATAACAATACTGACAACAAAATCTATCCCCCCAGATAAGGTAAAAGACAATTCAATAGGTAGCATGGTGTTATATTTGCATAAGCATTACTTATTACTTGTTAGATCAGAACTACAAATAACTATAAAATACCAAAATTGTAGATAAATGCAATATTGGATAAAAGAAAACTTTGCTAACATGGTGATATATGACACGAATACTGTTACAGCTTTGTGGATTTCTAGCCTTTCCATATGAAGAAATATCGATACTGCCTTCAAACTGACAGAAATCCAGTTGAAACATTTTAAAAAACAACAATAAAGAAGACATTACCAACGACACCATTCTCAGAACCGAGCCCCTGGTCCATTTTGTGACGCTTGGCTGGCTCATGAGAAGAGACTCCATTGTCTCCCTCATCATCCTCTTCATCCAAACCAAATCCCACAGGTGCAGTTACAACCTTTGATTTGGATTTCAAACTAAAAGCAAGCTTGCCAGTGGCACCAGAACTGGTACCAGTTGACTGATCTGTTCTCTTCATAATGCTCCCTTTCTGATCCAAGGGCCTCTTGTTAAGCACAACAGATGGCTTTGCAGGAACCATTGGTGGCACTGAAGAAACAGGTGGTTTGGTGCTTACTGAATTTGATTTCTCTTCCACAACCTTTTGCATTTGTTTGAATTTCTCCATGAAGGACCCATCGTTTGCAAAGAGATCCTTTGCCATTGCCGGTTTGTTCAGCTTCTATTTTATGTCAAATGCTGCACTCTTTAAGCTTTAGCTTAGAGTTTACATAAGAAATAAGTTGACAAATCAGGAAAAGTCTTACAGTTTAAGCTCTAGTCTCTGTAATGTTTCTTTTTATATAATGGAAGGGCATTTATGCCTATTATTAAAAAAAAAGTATAAAGGAGAAGATGCAGCTATTGCAAAGAGCCAAAGAGAATGAACCCAATCCTATCTACTGGTTCCCTTCCTTAGGCTACTAACAAATTCAAAAATGGAAGTCTCGGTTCCATTACACATAACATTACTCTTTTCTGACAAAAACTAAAATTAAGTTGAACAAGAAAATTTGAAGAATTTAATTGATGCATTAGAAAGTACTTTGTACGCAATTGGGAAATGTTTAAGTAGTGCTCAAAGGGAAAAAAAAAATTTTAATAAAAACGAAATAGAGCCATAAAGGCAATAAATCCAAGTTATTAGAACTGTTCATATGACATCATAAGCAAGAATTACCGCATCAGAAATTTAGCATAGGCGAGCAAAATCGATGAAAACGAGATGCAAAACGAAAGAAGAATTTAGAGTTGAAGCAGTTAGAGAATAATAGAAAGCAAACCTTCGATTCACGATTCAGTAGAGAGAAATCGGATAACGAAATTGAGAAAACCTAAGAAGGAAAAATCGGATTACCTCTCGAAGGATGCGACGCGATCCCAATTTTGTGTGAGAAAAGTGAGGTCAGGGTCGGTCAATTTTTTCTAGTTATAATTGAGACTTATGGAGAATTTCATTTGGGCTTTGGGCCAGTCCATTGTGATAGTATTTGGGCCTATTTTATTTACGGGCCTGTATGATTAGTGCGGACTTGCATGCTCCAATCTCAAGAGCTTCCTTTACGGAATGTTAAATTAAATTATGTTTCAATTGTAATTTGAGAAATTAATATTCAGCCTATATAGTTATTATGAGGGATTTTCTATTGCATTAAAAAATAAATGGATTATGTTTTCTTGCTTTCATGCATGGTTTAATATATTTGATCTATCTTGGGGAAAGAAATTATTTTGACATTTGACAATGATTATTTTGATAATAATAAAAACTAATTTTCAAATACAATTTAAAAACTAAAAAAAATATAGGTATTATACTACTATGAGTAGAACTAGGGTGCTCCTAAGTTCACCAAGCCCCTTTGTGAACTCAACTCTAAAATCTATCAGATTAACTTCAAATGACGAATCCAAACCGTTGAAATCCTTCTACTTTACGAGTAATGCGTCTACATGTGAAAATTTTAAAGTTTCATTTTAATTTAGTATAAAGTCAAGTGGTCAAAATTAGAAGGTTTATAAATTAATTTTAATACATTCATTTTTTGAAAGCCTTTTGACCACTTTACTCTATACAAATTTTATTTCAAATTTTAAATTTTTTGCATGTAGATGCATCACTCATAAGTAGAAGGATTTTAACAATTTGGATTCGTCATTCGAAGTCAATCCAATATGTTTTAGAGTTGAGTTCACAAAAGAGCTTGGTGAACTTAGGAGCACCCTAATTCTACTCATTATACTAAACATATATATAGATAGACTAACAATCAAATTTTATACGTACAATTTGAATACTATTCGATGATGCATCAAAAATCATTCATTTCAAATTGCTGAAATGATATGCGCATCGTGTAACTCATATATATATATACATAACTTGTTGATTTTGAAATTTGAATTTTATTTTGAAAAATGATCAAAATTATTTAAAAAATTAATTAACTATATATATATCCAAATTACAGTTGTAGGCAGCTAGCGAGAGAGAGAGAAAGCGACAGCACGAACGAACTGTTTGGCCTGAGAGAATTAATGTGCATGGGAACAAAAAGAGAGAATGAATGTTTGTAATTTTGTACGAGGTGTTTGCACCTGAGCCATTAATTCTCAAGTGATCGATTCATGCATGCACCTGATCATCATATATAGTACAACGTACGTAGGCCATTTCAACACAAACTTACATGCCTGGCGCCTGCGCAACGCGCGCGATGATTGATCAACAAATTCACATGAAAAGAAATGCACTCACTGATTGTCATATATATACATACATATAGCTAGTTGTGTTTCGATCAGTCCCAAATAATTAGCAGAAAGCCAGAAATGCTTCACATGCATGCATGTATATGACAGAATGAATCTGTGCAGAACATTTTTGTGTGAGGCTCAATCTGAACTAGCTATAGCTCAGTCCAAAGTTATGTACTGCCACACTTATAATTTGGATGCAAGTAGAACGGAAATGATCACATGCTCCAGGCTAGCGATGCAAACGGATTGGATAGTGGTAAAATTATATCCGTATCCGTTTTTATTTTCCAAATACGGATACAGATCAAATATTAGACGGATACGGATATAGATATTTGCCTTTTATAATAGTGAATAACATAATTTTTCTTCATAATATATATTATATATGAGGAGGGATTAAGTTACAATAAATTTGAGTTATAACAAAGTTACAACAACGGTTTTTTTTTTTTTCAAATTAAGTCCAAATCGTCGATCCAAACCGTTCAACATGATTATCTAAATAAAATGTGCTTCCAGATCAAATTTTACATTTTTTTTTGAATTTTTTTACTATTTATTAAGATGGGTACAAAATTCAATGGTTTGAATTTGACTAGTTTTTGCAAAATACTTAAAATTTAAAACCATATTTGTATTATACTATATATATATTATATATTTAGTATTCGGATACGGGTAATTAAAATTTAAAATTATATCTGCATTAGTATCTGCACATATATTATCAGATATCTGTATTTAATTTTCGGATACAAATTCAGATAGTATGAAATTGTGTCTGAATAATTGTAACTTGAGATAAAAACAAAAAAAAATAGGTTTATTGGAAAGACGCTATGAAATGTGAACAGTATGATCAGTATTTCCCTTGTGATATAAACCTGTCATATATCCGTACTGTTAGCTAAGTTCCATGATAGTACTGTTTCCCCTAAAATTCCTCTCCAATGTTCAACGTTATTCCCTTCTGATGAATCAGTACATGACATGACATATCAGCTTACAATTGAACTTAATTAATTTCATTGGGATCCTATATATTAATTGAAGATGCACATATGTGATGTGACACACACAGCTTAATTAATTAGGACAATTAATCAATCCTGACATTTCACTTTATTAGGGCTAACTAATTTACATTCTCTAATTAAATACTTATATTTCTTATATTGAATTGAATTATCCCCTTAATTTTTTATCTCATTGATCTGTACTTTATTAGTTAGTTAACATGCAGTTAACTAAATATTAAACTGAGCTAAGTAAAGCTCAAAGATCTGAATAAAAATGTGCAATATATAGTTGGAAGACTTAATTGAACTAAAAGATAGATTATGAGCATGATTGAACTAATTTTTGGGGATGTTTGGATGAATCAAGGAATAGAGCGAGAATAGAGCTAATCTCAAAATTGAGAATAGTAGCTAATCCAATGTTGGGTTAGTACAATAGTGATAAAATCCATCAAAGACAAACAAATAATAATCCAAATTTGCTAACTCAAATAGAACAAACGTAGAATAGTAGCTCAAAAAAGTGCTGATCTAGATTAGTGACTATTCTTCACTCATCCAAATGCACCTTTAAATTAATAGTTGAAGAGTCAAAATCAGCCTTTCTCTTCTTTTCTCATATAGCTATTGTCTATAAGTTTAGCTTTTTATGGAGAACCATATAAAAGCTTGACTAGTTTATATGAAAAAAAAACAAAAGAAAACATAAAATAATAATAATAATACATGACAACAAAGTCCCCGTTTAATTTAATTCCCTCATCAATTAATTGTTCTCTTCAGATTTGTAATCAAAACAATGAATATTTATTCTAGAAATCAACAGCAATAAGCAAGTAATATATAAATCCATCAGATCTTAAAATTAACCACACAAGGTTTATTAATTAAGTCTTGAAACAATTGAACCTAGGCAATATATATCTAGCTAGCTAATTAATAACTTATAATCTTTGTCCCAAACAAGGTTTTATTACTGAACAAATTACAAATTACAAATTACAAATTACAAATTACAAATGATTAATTAATTGATCATCTCGGATGAAAGCGCCTTTTCCTCCTTTAAATGCACAAATGGGTTGCCTAGTCCATAGGCACCATGACCATGTCCAAATGCCTTAACATGGTCCTTTAAAGACCTCTTGTGTTTGAAATCGGTACCACACACGCAGAACCACAACCGACCGCAGTTCTTTTCATGGGTCCGCCAGTCGCCTCTGACAGCTAGGGCCTTGCCACATTTCCGGCACGAGAAGGGACGTGAACCATGGCGTCGTTTGTAGTGGGTTTGAAGAGTTCTGAAGTCCTTTAGAGGCCTTGATCTAGGATGATCTATGTTATTGCGGCATCCCGGAGCACAACAATAGCATTGGAGACGCAACATGGCGCTCGGTTGGATGCCCCTTAGTGAGTCCAGTCCCTTACGGTACTGGGACCCATGACCCCACATGTGCATCTATAACAAATATAGATAAATATATATAGATCAAAAATTCAAAAATATATAGGTGCAATATACATGTGAAGAAACTGCTGCTCTCCAAATAAGAAAGCAGGACTCTGTTATTCAAATCTCAGCCGTTCATCTATGTTAATTTCCGTGCATGAAAAAATTCAACAGCTGAAATTAGAATAACAGAGTTCTGCTCTTCTATTTAGAGAGCAGCAAAGTCAGTTCCAAGAATCTGCTCCTCCATTAATTTCTCTTCATAGGTGAATCTCCAAAACAGACAAATTTATGCACGAATAATCTGAAACAAATGAATAAGTGGATTTGAAATTGTAAGGTCCCTGTGATTCTTTGGAATCACAGCAGATTTATTAATTTCCTATCATGTGATCATAAGAGAGGCCAGAGCAGAAAAAAGATTGTACGGGGGAAAGCGATATATGCATAAAAAAGAATGTCGTATCTTGTTGTCATTTAATTTAAGGAAACCTGAAGCGGATCAATTTAAGGAAACAATAAGCAACACATTTGGATGCATTATTTGCTTATTTTAGCCTACACACACACACACACACACACACATGTA
Organism: Carex arenaria; assembly: GCA_964058825.1. Classification (NCBI taxonomy): domain Eukaryota; kingdom Viridiplantae; phylum Streptophyta; class Magnoliopsida; order Poales; family Cyperaceae; genus Carex; species Carex arenaria. The sequence goes on along the minus strand of CAXKVW010000388.1, from coordinate 79,827 downwards.
TATTACAAATAGAAAATAGAAAGTACTAAGTGTCAGTGGGGCAACCCCGTGATGCTTTGTCAGCCCAAAAAAGTTAGATCAGGCATGGGATCCTATCCATTGTGAACACTGTTTCATAGAACTTGATCAATTTTTTTTTTTTGTTTTTTTATATATCTTCATTAATTGTTTAATTCATGACTAAGTATATAAAGACTGATATCAAAATAAGGCAAGGATGAATTTTTAGAAAATTTGGGGAATTGCATGCATGTATACCCCTCAAAAATTTCAAAGTTACGTATCCCCCTCTAAAATTCCAAAACTCACAAATTTACCCGTTGATTGTATTTTATATTAAAACTCACTTTAAATTTATAAATATCTATTTTAGTCTTTATTAAAAGCATAATAAATTTGTAGTTTGTTTAAGAAAAATACTGATCTTATAAGATACCCATTATGCCCTTTACCTTTTACAAAACACCCATTTTACCCGCAAAAGCCGGATACTCATTATACTAAAAAAAGTGGAAGAATGTATGGTCAAAAAGTTGCTAAGCACACCCTATTAATTGGAATTTGTTAATTTTACCCTTTAAATAATTTAATTTATACAAAAAGTTATACTATTAGTACCTCTCATAAAATGAAATTAAACAACACTTATTTATCTAGCGCCCCCTATCTCAATTTTCTAACTCCGTCCCTGCCCTTTATCCTTTATAAAATACCTATTTTGTCCTCGAAAACAGATCAAATATAAGACCGATAAGTTTTTTACTAGATACAATTTTTTATGCTTTAATGAAGGGTAAAATGGATATTTTATAGATTTAAAAATGGATAAATTTGTCATTTTTGGAATTTTAGAAGGGGGAATACGTAATTTTGAATTTTTTTTTTTTTAGGGGTACACATGAAAATCCCCCAAGAAAATAAATAGCTAAATAAAATAGCAATATCAAATTTACTCAAATAAAGATGAAAACTAATTTCAGACTGGTACCGAGGTAAGTAAGGACATAGGTTTCAGAGATTAGAATAAAGTTTAGAAGTAGTAAACAGAATTTTCTATTTATAGTAAATTAATATATTTTGCTGAGCATTTGTTTATTATTCGAATTCAGTGACACACTGACACTGTGCCAAGTTGAAGAGATGGAAACGGTCCCCTACACTACAGATCAGAAATGGGCCTGATGGACCTAGATGGCGCTATCAGAGCCCAAATACAGGCCCTATCACATACACATGCTATCCAGAATAATTTTCAATTGATTAAGTTCTGCCACCTTTCTCTAAACTGTTTTGGATGCAACTAGAACTGATCACATGCTCTAAGCGCAGTGTGTAGCTTGGAATATTATTTCATTATTTGTACCTTGTGAGAAGGAGGGAGAGAGAAATTAAGAGAGAGAATAGTGAGAATGAAAGATACTCTCTCATTTACAAGAATAAGTACAAAGTTCTACTCTCCAGAGTTTACATGCATGTACAGAAATGAGAACACTGGCACCAGTGCTGTTGTCAGCTGGTTCGATCATCACACTGTTTGGCTTTGGCTCTCATTACTCTCCATTATTTCATGATCAACTCATGCCTCTTGGAGATCAACATCTCTACCTCCTTCATTGGACGGATCCGACTCTGCTGTTATTCAAATGGAATAACAAGACCCTGCTATTTCAAATCTAACCGTTGGATTTATCATGCACGAATCTCAAAACAAATAAATGGTTAGATTTGAAATAGCAGAATCCTATTATCCCATTTGAATAACAGCATAGTTGGATCCTCATTGGACCTTATATATATAGGAAGGATCAAGTTACAATAACAATTTTTTTAATTTTCAAAGTCTAAATCGTCGATCCAAACCGTTCAACATGATTATCTAAATAAAATGTGTTTCCAGATCAAATTTTACATTTTTTTTATTTTTTTTACTATTTTTAAGTATTTTATAAAAACTAGTCAAATTCAGACTATTAAATTTTGTACTCATCTTAATAAATAGTAAAAAAAATATAAAAAATATAAAATTTGATCTGGAAGCACATTTTATTTAGATAATTATGTTGAACGGTTTGGATCAACGATTTGGACTTTGAAAATGAAAAAAGACTGTTGTTGTAACTTTGTTGGAACTCAAATTTGTTGTAACTTAATCTCTCCTCATATATATATATATATATATATATATATATGACGGTGTGATCAGGGACGGAATAAAAATGTTGAGATTTGAAGCCTGAATAAACTAGTTATGCAGGGTAATTTAAAAGTGTTACTACTTTGAAAAATTATGAAATATAAAGAACAAAATTGTCATGACTGGATTTAGGCATTGATTAATTAGGGTTCGCAAAATTAGCAGTTTTATATGTCGTGCTTAATTGTGCTCTTTATGATCGTTAATATATATATTTATATGCCAGGGCATGTATAGATATTTTGCATTTAACAGTGTCGGTTTGGCCGGTTTCGTTCTAGACTGGATCCATCCCATGGAGTATGTTCAAACAAGGCTTGACTCAAGGCTCCAATAGTTAAAAATATGTATATATATATATATATAGAGAGAGAGAGAGAGAGAGAGAGAACAATGCAGGCAAGTGTGTGTGAAAGAATTAATTAATGTTGTTGCACAAGTTTTTCAACCATCTGGCTTGGATGGATCCATGCACAGAGATATATATATATACCAGAATTTTGACACATGTCCTAGGATTATTGGTTCTAGTTGCGAATTTGACAAATGACGTGCATTGAAGTTTCATAAAGTCTAATTATATAAGCATATTGCTCAAATTTTAGAATCTAATTATACTGCTTATTCCTCTCTGACAATATACCTTATTTTGTAATTTATAGAGTATGCCACCGATTAATTAATGCTTGATGTAATACATTTATTTGAATATACATAGAAGATAACTCCAATAATTAATTACTAATTAAATAATATAATCTATTGGTGTTGCTAGGTGATTCTTATCATCATCGTTGTGGTCATCATCATATTGTTATTTGTTGAAAAATAAAATGTAAAATTAAGATCAAATAGGATTAACTAGAAATTAAATAGCCTCAAAGTCATATGACCATGCCATCATAGGCTATATAAATTGAAAAAATAAATAAAAAAGGAGCTAAGATAAAACATAGGTAATAATACCGTTAGAGGGATGTGTATAAATACACTATATATGTAACTCTTGTGTAAAAGATCAGAAAACTATTCAATAAAATATATATATATAGCTCATCATAATTTCCACAAAACATATATAATATTATTTCTGTTTTGTTGATATTGATTATTACTGTATATACTATAACTTTCGTTGACTCTGTTGAAGTTAGTGTTACATCTTGTTATTATTGTTGCTAATAACAAGATGTAACACTTGTAACTTCAAGATTTGGTGTTGCTGAAAATAACTATTAGCTTTATATATGCATCTTAAAGATTAGGTTTTCTGAAGCTGAAGAGAAAGAAAGTTGAACAAAGAGAAAACAATTTAAAAAAAAAAAAAAAAACATACCTGTAAATTGTTATATCTATGAAAAGTCTTTGGACATACTGAGCAGGAAAACTGTGTCGGGCCGAGCAATATCTGAGCAGGCGTCGGGATCCAATATGTGTTTCCCTTATTCAACCTCCCGATGGCATCTCCGTAATTTGCTATCGTTTCTTCTCCGTGATCAGCGGCTGGTTCTCTCTCTGCAGTTTCAATTCCACTAGAAAATTTTTCTTTACTGTTATCACATGGTAGACCTAACTCCAGTGTAACAGTAATGTCAGAGTTCATATTCAGTACTTGTCGACATTCATTTCCATTTTTTTCACAGCTGGAGGAGGTACCGTTTTGTTGTTGGGAAAATAGAGCTAACAGAGGGAGAGTTTCTTTGAGAGGAGAAGAAGAAGATGAGATCGAGATCGATGAAGTGTGCGTGAGATCGCTCATGGTATGATTAGGGTTAATCAGCTAGGTGTTGCTTGCGAAAGTGGAGGAGCAGTGCATGTTAGGTTCTATTATAGAGAGAAACAGACAGACTGAGAGAGACATTTCACATATTTTGGATGCCTCTGCCAAGGTTCTAAGAAAAGAGAGAGAGAGAGGTCAGAGGTACTGGTACATGAAAATTTATCTTTACAAGCTGTCTTATGATCTGGTCAAAGGAGTGTAAAAGGAATCATTTATAACATTCCCTTGGTGCCAGCACAGAGATATGTTAGCTTAAACACACTATATCAGAACAGTCACTGACAATAACTCAATAAATGCTTCAAGTAGCAACTTGTAAAGATATATTGTTATGTATGCTTCTCATTTCATCATATATTTACATCAGACTTGATTTAGCAGGATGTCAAAATTAATAAGTTATGGTTGACAGACTATATTAAAAAAGAAGAATATAGTATTTAGTACTATAGAATATTTTAGAATGTGTCATTCATAAGTTTATTTTTTTCAAGAGATTTATGTTATTATAAATATATCTCATTTGTACTGGATGTAATTATGAAGTCAAGGAATAAAATTAAGCTTCTTCATAAATTTTGTCTCTTGTTTTCTTTTGAAACCCTGACATATATAATATTTGCTTTTACTTTCAATTGTACCATCAACTTTTAATGCACAGGTAACTTTTTTTAGTTTAGACCAAAATATCTCTATATATTGTATTTTGAATGGCAAGTATAAATTTCAAAATATCCTTGAGATCAAAATGGATGAGCATATATAAAAGACGACCTTATGTTTTGCTGGCTGAGAATTCAAATTCTCTGGCATTTTTTTTTAATTGAACCTGATAAGAAATAAGTTCAGTAGTACTAGGATGGAAATAAAAAAATAAAAACGGCCTCTTTATGAAAATAGAATCCTCAAGAATTAAGCAGGAATAGTACCAGGAGGGGTAACCTCCTGAGAAGCCCTTGTACTGCTGATTCTAATTAGATTTTATTTCTAGTCTACCCAACTTATTTGAGAATAAAGACTTTGAAAAAAAAAAAATCAGTCATGATATGTGAATTCAGACTTCACTCTTGTCATCACGAGACCAACAGATTTAATTTTATTAAATGTTTATAAATATACTATTTATATATCAAAGATGTGCACCATATATCCTGCTGCCATTATAATGGTCCGACCATTGTTCTTATATATATATGAACCTTGTCACGACATATATAATGGATCTATGAGTTTACATAAGTTGCTAGATCAGTACAATTATTTATCAATTGGATGATTCTAGTGGGCATGCATCCAATTATTTTTTTTAATATCATGTTTTAACTTACCTTCACAATGATTTTTAGGGACGAAAGGTCATTCAATTTCATGCTGACATTGGATGTGTTTTATTTGCCGAAATTTTTTTTGTGAAATTAGAATTAAATAAATGTCATCCTAGCTCAAAAATCTTAAAAAAATACCACTCTCGCAAATTCATTTTGCGCACCCACCAATCTGGGTTCGCAAGGTGGATTGGCGCACCAACACATGGCGGACCGGGTGCGCGGAACCATGCGGCGCACCAATATACTTGCATGGATTTGCTGCACCAATATTTGGCGCACAGAAATCGAAACAAACTTGCATGGATTTTAATTTACTTAGCACGGATCTTGATGCAATCGAATGGTCCTTTCACTTGCGCCAAATGCTTGTCGACCCAATTGAAACATACACCGAAATTAATATTGGTGCGCCAAAGGGTTGTGTGAACCCGAGCTTGGTGTGCCAAATGCTTTCTTAAACCAGGTCCGCCACGTGAACTCGCACACCAAGTGGGGCGCCAAAGCCTTGTACGAGCTTGGATTGGTTGGTGCACCAAGTCCTTGTACGGGAGTGTCATTTTTAGAAAATCTTAGACCCTGGTGTCATTTATTTTAATCCAATTTTTTGGGTGTCACAAAAAAAAATTCGGTTTTATTTGGATCTATATATTTAATGCATGTACTATTTCTTTCCATCTATTAATTAAGTAAACTTTTATGCACAATATATATATATATAGTACTTTCTTCAAATGAAATTAAAATGGGGAGTTACTAAATTTTTCAATTTAAAAGCCATAATATGCACGGAATTAATGTACATAAACACTTTTTTAATTTAATAAAAAAACAAGAGAAGTATTTTAATTAAGTTACATCACAAATTAATGGAGCTGCATGTAATTGAAAATTCAACAATTATTATATCGGTGATATATGTGATTAGATTAATTTTCTGACATCTATATATAATTTAACACAGTGATAATCTATGGTTGATTTAATTTCTTTTTAGGAACTTGTAACATATATATTATGATGCAGATATGATAGGGGCCGACTTCAATTATAAAGCGGAGCTGTTCGGATTAAACTTCCTTAAGGCTTAATCCGTTTCATTTAGCTTCTTTAGTTGTTTAATCCTGTTCAACACCGGTTTCTTAACACGGATAAATATCAGCTCTTTTAGCCTCATTTTATCCGGATTTTAATCTTTTACCTGAACCTTAAGGCACCTTTATCTCTTCCTTTAGGTTCCTTAGCTTTCACCCACGAATTAATTAAGACAACCGAACATAAATTCATTAGTGCTCATTAAGCTCTTAGAGCATCTGCATCCCTGAAATTCTTGGAGTTTCAAAGCTGACTTGGCAGTTTCTAAACCAGTTTCAGGGATGTAGATGGATTTCATATTTAGCAATTTTGTTCAATAGTTTCTAAATATGAAACTGTTTTAAAACTCTGACATGGCAAAATAATCAATTCTGATTCGCTTAAATTTTAATACTGTTTTAATTAAATGCTAATGTGGCAATTAAGAAACTCTAATTTTAATTTCAGGGATGTAGAGATCTAGAAATTCAGAGAGCCTAGAATTTCTAAAATTTTGTTAACAATTATTTAGAAATTCTGAGAGTTTCAGAAATACAGATGCTCTTAATCACCTACTCTTAATTCTTTATTGCTGAACGGTCACTATATGAAAAGGTTTCCTCTCCTCCTCCCTGATTTTTTTTTTTTTTTTTTGGAAACTTTCACGCCTGTAGGCATACCTTTTCATTAATCTCAACCAGTACAGATTTTAACAGAGTACAAATATATGATAGGAACACTGTCTAACTATGAAAGCAATTACTGCTTGAAGGTTGGATACCAAAAACCAGTGTACCCTTCCTCTAAACAGCTCCCTATGTTACCAAAAACCAGTGCAGATTCTTTTCTTTTTTCAATGATTTTGATGATACATCATGCAGATTAAAAAGGAAATACTTCAATATATAATAACTAATTATATGTCAAAATATACTAATCTAACCAATTTGGCCCCGTCTCTACTCAAACCCCTCTAAATTTGTTTAATTTAAAGAAGTTTAATTATGAAAATATATATAGAGAGAGAGAGAATTTTGATTACATGTACAACAATATATATGCCTCTAAGATGCCGATCAATCTCCACCATTATTATGACATGACACTTCCGCATTAAAGTAATTTTATACCAATTTTTTGTATGACATGTGTGTTTGTGTTTGTATATATATATTAATGTACTTTGTGCCAAACACGTTCACGGATGTGACATATATAAATATAAAAAAAAAAACAAAAGTTATTATTAGATCAGCATTTTCAAAGTTGTTTCAAAAATAAAAATAAAAAAATTAAATATAAAATTTGATATCCAAGTACTTTTTAATATAGAGATCATATCTAACGGTTTAGATCAACTATTTGAATTTTGAAAATCGAAAAACAACTTAGTTGTACGGAAGCTCAAGAACAATCGATTGTATATTAGCTAACCCCTCTCTATATATATATCTGTGTGTGTGGGGAACACTGTATATATATACGTATTGAGAAAACAACGCTGGGATAGCCCAACCAAAAATTCATAACTATAATAGTTAGGAATGTTCTAGAGTAATTAATCAAGTTAATACATGAAAGCTGGTGGCTTTACTAAGTGAGTCACTTAAGTCTCTGGAATTATTAATATTTTAATGAGGTTTACACATTTCCATAGCACTTATAAATAGGGGATCTTCTCCATTTTGATCCATCCAAGCAAGAAAACAAACAAAGCAATAAGAAAGAAAGAAGTAAGGGAGAAAGTGATGGAGAATAATGTTGTAGTAGTTTGGAGATGTATGATATCAACACATGGTATATAGGTAAAACACATTAAAAAATAGTTCAAACACAAGTATAACGCATTTTTAGAAGCATGTATATATGCTGTATAATTTTTAATCAAAATGACCTTAGTTTCGTTACAAAAAAATTATATAGTGAACTTGATTATTAAATTTCTGAATAATAAAAATCACCTAAAAATGTATTCATGTATATATATATAGAGAGAGAGGAGGTATTCATGCACTTACACCTTTTTTTGGTGACACATGATTACACTCTACATTTTTAAAATCCAAACAGTCGATCCAAACTGTTTAACATGATACATATATTAAAATGTGTTTGCAGATCAAATTTTATATTTTTTTTTAATTTTTTATTATTTATTAAGATGGGTACAAAAATCCAATGGCCTGAAAATAACAATTTTGTAAAATACTTAATAAATAATAAAAAAATTCAAAAAAATATAAAATTTGATCTACAAGTACATTTCAATATATTCATAATGTTGAACAGTTTGGATCGACTGTTTAGACTTTGGAAACTTTGAAAATACAGAGTGTAATTTTGTGTCACCAAAAAAAGATGTAATAGGATATCCCTCCTCATATATATATAATTCGTTATGAAATATGAACCATAAACTAGATATGATCATTGCTTGAGAAACAACAAGAGAGTGCATATATGTTGATATATACTATATAGGAACCTTCAAAAATCTATCTAGTCATGTCATGGCAAAACCAATTAGCTCATGATAGAGAAGCACATCTGCCAAAACCTTGCATAGGAACGACATGGGCTCTACTGGGAACATATATCACAAGAGCATGTAAATTTCTGAAGGCATATATCCCTACAAAAAGCTTGCATGCATGACATTGCACGGAAGAAAAGGACAACTTAATTTGTAAAAAAATAAAATAAAAAATAGCTGTCCTTGGCAATAGGCCAATATTTAATTAAATCTCATTATTTTGAATTAGATCGGAAAGGTGACTATCCGTGAATTAAACTTAAATTTGAATTTTTGAAATATGCATTGAACAGAAATTAAAGCAAATTGATAGTTTGTTTAGCAAGGCTAAATGTTATTCAGTTTGGGAGAATAGAATATATGAACTTACATATAGTTATTTGAGTCAAGAATCAGTCTTTTGTAGTGGCGAAGACAATGCTCTCTGTGTGAGAGAGGTCGCATGCATGTTTGAAATCTGAAAGAAGCAATTATTTGCAAATATTAAATAGTTTAATTATTTGACCTCCAATATTTACTAAAAAAAAAATTATGTGAGTCACCTTTAGGATGGTGATTTTTAGAGGAAGTTGTGTTTGTTAATTTATTGGAGACTGCACATGCAAGTTAATGCTCTCTGTACCTTAGTTTCCAACATAAAATAGACATATACAGTTATACTAGAAAGATAATGAATCACAAGTTCAAGTTATCTAATATTGAATTTAAGAGTGAATTTAATTAATGTTATCATTAATTTGAATATGAAGGGATGCATGTCCAGATGCCTGCAGATCTATTTGCATGAATGTGATCATGAATGTGATCATAAAGTCTACAGTTAATTTGGCCTGGTTCTATGAGATTCCCTCCACATTATATGGATCTTGTAATGTAGCTGTTGGGCACAATAATATTAATTTGGACAGGGGATAATTTGTTCAAAGAAAGAGATGGACATGCATACTTGGTTTCCAATGCCTAAAGATTTACCAAAACACAATGCATGGATAATATCTACAGTACAAATATTAAGTATTACAAACAGCATGCCTTTCGTTCCAACTTCCAGTAACAATCATATATATATATATATATATATATATATATGGTACACACAACACGCTGCGCGCACTGTCCGTGGTGACGGACTAAAGAATTTAACAAAGTAGTACATACTACATAATCAAAACAGCGCTGCATGTGATTTGTGCGATGCATGAAGCCAAAATTGCTCTGTTAAAATCTTTATCATGATGGTGACGGACCGCCTGGTAATCAGTCTAGTTGCATAATCAGCTCAAAATATATACATTGGGTGCCCACTCAACCGTGGGAATAACAAATCGCCGTGTTTAATATTTCAACGAACAAGCTAGGCAGTCGGATCGGGATCTACTCTTTTGAATTACAGAGATGTAATTGCTAGAAGAGAGAATTAATTTTCTAAGCATATTATATATAATTGGGGTGTGTGTGTGTGTGTATGACAAAACATTTTAAGAGTGGTTTACTAAGGTTATAATTTATAAAAAATTAATGTGGAGCTAGCTATTTATATTTTATACGCTAGCTAGCTAAAAGCCCAACTGAAACTTGAACTAAAAGCAAAAGGAATGTCAAGCTCAAGTGGTCCCTGCTATTAATCAATCAATCAATCAATCAATCATGCATCATTAATTTCATGCTTTTTCAGATCATTCTTTTGAACATATGCATGAATGCTTTTTGCATCCGCATTTTGTATTCTGCAGCCTGCCGCAAAAAGTAATGAAATGTGATCAAAAAGTAATGATCATGATGATGATTGTCTGATGATAATAATAATAATAATAATAGCATCAATTTCAATCTAAATACACTTGATATATAGGTCATGTTTACTTAATTAGTTTATTCCTATATGTCATTTAGTTTCTGCAAAATATAATAAATGACAAACACAATGACAATTAATTTTATTATAGGTGATGGTGGCGGCAACGGCAGCAGCAACAATGCAATAATCACGGTTTTTATCGCAACTACCAAAGAGCTCACGTTTTTTTATCTAGAAAAATCAATGAAACTATAATTTATGTCATATATATACAATAAGAGGAGGCCTCAAATTCATGTACGTCTTTACCTTCGATTTCAAAGTCTAAACAGATGATTCGGATTGCTCAACATAATATCAACATTAAAATGTTCTTGGAGACCAAATTTTATATTATTTTGGAATTTTTTATCATTTTAAAATAGATACAAAATCATTATTTTTTTCAGAAAATTTGAACCAGCCAGAAACTGTGATTTTGTACCATTTATTATATGCAGGATCTATCACGTTTTGCAGGGCTCTGGATTACATTTTGAGGTTATAATTGGGTAGATATGAAATCACACCATATAGTGCACAACACAATAAATAAATAAATAAAGCTATTGTTTTTTTCTCTGTGTACAAATGGGATAGCATTTTTTATATTCACTGATCTTACTTGTGTCATATATACCACCATCAATTGGATATTATTCGATCAATATGTTATTCATAATAATAGATTTTTTTTTTCTGTAAATAGTATGCAGGCCCCTCAATATTTGTCTATTATATATATAATAACAAGATGACAAGCTGTTCCTGGGGTTTAGACAGAAAGTTGGATTGTGATGTTGTCTCATTCATCTCCATTTCATGATCCTGGTAGTGGCTACCAGGGTGCCAAGTATATATGAGGCCATTTGTGTATTTCTTGTTTGCAATTAAAATGTTGATTTCAGTATAATATAATTAGTAGAGAATTAATTTTTCCTATCAAACCTAAATCAGTTCTTGTCGCAGTCTTAGGCTGTGCTCCGCAACTGAGGGTGAAAACCCTCATTAATGAATGGGAAAGGAAGCGTTCGGAGTGAAGCTCATCTCGAACAGTGATTTTTACACTTCGATTTGGGGGTGAAAATTGTCGTCAAAAACCAGTACGCGTTCACCTCCGCTTCTCCTCCGTTTCTTTTGTTCTGGAGCAGGTGAAAGCTTCGGACAGCTACGGTTTGAGATACGGTTCCCCTTCGCACAGTGTTTTTTTCTTCCTCTCCCTCTGCATAACCTCAATTGGAGCACAGTCTCTTTTTTTTTTTGAAAATCTTTACAGAAACTGTGAAGTTGTGAGGGGGAATCAAACTCTCGACCTTTGAGTACAACAGTTCTAGGACTTTTTCTTAGCCAACAGTCTTAGGAAAAAAAAAATGGATGAAGGAACGTCTCCAGTTATCCCATTAATTAAACGGAGAAGAGGAAAGCCTGAGGAGGAATTAGCTGGTTGCTTGTTTGTAGGGGTCATCAAAATTGGAAACAAGGTAAATAGCAAGGCATATGATCTTGTTTCTCTGTGTTAGAGAAATTCAATAGTTCGTTCCAAAGATGCCTAATATTTGTCCATTTGGTAGAAATTCAGTGAGTAGCTCTAGGTTGGGTCGTTTTCATTAGTTAGAACTTAATAGTGATATATATTTCTCAAGGATATATATGACTCTGCTGCGATATTTCTTTATCCATAAACAGTAATTGCTGTTGAATTATTTTGAGATTCGTGCACACAAAAATCAGCTATTTTGAGATGAATGCACAGAAATTATTGAACGACTGGATTTGAAAAAATAAAAATTTTAAATTACTGTTCATACTATTTATGCCTAGCTTCCTTAAGGAACGTGCCTACGTTTAGTCAGAGGCGGATCTCAATCTTTACTCCTTATAAAATCACGTTGAAAATTTGAGAACTGAAAAACCTATCTGTCCAAATGAAATCTCAACCCTACATTCAATAAATCTCAACCATTAATTACTGTTTGATCTTATACACCTTTGTCATTGTGTAGAAGTCTACATTTAATTAAAAGTCGACCCGCCCCATATAAATTGTATTATTTAAACCAAACAACTTTTTTCTTTTATCTGTTTCCTGTGCCTTTCCTCTCTGTCGTAGTTTATTCCCAATGCATCTTTTCCTATTTTCTATGTAGCCACGTGGGTCTTCTCCACCGACTCTTCTCTGTTTAAAATTAGAAATCGATCGATTTGCTTTTCTCCTCCCGCCTTTTCTCTTTGAATTATTTCTCTCTTCGATATCCTCCGCTCCAGCCTCTATTTCAAGCCGTTCGGCCTTACGGTGGAGGAAGCCGACGGCAAGGTCTCGAGCTGCTGAAAGCTCTTCTTCTTCTCCGAGTTGTTCCCGGTCCTCCGCTATCACCTTCAAAACCTCTCCGTCGCCACCTCTCCAAAATCTGAAAATACCGTCTTGAGCGAATACCACCTCCAATACCTTCTCTCCTTCCTCTGCCTTGGGCAAGACTTGTCCGTAATTCCGTATTCTGGATACGTTCACCAAACCTAATTGGAGCATTTCCCGGTAAATTTTACAAATCCTCTTCTCTATTTTTTCTTTGATAACAAAATTTTAGCACAAGGTAGGTGTTTTCGGATTTTGGACTTTGAAATTGTTTTATCCTATTCATTTCTTTCACAAGGTATATAATTGTTAAAGTTATCAAATTCTGATTTTTTATTAATCTGTACCAGCACTTGTTTGACATTGAGTATAAACAAAAAATCATTTATGCGCAATAAGCTTGTCTGTGTTGGCAGCTTGAAAGACATTAACAAATTAAACAGCTACTTAGTTTTGGGAGTGTGAAATTATGATTTGCCAATCAAATTTAGTTTTAGTTGGGTGTAATTTTCATTTTTGGATTAAATATATTTTAGCTTTCATTTAGAATGCCAACAAGAAGGTTTTAATCCAAAGATTGATAATTTCAGAAAAATCATGTAAGATTACTTACGGATCCGGGTCAATTTCTGGATTAATCTTCAGCTGTGATAATAATCCTGACAATAAGAGGATTTTTGGAGATGAGGAGCTGAATCAGAGGTGTGTAACCCATTTTCTTGAATACTTGTGAGATAATACATTATAGTGATGTGATGTTATCTATCAATGTACATTTTTTTCATGCCAGTATCTTTTGTATTGGATGCGAATGTGATAATTCTTTTTCCAGTGATACATCACATGCTTTTTTATAGTCTTCTTGAAATTCAATTTATCAAGAGAAATTTATATATTAATATATCCATCGTAACTTTATCATTACTTCTTGATTTACATATGTTCTCATAAAAAAATTAAAATAAGTTATTTAATTCTATGTTTAACCTCAATTATCAATACTGGTAGGCACACATGAATTAAAAAAATAAAAATGTACAAGGATACTACCAGTACTGGTACAAGTAGAGTGATGCATTGATATATTGAATTAAAAAAAACAGTGCGTTTTCTCTATTAATTAGAATAAATATTATTATACTCTTTTGTTATCATGATATATGAATATTATAGTCCGGGTAGCTTCAAACTAGAAATAAAAAAAAAATCAGCTTGGTCTGACAGGCAATCAGTTACCAAGCCTGTCTGTCACTCTCTAAATCAACCAACACTTAATTTGAAATGGTTACTATTCCTTCAATTTCTTTGTTAAAATTATAAATAGTAATATTTTTGTTTGATAAATATTTTCAATTAATTAGCAAAGAAAGAAAAATCAGTCAATATAGAAGGGCAGTTGAGAACAATGCCTCTGAAAATGAACTACAACACCAAATTGTATGGTAGGTATATTAGCTATTCCATGATGATTTATGGTAAAAGCTAAATTTTTATTTAATCAGAAATGAAGCTCATTTGATTTTTAAAATGGTTTCATCTGTTAATAGAAATGCTTAGGGTAGCAACTTCTAGATTTCATATGTTATAGGTTAATTGAATCTGACTGAAATGAGTTGGAGTAGAAGCTTTGCAAATTGTTCTAAAAGGAAACACAATTTTTAAATTTTAAATATAAGCATTGAAGAGCATTTCTGTTTGAAATAGGTCAAGCTGATCACATTTTTCTATTTTTAAAAAAATAATCCTAATTCCAATTTTGTTAATAATTGTTTATGTTAGAAAATATTTCAGCCGTTGCAGACTGCTTAATGCATTAATTGTAATCTAATTTCAATGTTGTTATTTCAACTGGTACAGACTATCTGAACCCTGAACAAAAAGTCAAAATCTAATTTCAATGTTGTATGGCTTTACCAAAATTAGTAGCACAATTGGTATTGTATCGGTACCAAGTGGTATGAAAATTCTTGATGCTATTACCAAATTTCAGTGATTCTTTTGGAATTGTATCTATACACTCTTTACTGAATTAAAAAATGACATTCAAAATAGAAGTACAATTCATTGACATTGTGTGTTTTAAACAATGCATTGACATTGTGTGTTTTGTACCTTTCTTCATTGCGTTGTATAGTTTTTTTCATGTTTTTGGTAATATTTTAGATGATTCTAAGACTGGAGGGTACAATATTTTTTTACGGGTACCCTTGTACCAGTATTTCGAAAATAAAAATAAAAAATGGTATATGTAAAAGAACTCTTATATAGCCTTTTGCACATTTCAGGAAAGTAAAATTCAGGTGATTAGAAAGAAAAAAAGGATAATATTTGGCACCTCCTTTGTAACCTGCGGAAAGCTATTAGTCTTGGCATTTTTCTCATGTCATTCTCCACGAAGGCAACGTAACGGTGTTCCTTTTTATAGTGTTATTCAGGTAGAAGCTGTTTGTCTTTCAATCTCAAAACTAATAGAATTAGAGTCTCAAGGTTTATTATATAGCTTTTGGTACTAAGCCGAGCAGGAGTGACATTACTTGCAACATGCTTCACTGTCACTATTTTTGGTAGTGGAAATTTTAAACTTAATGACCAATAGTGCAAGGATCAACGAAAACCCAAGAACTCTAAACCTAACCCCAAAATGCATTCGTGCAAGTATAGGTTCATCAGGTATGGTAAAAGTTGATAACTTATGGATGTATGAAATGTTGAGACTTCAATTTTAATGTTTGAACTCATATTATATTATGGAGATGAATTTTCTATTTAATTTTTTGTCTTGGTAATGTTTAGTATGTTTTGATTATTATTGGCTAAATGAAGTTTCAATTAAATTGTTACTGGCTAAATGAATATCTATTTTCTGTAGTTATATTTTTATTAGGTGCTTTAAAATAAAAACTGTTTTGGAGTTAAAATAATGCAAGAAAATGTCAAAATGTTTTAGAGAGAATTTTGAATATGAACAACTAAGCATTAAATACAAGTGCCGAAAAGATAAAATTGCCTTTTTTTTTTTTTTTACGAACACCAGAATCCCTTCTAATTAATATATAATTGTCATGATTATTATTATTATTGCTACCATCATCATCAAGTATTAATATGACTTGTAGAGTACAACGAGGGTGTTTTTAAGCTCACCATCTCATACCAAGGTTGGAACGACCTCTGTCAATCAAATACATCGGAGGAAAAATACAACAGTGCATGAAATAGAAAGGGAGAATCAAATAACCAATGAACATTTAGATAAACACATTCTTGAAGGTAAATGTTTTATTTTTGTTTTGTTATGATTTTATATATATCATCACAAAAAAGAATAGTGTTAATTTATATTACACAACTTGTGATTTTTCTCATTTACTTAAACAGGTGAAATTGAAGATTTAGATGAAAGTGACGATGTTGTCATCTTTCCGTCGCAAATTGGAGAGGGGATTGAAGATAATAAAATTGATTTTATTTTGAAATCCTAAAAATTTATCATCAAACTCCATAGAGCTACTTAAGTTTTATAAGAATAATATGAGCTTTATTGTTGTTGTAGGTTTATTTGAAGAAGGAGAAATTAGCTTAAACTCAACAATCACACTACCATCTACCGGAGAGAAAAGCATGGACAATGACCCGTTTGATTTTGTATATCATGGCTTGCCTTCCTCACCTAATATTTTACACAAGCAACGAGATTGCAAATTTTGTAAAGCTAAGCGATTCCAGTATGAATTCCCAACCTTTTGTTGCATGAATGGTAAGATATCACTTGCCCCAAATGAAGTTCCTGATGAGTTGTATCATCTATTTACAACTGAAGAGCCTCATGGTGTGTCTTTCCGATATTTCATTCGGTGTTACAATTCTCATTTTTCGTTCACATCGTTGGGAGCAAGGGTAGATAAAAATTTGGCCAACATGAAAGATGGTGTGTACACATTTCGTGCTCATGGCCAGATTTACTATTTCTTAGATCAATTAGTTCCTCAAAATGAACCGAAGTACTTGCAACTATACTTTTATGATACTGATGCAGAGTTAGATCAACGGATGGATAGAACACCAAATCTGAATAGGAGCACTGTTGAAATATTGATGGGTGTTCTATCAAACAATCCATATGTACAAACGTTTAGGATGCTTCGAGACATACCGATACTCGATAATTATCGAATAACACTAAATGCATCAGTTGATCTTGATCAAAGAACATATAATAAGCCAACTGCATCTCAAGTCGGTGCTATCTGGGTTGAGGGAAATGGAGAACAAACATCGTACAAGAGGAGCATAATAGTGTACGATAGAAATAATTGTCCTACGAGAGTCCAGTGCTATCATGGATGCTATTATGCATTAGCATATCCATTGTTATCTCCCAATGGTGAGGTTGGCTGGCATAATGAAATCCCAATATCTGAACAATCTGTGACTTCCACTTCAACGACGGAAATGACCCAATTTGGAGAAGATGGAGGTACTTTTTACATCACATTTAAAAAAAAAAAAGATGAAATAACTAATAATTAAATTAACTTAATTTTTTTAACTAACATGGTGTATCTTTTTTATTCTAGAATATTGTGATCCCAAAAAAAGAAGGAAATTTGTTTCAGCAAGAGAGTATTATTGCTTCAAGTTGCAAATAAGATCTGAAAAAAATCTAATTCTTGTGGGATGAAGGTTATTTCAACAATTTTTGGTAGACATGTACATAAAGATAGAGTCATGTCGTTTGGATTACCTAAGAAAAGAACAAAGCAAGATACGTGCAGACCTATACCAAGGGATTGTTGATAGTGTAAATGCAGGAGAGGTGCGAGGTTCTCGAGTTGGCAAACTTGTTGTGTTGCCGACTTCATTCATAGGTGGTCCAAGAGATATGCAAGGAAGGTACTTAGATGCTATGGCATTGGTACAGAGATACGGAAAGCCAGATATCTTTTTGACCATGACGTGCAATCCGGAATGGGATGAGATACGTGTTGAGTTATTGCCTGGGCAAACAGCACAAGATCGCCCCGACCTAATAGCTCGTGTATTTCGGGCAAAAATGGAGGATTTGAAGAAATTTATCTTTAAAGGTAATTTTTTTGGACATGTCGCTGCATACGTGTATGTCATTGAGTTTCAGAAACGAGGGTTACCTCATGCACATTTTCTCATAATCTTGGACTCTGGTTGTAAGATTAGAAATCCAGACCAATATGACAACCTTGTTTCCGCAGAGATCCCTGATCAAAGGAAGTATCCTGAGTTACACAAACTTGTTGTTAAACACATGATGCACGGACCATGTGGGCCTTTGAGAAAGACTAGCCCATGCATGAGAAATGGTGAGTGTAGGTTTCACTATCCTAGACAATTTAATGAGACAACTATTCAAGGAAAGGACTCTTACCCTGTCTACCGGAGAAGAGATAATGGTCGTGCAGTGCATGTGCGAAGTTGTGAGCTTGACAATAGATGGGTCGCTCCTTACAACCCCCATTTGCTAATGCGCTACAATTGCCATATTAATATCGAGATTTGCTCGAGTATCAAAGCTGTGAAGTATCTATTCAAGTATATTTATAAGGGTCACGACCGTACAGAAGTTCATGTTGGATCTTCTGAAGTGAGCGCGTCCATCGATGAGATCAAAATGTTTCAAGATGCTCGATGGGTGTCACCGCATGAGGCAGCATGGCGCATATTCGGGTTTAACCTGAGTGAGATCAAGCCTTCAGTAAGATCCTTACAATTACATGTTTCTGATAAACAACTTGTTTGTTACAACGAGAACGATGATTTGGAGGAGATTTGTCAGAGAGATAAGTTAAAGAAAACTATGCTAACGGAGTTTTTTGAGGCTAACAAGACTTTCCAAGAGGCAAGGAATTACCTGTATCGGGATTTTCCAGAGCATTTTACATGGGACAATAGTCGTAAAATATGGAAACTGCGTAAAAAAGGAGGTGAGGTCGGTAGAGTGGTTTATGCTCCGCCAACAGATACCGATCGATACTACTTGCGAATACTTCTCAACCATGTCAGAGGACCAACTTCATTTGAGTATCTTTTAACGGTCGATGGTGTTGTACATCCATCATTCAGAGCATCAGCTGAGGCGAGAGGTCTAATTGAAAGAGATGACAGTGTATCTGATTGTCTCCTAGAGGCAACAACATTTCAATTCCCACCAGCTCTTAGAAGGCTTTTTGCAACAATTTTAGTTTTTTGTGAGGTAGCCAATTCACGTGTGTTGTGGGATAAACATTACATGGACATGTCTGAAGACTATCGAAGAGATTGTAGCTCACCGGAAATGGTGCAACAGATGACACTCAAGAGTGTTGCTGAATATCTCGAAACAATGGGGAAAAGTTTAGATATGTATGATCTTCCTGAGCTCAGTGCAAATAATGATGAATGTCGTGGAGAATTTCGGGAACTATTTGAAGAAAATAGTATAGAAGTATCACAAGATGATTTGCATCCATCGAATTCACTTAATGAAGAGCAACTATCAGCTTTTCAAGATATTATGGAGCATGTCACAAACACCAACCCTAGGGTTTTTTTCATTGACGGGCCAGGTGGTACAGGAAAAACATATCTCTATAAGGCATTATTAGCTACTGTTCGATCTCTTGGCCTCATTGCACTTGTTACCGCCACTTCTGGAGCAGCAGCTAATAATATGCCTGGCGGGAGAACAGCACACTCTAGATTTAAGATTCCTATCAAGCTCGATTGCAAATCTGTTTGTACAGTCAGCAAACAAAGTGCGACTGCAGAGTTACTCCGAAAGGCTACTTTGATCATATGGGATGAAGCATCCATGGTGAAGAGGCAAGCTATCGAGGCACTTGATAGAACATTGCAAGATGTAACAGGATGCAATCAACTGTTCGGAGGAAAAATTGTAGTATTTGGTGGTGATTTTAGACAAGTTCTTCCTGTGGTTAGGTGTGGAACTAGGGCAGAAATTATCGACTCTACATTGTCAATGTCGCCGTTGTGGTCATCCATAAAGAGGAGAAGGCTTACACAAAACATGCGAGCTAGGTTGGATCCATGGTTTTCTCATTTCCTACTACGAGTAGGTGATGGAACTGAGCTATCATTTGATAATGATTTTATTCGTATTCCGGATGACATGGCAATTTGTTACACAAATGATGAGCAGTCCATAAATGAACTTATAGAAGCTGTCTTTCCTTCTTTACATCTTAATGGACAAAAATTAGATTATATCGCTTGTCGAGCAATTTTGTCAACAAAGAATGATCATGTGGATGAATTAAATGTGCTCATGATCAATCGTTTTCCCGGTGAAGAGAAGATTTACCATAGTTTTGACACAGCTGAAGATGACACCCTTATGTTGTATCCTTCTGAATTCTTAAACTCACTAACTCCAAATGGGTTGCCTCCTCATGTGCTCAAGTTGAAAGTGGGGTGCCCCATAATTTTATTGCGCAACCTCGATCCCGCAAATGGCCTCTGCAATGGTACAAGACTGGTGTGTCGCACTTTTCAGAATAATGCAATAGATGAGGAGATAGCAGTTGGACAACATGCAGGTAAAAGGATTTTTATTCCAAGAATTCCTTTAAGCCCCTCAGATGATGATTTGTTCCCATTCAGATTTAAGAGAAAGCAATTTCCAGTGCGCTTGAGTTTTGCTATGGCAATTAACAAAGCACAGGGACAGACTATACCAAATGTGGGCATTTATCTTCCCGAGCCTGTATTTTCGCACGGTCAACTCTATGTAGCATTGTCAAGAGGAGTATCTCGGCAAACAACACATGTACTCGTAAAACCTTGTGGTAATAGTAATACCTCTGAAGGAGTTTTCACTAAGAATGTTGTATACCGAGAAGTTCTAAGAGCACAATGAGGTGAATATTAAGCAAAAATTATTAATTTGAAGTATTTTACAATTGAAATTTCACAATAACTTATGTTTTTTTTATTAACAGGATGGCAATGTGCTAACACTTCTTCTTGTTACGCTAGAGTTTTTTGCTTTATTAATTATAGTTCATTAATATTTCTATTATTGGTTTCTTTTTTGTCAGTGCTATTGTTTTTGTTTGTAAGCATGTGATGCTATTTGTTTTATTTCTCGCAAAAAAACTACATTTAATGAAAAATATCAAAACAATATTTTAGTCTCCGTTGCAACGCACGGGCACTTGACTAGTATATTGAAAAGGAGATAAGAGTAGGTCCTACTTTTAGATTCAATTAACTCTATAACTATACAATTAATTAGCATAAAAATTAGTGCGCACGAAAATTAAAACAGACTTGCAGGGATATTAATATACTTAACACAGATCTTGATGCAATCGAATGGTCATTTCACCCATCGAACCAAAGTAGGTCCGATGGGCATCGGGCATACTCTGAATTCATTGAATGGTTTGGTCTGCAAGTACATATTAATATGAAAATTATTTTTAATGGTTTGGATCAACCGTTAGAATTTTGAAAACGAAAATATTGATCCGTAATACAAACTAAATCATGATATGCATAGTATCATAAACTCACTCAATAAAATTCAAACAATAAAAATGGATATAGATATATGTTCATATATCACTATCCGATCCGTTTGTATCTTTAGAGCATTTTCTCTGCAAACAACAAGGACAATTTTGTATGAACACATGTGTGTGTGTATGTTTTTTTAATGAGAACACGTGTCTTTTTTTGTATGAACATGTGTGTCGGTGTCTATACCATATCAGTACATTTGTACGAAGGGAATAATTCTGATACTATAATAATGTTTCATTTCATTAATGCCACAAAATATTAAAAAGCTCATTTTTATTATATTTAAAGTATTATAATGTAAATATTGAATTCAAACATTGGTCTTGTTTATTTTCATGAGTTCATTTTATACTATATATCAAGTAAAAAATGAATGAATCTAGTAATTATATATGATCGAAGCAAAATTAAGGTGTGATGTGCTCATCAAGAGAATATGATGAGCACAATTTTTAAAATCTATTGGATTAGCTTCAAACGACGAATTCAAATTGTTGAAACTAATATACTTCTCGAGTGATGTGTGTACATGCAAAATTTTAAATTTTTTGAAATCATTAATTTAGTTCAAATTCAGGCGGTCAAAAATACGATGAAAAATGAAGAGCTTTAATATAACTCATAAAAATAACTTCTAAAATATGCTAAAAGATGACTTAAAAATAAAAGAAAATTACCAATATTTTAGACCTTTTTTGTCATATTTCATAAATCATAAAAAATAGTAAAAATTGATATTATATAAGTTTATTATATAAGTTTATACTTCACTCGAATAAATTTATATAGAGTTTATACTAGACAAAATAAATTTGTTTGTAATTCAAACTTGATATACAACATTTATGATTTATACATTAATTGTTCACACTTCACAAAACAAATTTGTATAAGATTTAAACAAAATTTATTTGTAATTCATCTAACTGAACAAATTTGTACAAGATTTACACTTGATTAATTAAACAAGCACGAACCTCGTATATATTTGTGCTTCTGAATTCTGATCAGTGTGACTTATGTACAAACTTGCATGTACAATTAAGTTTAGTTGGTGCTTGTTAATTTAGTACTAATTAAATTAGTAATATTTCGTTGATACTAAAAGATTATTTAGCTTGAAAAAAATAATTTTAAGCTTTTATATAATTCTTTTAATTAGGTTGACAAATAATTTATACAAGTCGATCAATTATTTATTTTAACTTTAAAAAATAAAAATATAATAAGTTTACACTTTAAACACAAAAGGCTGCACAAAAGTTAATACATTCACTAAAAGAAAAAAAGAAGAAGATAAATTCCAATTTTCTATGATGAGAAAAAATAACTAAATTTAGAATATTTTGTAAATAAGTAAACAAAGTCATACGAGAATAATTACATTTGACGGTTCTATTGTTTTTAAGTTGTAGAAATTTATTATTTGTTTTCCAAATAGGCACTTAATTGGACCACAGAATATTGATGTTAAAATTAAAATAAAATTAAGAATATCTACCGCAATTGTGATATATAACATGTAACATTTTTTTTACTAATATACATTCAGTTAAAACACTTTGTATTGTCAGAAAAGTGTGTCGAAGAAGCATCAATTTATCCAAATTATTTCTGAAAATTATATATTAATGTGCATATTCTTAATAAAAAAAAATACTACAAATAATACCTTTTCTAGAAAACATATTACAGAATAAATTGCCTCCACCTTGTACCAATATTTTATACATGAAACTAAAATTTTGATATGCTTAACTTTTATATATAACATTATGAACCCTCTCGCATTAATTAGTGCTGCCGAACTAATAATTATGTGAAGAAAGCATACAATGAAAATCCAAATATTACTTGTGTGGATGAAGGAACCGGATCACCTGTTCTTTGTAGTAGAAAATTCATGTTCCTAAAGTCACTGATACGTGTGTTCGGAATGAATTTTGACATTTAAATATTGAATATAATTTTGTCTCAAAATCCACTCCGGATCTACATATCAGTAATTTTAGAAACAAGAATTTACTGTCCACAGAAAGACAGAAGATTCGATTACGTAGATGAAACCATTTGTGACCATGCTCCTATAAGACAAGTAAATGGAAAATATAGTACAATAGTTCATCATATATTTTAACGACTAGACTATAATATTACACTGTCCAAAATCATCATAATAATCGTTGCTAGTACATCATAATATTCCAAGCACTAAAGGCCATGCCTCCTTGATAATTAATATCATTGGCTTGATATGTATTATCCAATTAACATATAAAATATGAATTATCCATATGAATCTATATCCAGTACATTAAATTATATATGTATCAACACTTAAAAATATAGTTAAGACAAGGGTGGACCTAGAAATTTAGTTTGAAAGTTGAAACATAAAATGCATAATGTATGGCAACTGTATACTTTTTTTTTAAAAGAGTTACAATTAATTTTCAGTATACATGATTAAAAAATTTAAAATTATAGAGATGACTAAGCAGTAAGCACATCTTACTATGATTGTAGATCCACCTCGGACTCGAAATTAAAAGAAGTATAGTAAAAAATACAAGAGTGAGTAAATCGTACTATGCGTAGCACAGGTTGGTTCGTAATACGGAGCAATATTTTCTTTTTCAAAATTTTAACGATCGATCCAAATCATTTAACATGATTTCCATATGAATATGTGCTTGTAGACTGAATTCTATGCTCTTTTATTAAATTACTATTTTTTAAGATATGTAGAAAATCACTGTTTTTGAATGGTTCAGAATTTTCAGATCAAGGGAAATAGTAAATAAATTCTAAAAAATATAAAATTATGTCTGAAACTACATATTCATATGAGATCATGTTGACCGTTAAAATTTTAAAAACGAAAATATTAATCCGTATTATGCATAGTACCATAGACTCACTCAAAAACTCTTCCCGCTCAAATAATTTTTCTCCAAATTTCTTTCCTTTTTGAGAAAAAACAAAAACGTAAAAAAAAAATGAAAGGATTAATCCTCCTTTTCATTGTCTAATTCTAATTCATATCTAGAAACTTCCATCTCTCTTTAATCTTTTCTCTCCATCTAATGCTCTGTATTCGGTAGGTCTCTTTCTCTTCTTGTCTCTTTATCTGTTATTAAGACTATGGAAAGCAGTGCATCCCTGTTCTCTTTAAAACATTCTCTGAAAATGGGTAAGAAAAACCTGTCTGTCTGAAGCTTTTTCAAAAGATGAAATCTCATTGTCATCAATTTAAACTTAGTTGTTGAAAAGTTAAAATTGAGAATAATGAAAGAAAAAGAAAAAAAAAACTTTATGTGTTAATTCCTCTCAAATTTCTTTTAAAGAATTATTGAAGAATTGTGGTTTATTGATACTTTAATTCATTTTAAAGATAGGTATTTGATTGAACTTGTGAGAGGAGCAGTACTTTGGGTCATGTGGTTAACAAGGAATCAGCTTTGTTTTCAGGAGATTCATACTTCTCTTAGATCCATAGGATCTCAAATTATTTCTTTAGCATAATTTTGGGTGAGATCCAAAAGAAGTGATACTCTTCTTACATTATCTTTAGTTTTACCTACTGATGTGATGCAATTGCCTATTTTCTTTGATAATTTTCTATTGCAGGAGGAGATGGTAGCTGGAACAAGTGGGTTAGAGCATCAGATTGATACTGATTTTTAATCTAGTATTAATTCTATTTTTGTTAGGAGTTTAGATACTTCCTTCTTATGATGTGTAGTTTTGTAGTAGGTTTATGCTATATGGCTTGTACTGTTGTTCTGGTTATGTGGTAGTTTACTTGTAGTTGTATGGACTGGTACCATTTCGGTACCATCTTTTGTGAACACTTATGGTTTCTAATGAAATCGGTGGGTTTTAACCCACTTTTATCAAAAAAAAAAAAAAAATTCCTCTCAAATTCCCAAGCAGCTTGAAATTTGTAAAGTTTCAATCTTTTTAAAGGGTAATAATTAAGTATGATAAAGCTAGAAAATCTTAAGGTAATAAGCTAATCACTGAAACTAATAAATATAGAAGAAGAAAAATATTCTAAGAAAAATATTCTCTGTTTCTTTATGGAATAAATTTTACGGTAACCATTGATTTTGTTTAATTTGGATGGTTGGAATTCATTTGATATTTTTTTGTTGTCTTCTATTTCTTTCATATTTTCATTACATCAACTCCCCAGTATAAGGATATTTCTGAAAAGAAAAGAAAATAATAGATATATAAGATCATATTTTTTTTTAAATTTAGAGGGCCAATCTGATCACTCGATTACTTGTCCGTTATAACAGTAGCTAGGGCTGTTCAAACGGTCGGTTCAGTTGAAATCGAACTAAAATAATCAAATCAAATTTGTATTTAGTTTTCAAAAATAGAACCGAACTAAACTGATTAAACTTATAAACCGATTAAAAACCGAACCGAACAAACCGAAGTAAATTTCGGTTTGTTAGGTTCAAACCGAAGTAAACTTATTGGTGCCATTATTAACGAAAATTATACATGTTCATACGCAAGTTGTTTAATTACATACAAAATATGTAGATGTTCTAAAATATTTAAACTAAAATAAAAAAAGGAAACAATAATTGAACCAAACATAATATAAATCATACTTGAACCAATATAATTCGGTCAGTTCGGTTTAGTCGGTTTTGAAAAATTTAAACTGAATCGATCCATTTAAACCGAAATAATTTTTTAATTCAACCAAACCAATCTATTTGAACTAAAAAACCGAACCATTTAAACTGAATCTTTTTTATTTGGTTGAAAACGGAACAAACCGAAGCATTTGAACACCCCTATGTCTGTCTGTCAGTAGTACATTTCAATGTCTATAGGTCCGCTGCTTTGATCAATTTGATATTTCATTTCCGTTTTAGCCTTTTAGACGTGTCCTAAATATTTCACCTCAGTTCCCCATTGTGGATCTAACCCAGTAAGCCCCAGACCGCACAGAATTTAAGAGCACAATTTTTGGGCCTGCCTTTGAACAGAGAATCTGGCCCAAAATCAAAACTGCTTCAAATTAAGTTGATATCATAATAATTTTAAAAATAAAGTAAATTTTACTGGAGATCACTAAATTTTGTCTTTTATTACGAATTAGTCACTCATATTAGTTTGGTTTGATGAAAAATTTACGGAGTTTTTTAATATTCGTGCAGATTTTATTTGGACAAATCTAAACTCAAACTTTGAGTTAACTTTAGGAGATCCGAATTAAAAACTAAATGTGATCTTTTACTGGGCTTTATATAGGCCCAAAATATATATACAGTGGACTCGTAATTGAACTTACTGACCATATTATACCAGGAAGTTTAATAATAAAATTTCCCTCATTTACGGTTTGAGATTAAATCACAGCTGGTTTGAGATTCGGACTTACACAGGTAGCGGTATTTATTGGGCTTTGAGATTCGTGCTAAGTTAGAAAGAACGGTCTGGATCAACTAATTGTAAGAGATTATCTTTTCAGGTGATGGAGAGGATGTGAACTCCTGCGTGCTGATCTCGTTTCTCGACTGTGTTTCCCGTTTCGACGAGTGTGATCCTCTGAGGTATCTAAATTTTTGCGTGACCGACGTGTTCGGTGTCTATTCGGGAATAGCTCAGGGGGCCCGTATTATTTGTATTTTGAGAATCGTGCAAAATTATTTGAACGTTTAAGATTTTCTCTAAAGTCACGCAAAGTTTCAAGTACCTCAGAGGATGCTAATTCCGTTTGGACACGACCGACTTGTATTCTGATAATTCATTCCCTCGTTCCCGAAAAGAATAGAAGCTCATAAACAAAAAAAATTAATGGAAATCGCGGTTTCCCCCCAAAGGGCAAAGGAGAATTTCTTTAAATTAATCAGAGATTAGAACTCCCTCCCCGCCACCTCCTTCTCTTCTCTTCTCTAGTTCTCTTGTGTATCTTTCCAGGAAAGAGAAAATCGATGGCGTCAGCGTACTCATCCGACGAGGAATCGGAGCAAACCCTAATCCCTGAGTCCGTCACGGAGTACCTGTTCGAAGACAAAGAAGAGGAAGCGATCTCCTTCTCTGACATGCCGTACGACTCACTGAACCCGGAATCACCGCAAGTCTACTTACGAGGAAAGACAGAAGATAAGTTGCAGATGGTGTACCAGCCTGCCGTAGCTTGGAAGCTTGAAATTTCACGAAAAATAGGACCTGAGGTGTTTGTTTTGTCGAATGGGAAGTGGGTTAAACTGTTGATACCCAAGAAATCTTATGAAGTCTTAATCAGGAGTATTTTGATTAGCATCCAGGCCTTGCATTTTCTGAGGTGGAATCCAAATTCGACAGAGAAAAGCTTGTGGGATAATCTCAGACGGGTCTTCGAGTGAGTTCTTGGTTCTTTCTACTTGTTCAGTATTTCAATATGATGGGAAATATTAGAACTTGGGAATTTGGTACAAATTTGGTCTCAATTCTGAACTCTCAGATTTTCAAGTATTCTGTGATATGATATCTCTTTCTGAGTATAAAGGAGGAAAATAGATGAATTTACTTTGAGAGTCAGAAAAGGTGTTTTCTTTTTATTGGATGACCATATATTTTGCCTAGTTCCAACTAACTTCTAACCCAAACCCATTTTTTGTAATATTTGGTGAAGTGCCCTCACAAGCACACACAAATTAATGATTTGTCTTTGGTCTTTGGTTCCGAACCCTGACCTGATACGTTATAAATAAATAAATAACTCATGAGAATGTTTTATCATAAAATATAGCAAATTTGAAGTGAGGCCGTCAGAGGATGATTTCAGGCCTCACATCGCTTTGATGAAGCAGATTGCTGAAAAAGATGAGACCCTTGTAAAATCTCAGGTAATCATTCATCTTTTTTTTTTTAGCTAAATATACCTAGAGCTTGGCCTTTTTGTTGAGAAGAAAAATTAACAAGTTAGGCCTACATTGGACAGTAATGAGTAAACAAGAAACAAACAAACAAAGAATATAATAGAAGGGAAGAAATAGATGCCGCTGGTGACCAAACTAGTATGGCTAATGTACCAAAATACCAGCTCAATATTATTTATTTCTGTTAGTATGTTATTAGGTTTATTTTGTCCTATGAAGACTATGCAATTGTTTCATAATTGAAAGGTTTTATTTATTTTTAATACTAATTGATGATGTGACTTGATATAACTTTATTTAAATATTTCTAACTATTTTGTTTTTCAGCTTTTGAAAGGCTTCCTCGAGGGAAAAGGCAGGAGAAGAACTGTAGAGGTCTGCAAATTCTTCCTTTTGTTGTCATTTTAAATCTAAATAATAGGACTCCATTGACTGCTGCACATTATTCGATTGTCGGTGTAATAACAGAAAGTTGGAGAACCAATAGTATTTTCTTGACAAATGACTCAAAATATGTCTGAATTGGGTCCAGTTGCAAACTTTATTGTAAAAAAATACTCAAGCAGAGCAACAATTAGGATTGTTATTCAATGACGAATACTTGTGTTGACACCAGTTGGATATAGTACCTGACAATTCCAAATGTTGTTTGATTAATCGAGCCATTTGAGCTCAGTTGTTGGGTACTGTAAATATCAGGATTTATCCGGTAGGAATTTTGTGCTGACCCTGCAGAAATAAAATCATTTGATATGAAGTTGGTTGTTTATCACATAAAAATTAGCTTGCCCCATATGGTCAAGCGGTCATATATTTTGACTACCTAATTACCCAAGCATTAAGAAACATTGACTTTGAAGATGTCAAATCAGCTCTTCCAAATCTGAGATTTTTTGGTACAGGGAATGTCTGGTGCATCAGAAGTCAAGCAGTCATTTATAGCTGAGGATGATGAGGTGGATGAGGTGAGAGATACCGAAGGGAATGAATCTGAGGAGGAAGATGCTGACTTGTTCGACTCTGTTTGCTCGATTTGTGACAATGGTGGTGATCTCTTGTGGTATATATTCTTGCCTTCCAACCTTAGTGGGCTCCTAACATTATATCTTTTGCATTTAATTGATTCTTGTGGACTTATGTTTTTGGTTATTTGGCTTCCTAAGGTTTGGTTGTGATTTTGTTCCCATCCTTCAAATTCTAATTTTGTTAATGTTGGTACTATTGCATATCCAGTATCTAATATTTAACTGTCAAAGTTCAAACTGAATCCTGAACTTGTGGATCATAAATTACTAGCAATGTTTCATTAATGCATGCTTGTGCACTTTAGTCTGTTATGCCTGATGTTGTTTTGTTCTAAACTTCAATGCTGGCATCTTATGTATTGCATTTCAAATTTACCTGTTTACCTAAAATCCTATACCAATACATTCATCTTCAGTCACATTCCTATTTTCATCAACTTGTAAGGGATTTAAATCTTTGCACCATAGGCCCTGATATTTTGTGATAATTTTGTTTTTGTCTAATAGATAGCTGATTTTAATATTAATACCATGGTTACATTATCTCTAAATCATATAGACAATTGACCTTCCAAAGTTCAAAATCTTATTGGGAATCCAAGGTAATACATGCATTAATTAGTATAATTAAATTAGTAGAATGTGGGGCCAGATTCTCTTTGACTGGAACTTCAAAATTGATGATGTCATGTTTCGTTTTGTGGACATTTCTGGTTTGCTTTCTTAAGGATATTGTTATTATTTGGGTTGTGTACTTGTTTTGTAGCAGTACCAGTCAGATGTTGTAAATCTGGAACTGTTGGGGGTTCTTGTTTTCTAATGGTATCAGTTGTTAATCTGGTACCTGATCCTGATGGGTAGTAATAAGTCATTAGGGGCAGCAGTAAGCAATGTTAAAATGTGATTTGAACCATCAGTTGAATCAAATTGTTGAGATACGCTATCATGTAGCTTTATTTGTGCATGATTATACTATGGTTACATTTTTTAGTAGTTAGGGCTTAATACCATTTTTTCTTATGGTTGTAAAAATGGGATGCGTAGCCACTTTTTATTAAAAGAATGCAAAAATTAGTAACATCCTCCACACATACACATATGTTTATTCAATAAAAATAATAGTTATCAGTATGTATTGTATATGCTTGACTGTAAGACTATTTACTGGCTTGTTGGGTTGACATGGGATTGTTTCAGTTGTGAAGGTGAGTGTATGAGATCTTTTCATGCAACTGAAGAAGCTGGTGAAGATTCAGCTTGTGAAAGCCTTGGTTTAACTAGTGCACAAGTTGAGGTATATTCCTTTGTCTTTTATTTGATCATTAACAATTCATTATTTTTTCTTTCTATTGTAATTTCTGCGTCACTTGGCTAATTTTTTATGGTTATTCTTCCTAGGCAACTCAAAACTTCCTTTGTAAGAACTGTAAGGTGAAGCAGCACCAATGTTTTGCTTGTGGGAAATTAGGGAATTCTGATAAAAGCAAGGGTGCTGAGGTATTAAACTCGTGAATTCCATTTTTTATGTGCATAATTACCATAATCAGATTTGATTGATATATTTCTATTTTAAATAGAAAAGATAAGAACTTTAGGACATTTTACTGTGTTACTTTGATGAGTTCAGCTAGTTGCTTCATCTTGATTATCTTCTCGATCAGAATATAAGAATATTTTCATATCTCGATAGAATAAAGATTAAATTGCTACTACCATTTAAGCAGTGTTAGGATTGGTTGCATACTGAAACCTGTTGTGCTACCCTTTTGTTTGGGTTAGATTCACATGTACCTCTTGAAGACCCTACCATAGGTAAGCCCCTTCAAATAACAACCTCGATGCCCCCACAAAACATGGGATATACCATGCAAATATTGAATGCATCATATCTTGTGCTAGGTATTTCAATGTTCAAATGCTACATGTGGGTACTTCTACCATCCAAATTGTGTGGCGAAGTTGCTACATCCTGATGATGATACAGCATTATCAGAATGTGAGAAGACTGTTTTAGAGGGCAGATTTGTGTGTCCTTACCACAGATGTGCCGTATGCAAGAACCTCGAGATCAAGGCTGATCCTGACCTTCAGTTTGCAGTGTGCAGACGCTGCCCCAAGTCATACCATAGGAAGTGCTTGCCTAGGTGCTCTACCATCTAATTTTTTTTTAATAATTTTGAGCAGTTCCAGGTCTACTTATGCATCATGTCAAGAAATATCGTCATACACCTAAAATAACATGAGATGTGTCTTGGAAATGCCCTCTACCTTGTATTGGATATCCCTCTCGCGCCTTTTTTTCTATATATATATTTTTAAGCCCTAAAGGTGCATATCAAATATTTCTATAATAAAGAAACACAATACCATCTCTAACATGTTCTTATAATTTTGTTCATTTTGATTAAAAATGCTTTATATATAGTTTTAGATACAATCTTGTATATTTAATAAATATAAATATTGTCATTTGGATTATTTATGTAATGAATTCTGCTCAACTTAAGCTCTATGCACAGAATATTACTGCAATTGACATTGCAGTAAGGTAAGAGAGAGCTGCTCATGATCATACCCAACTGTTTTTGAAAAAATCAATGGTTGAACGTGTTAACCCACTGGTCTGACCAATAAACTATTGACCCGAAGCTTTATTTGGTCGATGTCCGGTCCGGCTCCAATAACATTGGGAAAAATTGTTATGCAACCTGAGACTGATAACATGCAGGACAGACCACTTGCCCTCACCGTCTGAGTACCTTGGATCCATACTTGTAAAACCTATTTCAACCTGAGACTGATGGTATGAATACCTTGGCATCCATATCTTATAATGTGATGCCATGATGTTCCACTTTGTATTTTGCTAATTTATTGTTCGTACCGTACTTAATCTGGTTCCATGGCATGCCAGTTTTGTATTTAGTAGTTTGTCTCCCATTAATTCCTATTGAATTTTTTATATGGAAAAATTGTAGGAAAATATCGTTTACTCCTGATCCTGAAAATGGGATAATGACAAGAGCTTGGGAGGATCTCCTGCCTAACCGCATCCTCATATACTGCTTGTAATGTCTCACTTTTTTTTCTTTATGTCACTATGGTGTGTGGTGCTTAAGCATCAAATGGATTTAAGTTGGTCTATCCAAGCCTTGTTTACATATACTGTAGGGTATAGGATTGACTAGTACAAACTGAAATTCCGTCACCTGTAGCATTAAAATGACACTGCATGTGCTAATTCTAGTACATGAGTATTTGGTCTCAAAGTCTAATCGTCTGACTTCTGATCAGTGTGGGCTTCAGGTTGTCTTGGGTCAGCTCATCAATTTGACTCCTTAAAATTATCGGGTTGGGTCAGGGTTTGCCATCTTAAGTGACAACAGAATAAATAGAATTCACTTGACAATATTATAGCTGTTGTACTTGTAAAACCTGCATTTTCTCAACATAAATTATTCTTTTATTTCTAGGAAACACAAGTTAGATGAGGAGCTGTTGACACCCAGACGGGACCACATTGTGTTTCCTGAAACAATCAGAGTGCAACAGAAGGCAAAGGTTAGGTTATCAGAAGTACCATCCCACAAGCAAAAACGGCCTCTAGCTAAGTGTCATGAATCTCCAATAGCAACAAGCCGAGAAACCTTGCCTGCTGATAGGCGACCTCTGAAGAAGCGGGCCATGCTGTCCGAGGAAGTCCCCTCAAGCAAAGGAAGGGGTATTGGAAACCCCAGTCAGCTGGGCAAAGGGAAAGCTGTTTCTCTAAGGAAGGTGAAGAGACTACGAGAAAATGAATTGTCTGAAGAGGAGGTTACTGAGACTGCAATTAGCAGCAGGAGCCCAAGCCCAAGGGAGGTGGCAACAGGTGATTTGCCAAGCTGTTCTGGGAATATACGGCATAGCTCCTTTCCCATCATAAGTGCAACTGTAGAAAACAAGTAAGCTGAAGAGGGATTATACTGTAATCAATTTTTGTAGATTCTGTGCATCTCATTAGATATTATTTATCTACTCTTTAGTCATTCAGATATTATCTGATTGCAGTTTTATCTTCTTAATAACATCAGAGCAAAGATGTCTTGATAATTAGCATATCCTTTATTTCATAACCTAATGGCAATTTACTTTTATCTTATTCAGATCAGAGCAATGTTTTGAAGAACTAGTATTTGTACCTGTACATGCACATTTACATATGCATAAGCATATTTTTATATGAACTACTTGATTATAAATATTTCTGAACTTGTCAGTTTATTTTTTTTATGTATAAATGTAGTTTTCATTCTAAATACTATTTCTTTGTTTACTGCATCTGGAGGGAACTTGAATTTACTAAGCACTTAGAACTTTTAGCTTCTGTTTGAATCTGTTTGTTTTGAAATTTAACTTTTTGCCGAACCGGTCATTCAAATTCCTACTGATCGGAAAAATCATCCATGAAAAAGACTCCAGGAATTCCCTCTGGAGCCTGTTGAATCATTTTGTGTGAGTTGAAGTCCTTTCATGACCAATTCATAGGAAAAGAATACTATTCTACTCCCTAATTTGGTTGGCATTTCTTTTTCAAGATTATTACTAATTGCCTGTCTTGTTGTCTTCAGATCTTTCAATGTGGTCTGATGTATTTTTTATTTATATATTGCAGAATGAAGGAATTCTTGGAGAAAGAATCAGTAACAGTAAAGGATGTGCTAAAGCGGCAAAACATGCCGCAAACCCATCAGTATAGACCTGTTGAGAAAGTTGCACGGGGCAAAATCGAGAGATCTGTGGAGGTACTTTAAAACTATGGAGTTTGCATACTGTTTTTGGGTCATGCATAGAAAAGAAAAGAATATTCTCTAGAAAAAAGTACCTGGAATGAACAAAAAATAAACAGGAAAAAAAGCATATGTCTATCGTGACAGTTATGGTGCTGTAGTACAAACAGTTAAACTTAACTACAGATTCTTAATTATTTTTTTTTTAGAAAATCAATGGATGGCCACCAAATTTTAGATAATGACTGAGTTTAGAACCAACCTCAGAAAAAGGGAAAAAATATATTGTTAGTTGATCTAACATTTAAGAGGAATGTTTAAACATATTTTACCAATGGTGAGCTATGAACTAAAACAATGATGTTATGCAATGCTTGTTTGTTTGTTTATTCATATAGGCCATACAGACTGCTTACAAAAGAATAACTGATGGGGACACTGTGGATAATGCCAAGGCCGTGTGTGAACCTGAAATTGTTAAACAAGTTGCGAAGTGGCATGTGAGTGATTTATGTTTTAGTTATTATTATTAAGTGTATGGATTATTTATCATATTGATTTTAAAGTTATCTTTTTTTTAATTGGTACTACTCTATTTTGTCCTTTCATGATTTGCTGGTTTGATTTATATGTATGTTATTACAGAAGAAGTTAGGTGTGTATCTTTCACCGTTCCTGCATGGAATGCGATATACCTCCTTTGGCCGTCATTTCACCAAGGAAGAAAAGTTACAGGAGGTATTTTGCTTTTAAATAGACATAAATGGATGATAAAAGGGTGTCTCGTAATTTTTCTCATTGTATTGCTTTATAAAATTTCTTTGACATGCAGATTTGCTGTAAGCTCCAGTGGTATGTCCGGACCAATGACACGGTACCCTCTCTCTCTCTCTCTCTCTCTCTCTCTCTCTCTCTCAAAAACTTGGTAGCGGCTACCAAGTGCTTAAATTATTAAAAAAGGAGTTTACAAACACAACTTGAAGAGGAAAAAATTATATCAAAGAAACCAAAAAAACTTCCATGCTTTCTGAAGACATGTCCGTCTACCTAAGCATGACTTGCACCAATGACTTCTTATTTATTTCTCATCCTTTTTCCTCCACCACATGGCATATCGGTCACCTGAGTGTACTTCACTCACTTTCTCTTCAACTTCTTTGTTCCCAACTTAATTTCCAAAATCATATGATAAGTAACTTGGTGCTATTTGTGTAAAATATCTTTTTTCCAGGAAGTTTGGTAGGTTGATTTCTTGATATATTAATGTGCTTTCAGATAGTAGATTTCTGTTGCGGTTCAAATGATTTCAGTCGAATAATGAAAGAAAAGATGGATGCTTTGAGGAAAAGATGTAATTTTAAAAATTATGACATTGTTCCGCCAAAGGTAAGAAGTTCTGTTTTCTCCTCTTTGTTTATTAATTTAGGTTGAGCTGAATTGATTGATGCTTAGAAAGAAATATTTGACCAGTAAATGCGAAGGGAAACAAGACAAATAACCCAATACAAAAGCACATACTGATATGGTTCGAATACTAATTATGACTGCTCAATAACCAGTCCTGTAGAATAAACAGTACCTGGTAACCTGGTCTCAGCTCAGGATGCTAATCTTGATGTTCTCAGGAACTAGCCAATTTTAGATCCTTTTAATAAATTCTTGTGTGTGAATTTCTGTTCATTTGGTATTGGCATATAGGATGATTTTTGTTATGAGAAAAGAGACTGGATGACTGTACGGCGGAAGGAGCTTCCTGATGGTGATTCACTGGTACAAATCTCAATTTTGTCACTCGCAAAGAACACAAATTTAGCTGGTAGCATAGCTAGCGGACCTGAGCTGTACTAGACCATACTTACCTAATTGACAATTGATTGTTTTCTCGGCCAATCTTTTATCTTCATGCGAAAATAAATAATAAATGATATCGGTATGGTCCACCAGTACAATCAGGTACTCTTGCTGGCTCCAGTCACTTATCCTATTCAGACGGTCCATCCTTTCTTTTAACACCAATTTTTATTTGTCTATCTGTAGTGCAGTTATTAATTATTTCTTAATATAATTATTCTATATTGGTCATAGATAATGGGGCTGAACCCTCCATTTGGGACAAAAGCAGGCCTAGCGAACAAGTTCATTGACAAGGCGCTTACTTTCCGTCCTAAGCTTGTCATTCTCATTGCACCTAAGGAGACCGAAAGGTATAATTTCATCAAATTTTAAATGAGGATTGCGGTATTGTTTAGACTAATACTAGTATGATAATGATTACTCTTTGTTTTTCCATTTGAAATTTGGTGAAGAACTAATCGAGCTTGTTGAACTTGTTTGTATGGATAAGTTTCAGCCAATATATTTTGACTCTCTGGTGCAACTGTCCTCTATGAATAATTGGATTAGTAAAACCAAGTGCAGATAGGAAATCAATTAGTTAATTATTAAGGTTATGAGCATGATTGTGATCTCGATAATACTAAATCCAGACTAGTGATATTTTTGGTTATGCACAGCAGTTAGTAGAGATTATAGTGATAGCAAACTTTGTTGTCCTGGACCAAGCATATGTTTCCCCTGACTTTCGACAAATTAGTACAAAGCACCTATTCTAAACTTTGATGTTACTATTTCTTGAATTATTGAGCTTTTTCCAAACTGTTCTTTTTACTAATGTTGTGCCGTGTGTGTGTGTGTGTGTGAAACCAGGCTGGATCAGAAGCGGACACCTTATGACTTGATCTGGGTTGACAGTGTGATGCTCTCAGGCATGGTATTACTTCTTTCTAAATCTTCTGGTGTTCCACTAGATTTCTCAGTGCATCATCTCTACTTCCATTTTGACTTTTCCCACCGAAGGGCTGTTCCTATTATGTTGGGTTGATGGTTTTGATCACTATATATAGCTAGAAGTACCCCATATACCATTCTTGTATATTATGTACATCCAATTGTGAAATTTGGATGTATATCTATTGCTTTTATTGCCATAGGCATCTATTTTGCCTGCAGATACTATATTTTCAAATTAGTTTGTCATTTGGAAATTATGGTTACGAAAGTTTGTCAAATTTATCCATTATATGCCATTTTTGTATGTTGCATGTACAGAGTGAACATACTAAACAATATAGGGGTCCATATGGTAATTATGCATGCATACTATCCCATTTTTGTATCGACTTCCCCAAGACAATGGGTAGGAAACTAAAAATAGTTCTGACTAAAACTTATAAATTGAATTTTCCATCCAGTCGTTCTACTTGCCGGGCTCAGTGGATGTGAATGACAAGCAGATGGATCAGTGGAATGTGAGCGCACCATTGCTGTACCTGTGGAGCCGCTCTGACTGGACTGCCCGCCACAAGGCCATTGCTGAGGAGCACGGTCACTTCTCCGACCTTTCTCAAGACATGATGGTATCACCCCCACGTTCACCTCCGCCTTCTGTGGAGGAGCAGAAGGAGGCCGAAGACATCATCTCCCAGGTCGTAGGCGACATTTCCGTGATAAACAATGAGGTCATGGAGGTAAAGCAGGAGGATGTTTCATCCAGGAAGGGGAAGGGGAAAGTGGACCCTGGCCCTCGTGAGCTAGAGAACCGAGTGAAGACTGGACCCTCTGTTATGGAGGAGGAAGGAAAAGATGTGGGTGCTGGTACTGCTGCAATTGAAGAAGTTAAGAAGGGATCACTGGAAGGGATGGGGTCCCATAGAGAAGCTAGAGGTATCGACCGCCAGAATGAAGGTAGGGGAGGTAGGGATGGACCCTCTGTTATGAAGGAGAAGGAAGGAAAAGACGTGGGTGCCGGTACTGCTGCCATTGAAGAAGTTAAGAAGGGATCACTGGAGAGGATGGGATCCCATAGAGAAGTTAGGGGTATCGACCGCCAGAATGAAGGTAGGGGAGGTAGGGATGGACCCTCTGTTATGAAGGAGAAGGAAGGAAAAGATGTGGGTGCCGGTACTGCTGCCATTGAAGAAGTTAAGAAGGGATCACTGGAGAGGATCGGGTCCCATAGAGAAGATAGAGGTATCGACCGCCAGAATGAAGGTAGGGGAGGTAGGGCTGGACCCTCTGTTATGAAGGAGAAGGAAGGAAAAGATGTGGGTGCTGGTACTGCAATTGAAGAAGTTAAGAAGGGATCACTGGAGGGGATGGGGTCCCATAGAGAAGCTAGAGGTATGGACCGCCAGAATGAAGGTAGGGGAGGTAGGGTTGACCAAAATTCTGGTGCAAGTAACCCTCTGAAAGAACCTAGAGCAAACAGAGGAAATCTTCTGACGGAGAATAATAATGGCAGATTCGACAGCAGCTTAAACAGAGGGATTGGTACTATTCAGAGGGAGAATAGTAGCTCTCTGAATGAACCTAGAGCAAACAGAGAAAATCTTCGGACGGAGAATAATAATGGCAGATACGACAGCAGCTCAAACAGAGGGATTGGTACTATTCAGAGGGAGAATCATAACACTGCTGGTGGAGAAATTTTACCCATGACGGGCTTTCAATATAATGATCCTTTGATTGAACAGCCAATAGAAATGCGCCAATTGGACTGTCAGCTTGACTTCTCTGATTTGGGTCCCATTCTGGGCAATGGAAATGATGATTTCAATGATATGACAAGACAATACCCCACACCATCCTCTTACGACTGGCCTGTTGCATCAGGTTTGGGATCTGGATCTGGATCAATTATGGAGTACAATCGTGGTCGTGGATCAGACTACATGGATCATAGGGGCTTTGATGATTTTGATGGGCTTGGTCGGCTTTATGGGTCCCATGATGAGAGCAGACACAATAATTTTGGGGCAGTGCCGATTAGTCAACCTGGCAGTACCTTTCATAACGGTACATCTGCTATGGACAGGTATACGCCGAGGTTGGATGAGACTAACTGTTGGCGACCAGTAGGATCTATAGGCTTCTCGGGCCTAGGTGGCAGCACGGGCACATCTGCTATGGACAGGTATATGCCCAGGTTGGATGAGACTAACATTTTACGACCAGGAGGGTCTCTAGGTTTTTCTGGTGGGTCCCACCAATTTCACCAAGGCCTAGATTATGGTGGCTCCAGTGGGCTCCCACCTTATCCCTATGACATGCATAGGGTGGATAGAAGAGACATCCCTGCACCCCACCCCAACCTTTCCGGGTTTGGGTCAAGGCAACTGCCCTCGTTTCAACCACCACCAGGTTCGTCAGGTGGTTGGCTCGACGACTAACCTCATACTGAGAAAAGATACTTTTGTTTTTTGCCATGTAGCCCAGTGGCTGTGTTTTGTTGGAGGATACAAGTAGATACCAACATGTCAAGATGCATGTGACTGTGCCTCATGTTAGGTTGTGATCTTTAGATTATATCTTATTTGTATTATAGTTCTTTCTATGCAGTGCGCAAATCGAGCTGGGCTTGATTGTGATTTATGACTAACAAGTACTTGTTTATTTCTTGATTATTTCATGTGTTTTGTTGTCTTGGCATTTTGTATGTTTTAACATTTTCCAACGTATGTGTTGCACAGCTGCATCACCGGGACCTATGTTTTACAAGATTAATTAGAATGGCACAACAACAAATTAGGTTGTCTTTAGGTGCCAGAACCCGTACCAGATCGTACTGATCCACTTGCTTTCTTGGTGTTTTCCCTCTTAAATGATGCCATTAGCAAGATCACATTAATATCAGCTAATGCTAAGATAAATTTCTTATTGAACAATAAACGAAAGTAGGTCCCATGATTAACAAATCACAAGAGTTCAGAGGTTGGTCCTTTATTTTTAAGGTCATATAGGTCGTTGTATGGCAGGGATTGAAAAAACAAAAATCAGATATCTTAGCAACTAAAATGCATTTCTTCTAAAATATAGAAGTTGTCAGTACAACAAGTTAGCAAATTTTGTTTATTTGAGATATAAAATATCTTCGGAAATTGCAATTTTGTTTATTGTTTATTACCACGCAGGTACAACATCCAATTTTTGAGATTTAAGAAAAGAGCAAGTTTTTTATGGAAGGAATGGACTAGTGCTACACCATTCATCATATATACAAAAGACAAAAGACAACACTGAGAAAATTCTGCTATAAAAAATTAATAAACTTGGAAGTCATTGGTATTATTATTTATTAGTTCAGATCCACTAAATATTGGTTCTGAGGCTCCCCAGTCCCAAAAGAACACTCGGCTTTTTTCGTTTGGACAGAAGGACATGAAATCTCCTCATTTTTGTTTCCTTGGGCTAATCATTTTTGTTTCCTTAATACAAATTGCAAATGATACTGGTACTATTTTAAGCATCTGCATGTTTGTCTTATTTGTTGTTCCCTTTCAGGAGTTAAATCAGTTTTTTTTTTCCCCTTTTATGTACTACATGTTTTCTATTGTAGGTTATAATTTATTCATCTGCCCATTTTACCCAATTGAGGTACTCTAGTACCAGAACCAATCATGGAATGCTGCGAGAATTTCTTAGTCATGTAAAATAAATTGCAGCCTTTATTTTGTTAAAAAGTTTCACATGAACAGTAGAGTTAAAATGAAAAAACATATAACTCATACGTTGCATAAAGTTAAAACAGTATTGTCAATATCT
The DNA here is from genome assembly GCA_964058825.1 of Carex arenaria. Lineage (NCBI taxonomy): Eukaryota > Viridiplantae > Streptophyta > Magnoliopsida > Poales > Cyperaceae > Carex > Carex arenaria. The sequence continues at coordinate 38,891 of CAXKVW010000388.1, read as the reverse complement.
TTACACTGGACTATGGAGTTGTGAAGACAAATAATATCAAGACATATTTAAGCCTCGACTCCGGCAACAAAACCTAAAAAATTAATATTAAGAAACAACAATGAGCAATGGAGAGCATATAAATTTTCTTTGCTTGAAGTTGAACCTATACAATTTATACAAAGGGATACATACGGTAGTATTTATAACCAAGAAAAAAAAAAGGGAAACAAAAAGGAAAAATGGGTCATGACTCATGACTAACCAAACCCGTAAGAGATACTTTGATCTCGTAAGACTCGCACTATTTTGGGTTCAACTCCTAATGAGGTTCCTTTTCCTTCGTTAAATTTTTAAAAAGAAAATGAACAAAAATGTCTTTGGATATGAACCAGCAGTTGACCACAGAACTAAAGCAATGAATTGTTATTCATCCAATTTGAGAGAATTGATTCGCTTTAGTCTCTGATCGATCTCAGCCAAAACCACGGTCTCTTGCTTCTTTCTCTCCTTTGTAATTGAATTGGCTGTCATACCTCCTATCTTATCAAACGCCACCTGAAACAAAATCCAAGGGAATTAATATTGCATCATACTTCTGAATTTTGGGTGAAATTACAAAAAAAAAAAAAAACCCTTAGAATGACCACAATATTTCCGACTCATGCGAGTTGCCAGAAAGTGCAGAAGGCATGATTTTTTACTTACATTTCTGAATGTTTCAAGTTTCTTTGGAAAAAAAAAAACGTACCGTGAGAAGCTCATCAGGGTCATATAGGTGGCGGGAAGTAGTTTGTAAAATATCTATAACATCTCCAATGTGATGTGCTCTTAGCAGATCCTCTTCTTTCATCTGGGAAAATTTTAGTTTTTTGTGGTGTTCAAAATTAACAAAGTTGTATTGTTTCTTTCATTGTTTTAAGAATGAAGACAGCTCTAAAAAGTGTGGCAAAAATTCAAGGTTGGATTCATCAACTTGAATTCAAATTCTAATTTCTACCAGCCTAAAAAATCCACTGTTTGAAGCAAAATTTATATCCCGTTTAATCGTATGCTTCCAATGACCATTGACAATAGAAAAATAGGAACTAAACTGTTTATATGTGCCTTGGGATCATGAACCAATACCGTGTTCTGAAAAAATAAAGTATCATAATAAATGACAATTCAAATGGTACCTTAAATATTGCAAGTGCCACGTGGAACAAAACTTTGGCTCCTTCGTAAAATAGTACATCCCACACCCTCAGGGTTGTCTGACATCAATCAATTTAAAAGGTTAACATGAAAAATAGCATACTGGATAGCAGCGTGTTTACTCTGGGGACACAATTATCAATTCTAGCAAAAACTAAGAGCTTTAAGTCTCAAAGAAAAAGACGAAGAAGATATATGAATGAAATTACAAATCAGACCTCAGAAGGGAGGCTCTTAGAGAAGAGGCAAAGAAACCATTCGGTGGCCACAAGAGAAGCATCAAATCCCATCAATTCTAAATGTGCTGCTATTCTGCATTTCCCAATAAGGTAGCATCATGGATACGAGTTGCAAGAAGTTGAGGAAATTGCAATAGACAAGAATAAAATAAAGTACAAAAGCCTCAACAAAATGGCACTGGATAAATTTCCAATTTTGCAAGGTAAATATAACATTTTTGGTGATGCCAACCCCCCCCCCCCCCCCCCCCCCCACCACACACACACACACACACAAAGAAAATAACTCCTTGAGGAAATAAAAAAAATGAAGCAAACAAAAGAGAGAAGGAAAATTATGAAAGATGCACACCAACAAACACATTTAAAAAAAAAAAAAAAGCTTTTGCGGACTTTTTTCTTAGAAAACTGTTCATCAAAAGTAAATAGACCGACCTGGGGCACTTTTTGGTAAGAAGATCCTTGAAAACCCTTTGTTCAACATGGCAGCCTGAGAGGTTGTCAGTGTAGCAATCGGTAACTAAAACATTTTCCAATAATACAGAAAGCATCCAAAATGCATCTTCTTCTTCTTTCAACACAATTAAAAGTAGTGCAGCCACATAATTTAGTCCCTGGAAACCCACAAAATCACATTGAGACTCAAGTGTCTTTGTACAAGCACATAATTAAGGTTTAAATCTGCACAACTGAAAATTGATAGGCCAATACTAGTACCAGTTCAGTTCAAAATGTTACTACCAGTTCTGGTACCAAGTGGCATACTAAATAAGAAAACCTTAAATGGAGGGTAGAATGCAGATGCATATGAAAATACAAGCTGCATATCAGTGTAGTGCCAGATGACAGAAATAACACAAGGCAGAATAAGAAACTTTATGAGAAAGTTCACCTGGCAATAACCAACTTCTGAGTCACGAAACGAGTAGCCGACAAGTACACGACGGAGAGCTGCTTGACCTTCTTCACTGTTTATCCAGGGATGGCACGGGAATGTGCGTGGGAGATCCTACTCCAAAGAATCATTACACAGTGAATTTCATGAAAAGATTTTCATCAAAAACATATAAATTTAAGGGCTTTCAATTATTTCCTTGGACATCAAGCCAATTAGAACCATTTCTCACAAGTCACAGGTATATCCAGTAAGCCCAGAGCCTCAGGCCAACTTAGTATTCAATTTAAACCCAAGAAAATTGATTAAAAGCACATAAATGGCAAATTCCAAGCCTCACCATACATACACATTGCAGAACATTTGAAAATGTATGAAAATCAAATGTTATAAATAATAAACATTACAGAATTAAGTAGTGTAAAAAAATCCTTACATGGTCAATCTGTCTGGTAGCAGGTGTGGTTTTCCCTTCAGTAGCTCTAATCAATTCATCATAGTATGTCTCTGGCACGGTCGACCTTTTCTTAGCTGCACCAGACAATGACAGCCACAACTTTGGCCGGAGAGTTGGCGGCACACCTTTTCGCAGCAACTTCTTCAATGTCATGGTATTTGTCAGAACTGAGAATTTCAGGGATGCAACCCCATTGGAGGAGATTTGTGTGTGCAAGTACCAGTTTGCCCCTTTGCTCGCCTCAAGGTCCCACCATACCTTGCTCTGTTGCCTGATTCTCTCTCTAACCTCATTTAGCACATTAACATCGTCCACATTTCCCTCAACCGTGAAACCATACAGGTCTTCAAATTTGACCGAAATGGTGTTTGAATTTGATAAATTGGTCGATTTTTTCGGAACTTTGGCAGTAAAATTTGCATTATTTGATGAGGTCGGGGTGGTCCAAAGGGTTCGAATACGCCTTTGAGGGGTGAAACCTGTGCTGATTTCTCTATCCGCTTGGATGCCAAACATTATGACAATTCAAATTTGAAATTTGTTCTCTTAGGAATTAAAGCAAACAGCCTGCGGGCAGAAAATGGACAGAGAAATTTGTAATTTTTTGAAGGGAAGAAAAGGGTTAATTGGTGAAAAGCTTAATCTTTTGTTGGGATGCTAAAATGGGTTATATCTATTCAAGATAATCCACAAAGAAGTAGAGCTTATGAAATGAGATTCCAATCGTGTATAGAGAGATGAATTTCTGAAAACATTGACATAATGAAAAGGATAATGAGCAGTAATTTAAGATATTCGCTTTGAATTCCGATTGACAACTCTAATAAAACATCAAATCACGTAAAATGCAGCACGACGACTGAGAGAACAACAAATAATCAAAAAGAAAAAAAGAGAAATAATAGGAAATTGGGAAGAGAATGGCGTATCCTTTTTAAGAAGAAAAGATGAAAGCTGAAAAATTGATTGTTATGAAGAATGAGAGGTTGGATTATCAAAATGGGAAATTTTGGAAGGAAGAAAAAAGTTGAAACCTTTGATTCATTCAAAAGCATGCAAATGCAAAACTAAAATTCCTCTTTTGGCTTCTCTTCTATTTGTACTGAATCCTCCATGAATGACCCAAAAAAGAGTAGAGAGAGAGAGACGAAAACGACCAAGTCTCTTTTTGTCGTTTATGTGTTTTCTTTATCTATTTCATCTCTTTTTAGAGAAAATAGAAATTTGGATTTTAGAGAGAGAGAGAGAGAGAGAGTCATTAAGAGGCTTCTTTATGGATCTTAAGGTAAAGTGCTCTAAAATATTGAAAAGACCTTTTTTCTTGTATACCCTTGAAGTATTATAATTGTTAAAAAAATTCAAATTATTACATGAACTCTAGACAGATATATAATTGTTCAAAATACTTGGGTTTAGATGAGAAAACAAAAATTGGTGCTTGCTTAATGCTTAGTTTTGATTATGAAATGAAATGGATGTCATGATAAAAGGTATGTTGGCGTGGTTGGAGGCATGAGATCCGAAATTGGTCATCTGTTATGTACTTTGACTTGGCCTTAAATTACCAAAATGCCCATCTAATCTACCCCATGGAACAGCACTACTATCATATTAGAGTCCGAATCTGCTGAAATTCTGGGTCATAAACAGTGATTCTGGAATTCCTGAAATTCATGATTCAGTCATTGAATTGTTTTGAGATGCGTGCACATAAAAAGCAGCTATTTTGAGATGCGTGCATAGAAAAATTTGGACGGCTGGATCGTGAATTTCAGGGATTTCAGGATTACTGTTCATGCATTTTGAATTTCAGCAGATTTGAAATCATCATATTAATGACCAACAAAAATAAATAAGAGTAAGACTTTTAGAGGTTAGGATTCGCATCCTGAGATATCTCAAATTTTGCGTGACTTTTTGAAATATCTCAATTGTTCAAATACGTTCTGCACGAATCTCAAAGCTCAAATAATATTGCCCCCTCTGTTCTCCCGAATAGACACCAAACATGTCGGTCACGCAAAAATTGAAATATCTCAGAGGATATGCACCCTTGGATGTTATGGATAGCATAAGATCTTTCATGTTACGGTTTTAAATACTTATCATATAAATTTTAAATTTCAATTTAAGTAGCTCAGTAAATTAGTTATAATGAATATGTAGAATATCAATTTTTACTATTTTTTATTGTTTTTACTATTTTTTATTATTTATAAAAGAAGACAAAAGGTAACTTAAAATATTGACAACTTTTTTATTTTTAAGCTATTTTTTTTGTTGGCCATATTTTATAAATCATAAAAATGATAAAAAAAAATTTCAAAAATAATAAAAATGAGTATTTTACAAATTCATTATATAACCAATTTAATGAGCTACTTAAACCAAAGTTTGAAATTTAGACGATAAATTTTTTAAGCCGTAGCACGAAAGACATTGTGCTATATGTATTTCATATTATTTTTTAGTCATGTTGATGACATGATTGACGAGAGCAGTTTGGGTCCGATGTCCATCAGACTCAAACTAAGTGCAATGGGCTCCATAACTGTCCAATCTGCTTTAAGATCCGTATGCCTTGCTTTAATATCCGTGCTCATGAATCTTAAAAAAAATCGGACAGTTATAGAGCCCATCTGACCCAAACTACTCTCATGATTGACATATTAATCATCACTTCTGTTTTCTTTTCTCTCTCTCTTTTTTTTTTTTTTTCTTTTTTAGCTTTTGCTAATGACACCCAGTATCTTTTCTATATTTGAAACCAACTCCATGTATTGCTCATGACTGCATGTCAACAACTGACACCTGAATTTTTTTGGGCCTTTCAAAAATTTTTACTGTCAAATTAAAATGGAAAAGACCGTTAAAGGTTAAACGTTGGGACCTGTGGTCATTCAAATGTTTTTTTTTTCTAGAAGGTGGTTCAATTTGATTCCTTTTTTAGCTAAAAAAAGAAAAATTAACGTTAGGCAAGTTAATTTATTTCAAATTAAAACTTAAATTAGGTGCAGTTGTTTTAATATCAATTGATTAAAGTAAATCTTCATAAATGAGAAGTCTCGATTATAGGGGTGAAAACGGAGCGGATATTATTCAGATTCAAATATTAGATATGAATATTTGATATTCAAATATCTGTGAAGATAAGAATATGATATGGTTTTAAATTGTAATTATATGTATATTAATAGTACATATATATATACTATGTATTTTAATATATCTTATGAAAAAATATTTTTTTAAATAAAATTAAAATTAGGCTTGGTAGTTTTAAATTACTGCTGAATATATAAATTAATTAAAGTAAATCTTCATAAATGAAAGACATAATGAAGAAGAGAAACAAAAATGAGAACATTGAACCCTCCTCAAGTAAAAAAAAAAAAAGCAAAAATGATAGAGCTGAAATAAATTAAATATTATGTATGAATTCACACATGCATGATGTATAATAATGTTCATACTGTATATAGTTAGAAATGGTACAAAAATATTGGTGTGAATACATAACAATTAATTATAGTTTAGAGCTCCATAAAAAATCATATTCTTTTAGTTTTTATTTTTTAGTAGAACTATATATTTTTAAAAAATTTATTGAACCAATTATGTGTTTTATATGCTTGTTCTCCATTATAATAAGTCAAATAGTACATGCTAAGCCTACTACTTTTAAAATATCTGTTTCAGGTACATGCATCCTAATCATAATTAGTGCTATATATTATTTTAAAATTGTTTATTTGAAGTTGAAGCTGTATACGTTGATTACCATTTCATATTCATAACTATAGGATATGATAAGTTTTAAAATCGTTTGATATTCTTATATAGATAAAATTATATATTTTTTTTAGTATCCTCTGCTCTGTTTCCTGTATACAAGAAGAAAACTAAAATGCTGACCAACTTAGAACCAAAAATTTACTGTTTACACATGAAATTTATTTCACCTGGTCACCTCTGATTGAAAAATTATATATATATATATATAGAGTAAGGCTATGCATTGCGAATTAAAGTGGGTACTTTAATTCGCGCTCATATCGCTATTTTCAAAGTTCAAATAGCCGATCTGAACCGTTAGATGTGTTCTCCATATTGAAATGTGCTTAGAGACCAAACTTTACATTTTTTGGAATTTTTTTACTATTTATTAAGCCACTTTGAAAATCGCTGATCCGGTGGTCCAGAAATTTTTACTATTCATCCGTTTTTTCATATTTTCAAAGTAGCTTAATAAATAGTAAAAAAATTCCAAAAAATGTAAAATTTGGTCTCCAAGCAATGCATAATAGCATCCACTTTAATTCGCAATGCATAATAGCCTTACTATATATATATATATAGAGAGAGAGAGAGAGAGAGAGAGAGGAGGAGGGATCCACTTAAACTATTTTTTGGTGACACCAGATTTCATCCTATATTTTCAAAGTTCAAACAGTTGATCCAAACGTTCAACATGATAGATATATTAAAATACGCTTGTAGATCAAATTTTACATTTTTTTTGAATTTTTTTACTATTTATGAAGATGCATACAAAAATTCAATAGTCTGAAAACAACAATTTTGTAAAATACTTAATAAATAGTAAAAAAAAAAATCAATAAAATGTAAAATTTAATCTGGAAGCATATTTTAATATGAAGATCATATTGAATGGTTTGGATAACTATTTGAACTTTGAAAATTTTGAAAATATAAAATATAATTCAGTGTCACTAAAAAATAGTGTAAATGGATTCCTCCTCTCATATATATACAGGGACGGAACCAAGGTAGGGGCCAGCCTAGGCCCCGGTCCCTCCTTGGTCCAGAAAATATACAAAAATTTTTTTGCTTATGGGCCCTTGGCACCCCTTAAATTATTTATGGGTCATTGACATCCTCTAAATTTTTTTTGCTTATAAACCCTAAATTATTTATGGCACTCTCTAGTTTTCATTTTTGGTTCCGTCACTGTGTGTGTGGGCGCACACACCATCTGAAATGTTCAAAGGGCAGATAAGATGAACTTGAACCATCAAAAAATCTAATTAAATTCCACCCACCCTTACAGTTACAATAGTAATATTTTTATATATGTCACGATGAATGCATGGTTGAAATTAAGGCACATGGAGAGAGAATCAGAGAATGGGTGAAAGTTTCTCGAGAAAGAGTCTCGCTAAGAGCATGTTTCATATAAAAGCGGACCGTTTCCCGTGAAAATCACAGTCCGAATTCTCTGCATTACCTTACTGTTTGAATTTGAATCCGAACCGTCCGATCAGAATCTGAATCAATATAGTCCAAAGACTCGAAACCTATAAATGGTGAGGTGCCTTAGATGATATATGAATTCGTGGAAACCAAGCAACAACAAGGAACAAGGTGAAACTGGTTGGTATAAAGAATTGTGTGCCTGAAGATATATCAACTCAGGTGTTCATCTTGCTGTTGCTGGTAGTTCAAGTATTGTGTTGGAATGCACGTGTGTTATTTGAAATTTATGACCTATTATTATTAATTAATAAAGAACAAGTTTTAAATATCTTTATTTTTAATATTTTCATTATATTTTTGTTTGTAAGATTTAAATGTCACAATAAAATGATAAATCGTTAAATATAATCTATATTATTTATTTTATACACATAAAAAGATTATGATATTTTGAATTTATTTTAATTGTTATCAAAGACTTACAAAAATACACATGTGACTATTTTTTTCAATATTGATTTTTCAACTTATTCATTTATATAAGAATTAAACTGAAAAGTAATAATATTTTATATTCATACAAAGAAAATAATATGTATCACATTTAATATTTTTATTTCTACATATAAATTTAAGTAGAATATTTGGTTCCAAGCACATTTTAATATGGAAAACACGTTGAGCACTTCAGATCAACCATTTGAACTTTAAAATTGCAAAAACTAATTGGTAGCATCAAGGCCTTGGTCATACCACTTTTATCTTAGCCAACCTCTCTCTCTCTCTCTCTCTCTCTCTAGGAGGGTTCAAATACACCATCATTTTGTGCTCCAATATGCTCCACATCATTTATCTCTGTTTTCAAAGTCCGAATAGTCAATTTGAACCGCTCAACATTATTTTCATAATAAAACATAATTGGAGACCAAATTTTAAATTTTTCAGAATTTTTTTACTATTTTTTTACATAGGTACAATATTATTTTATCGGATGGTCCAAAATTTCTTTAAAACAATGATTTTGTAACTATCTAAAAAAATAGTAAAAAAAATGTTGGTCTCCAAACATATTTTATTATGAAGATCATGATTAGCGGTTCGGATCGACTGTTCGGATTTTGAAAACATAAATAAAAGATGTAGCGTATATTGGAGAAAAAAATGATGCATTTAAAACCTCCTCATATATGTGTGTGTGTAATTTGCAAATAAAGTCCCTGTATATAAAATTATTTTAGAGAATTTTTCAAGTTCTTTTCCAGATGTAACAAACTCATGTTAGCTAAAAAAAGTATAAACTAGGGTCTACAGTTAGTTGATCAATACATGGAAAGTCAAAAGACCAAATTGTAGTTTCTCATAGGTCTATTTCCATACAATTATCTGATGATTTGGTCATTCACAGGTTACTTGAAATGAGAAAACATAGTAGCTCTCCTATAAATTGGTCTCTAAAATTAGACGTCAAATGCATATTTGGTGGTTGAAAATTTTATAAAAATGGTGGAAATTTCAAAATTTTCTTTTAATGTATTTTCATTCATAATGGGTATTTGTCATTCATTTGCATCAAGATTGGTATATGATCACAACAAATGAACAACTAAGATTCATCTTCTTTTTTTAGCTAAAAATTAACATCAACATTAATTCCTTGTAACAAACAATAATATAATTAATGATTCTACTTTGTATAAGCATACATGCTCGGTCTCAAAGTTTGTATTTTTATAGTGAAACCAAAAGGCAATTCTAGTAGTGAATGGGGGTTAATTGATTCTTATTAATTTTCAATTTCTTTTATTTTTATATGATTTTCTATATAATTTAGGATAAATGTTAGTGATGTTGTTAATTTAATCCTCATTCAGTATAAAAAATTTATATAATTAATTACCAATTTGTATTTGATCTTCATAACTTGAAAGTCTGACGCTGTCTCTAAAGTAATATGAATTTTAGAGTTTAGACCATGACCTAGTCTTTGTGCGGCTATAATAGATTTGTTCCAAGATGGTTCAAGATATTACGTGACAATTAATTATTGCTCGAAAATTTTGCATTATTATATTTTTTATTGTTACTTTAATAATAATACTAAAAAATATATTATTTTTGCTATCATTATTTTTCACATGACTCACTTCAAGCTGGATAAGTTAAAATTTAAAAAAAAAAATTCTAGTATAAAGTAAATAGTAAATACATGGTTCTAGGGCTGCACAAAAAATTCGTAGTTCGTGATTTGATTTGAGTTTGATTCAAAAAAGTTCGTAAAAAATTCGATTCGAAATAGTTCTAAATTAATTCAATTCAAACTCAAATTGGACCTGGTTCGTTCGAAATATGTTCGCGAACTATTTTAGTTTGAATTCTAAAGTAACGTGATCTGTTGATTTCCGCTGATGACTTAAAAATTAAAACATATGGCTGCCCAGCCATAAGTCATAACTCGTAAGTCATAATCCTCGCTCTTAGTTCTAAAATTCTAACGAGTTTCACTTCTTATTCTCGGCGACTACGATCAATCTTCCTTATCGTAAAAAAATCGTAAAAAAATTGAAATTGAGTTCGTAAAAAATTCGATTCGAAATTAATTCCAACCAAACTTAGTTCGAAATTAATTCAAAAAATTCAAACCAGAGTAAGTTCGATTTGGTTCGATTCATTTGCAGCCCTACATGGTTCATACTTTATACAAAATTAATTGACACTAATTAAACATTATTAATACCTTACAAGTTAATAATTGATATTTATTATTACAATCTTTTTTATAAGTTTTAAAGAATTGATACTTTATATTTAAGAGTCAATATTTATTTCTTAATTTTCGAGTAAAGGTTGGAAGTCAAACTACTCAACTATTTAATATCTAAAAATGATTGCTACTCCCGAATTTCGAACTTGTGAGACCTCCCACACAGAAAGCGTTGTCTTTACCACTAGATCAAAGACTGGTTCTCATTTATTTTTTAATTGTTTACACTAATATAGGTTTGACACTTTTTTTTTAATTAGCTTTCTTTTTTTCAAATCATAGAAAAGCAAAAATATTCCCCAATTATATAGTCTACATCAGCTCAAATAAATCCTATGTTCATTAAACACCTACTGTCTTTTTCTAACCCTGAATCAGAGGCACCAACCCAAAGAAAATATCCTCAGGTCAATATTAATTAACACCTCCTATCTTTTTCAATTATAAAGAAGATAAATGAACGACTAAATCAAAGTTTATATGGTCAGATGGCTTCATTGTCATATATGGCTTTTTCATTTCGCAATAGAATTAATTAATTTACATCGTGTGATCACGAATTTCTTTGACCATCTAAAAAAAATATAAATATCTAAGCATGCTTTGGTTCAAAATTTGAACAGGTAAAATGAGCACGTTTAAGCAAATCTCTATCACCTAACCTCCCCCTTGTAGATTTTTACACGCCGACTTCACGCATGTATTTTTTTTTTTTCATCTTTCACATGAGTAAACATAAGAACTATAAAATTTATTGGATTGACTTCAAGCGGTGAATTAAAACTGTTAAAACCAATCTAATTTATATGTGTAATTGTGTTTATATACAAAATTTTACAATTTTCGAATTCATTTAATATAAAGTCAAGCAATAAAAAAAAATGAAGTTATAAGTTATTTCAATGCATTCATTTTTCATTATTTTTGTCTGCTTGATTTTGTACTAAATAAATTCAGCATTACTCGTAAATAGTGCTATCATAATTAGTGCTATTATTCTAAATCTAACCGTTAAATTTTTATGCACGAATCTCAACACAGATGAACGGTTAGATTTGAAATAACAGAGTCCTACCCTCCTATTTGGAGAGCAGCAGAGTCGGATCCAATAAAACTATGCTAGATAAACATAAAATTGGCCAACTTTTTTATTTATGAAGATTTACTTTAATTAATTGATATACTCAACTGTTAAAACTGATCTAATTTACATGTATATACATACCAAATTTTAAAAATTTCGAATTCATTTAATACAAAGTCAAGCTGTAAAAAATGAAATTATAAGTTATTTCAATGCATTTCATCATTTTTTTGTCTGCTTGATTTTGTACTAAATAAATTCAGCATTACTCATAAAGTAGATCGGTTTTAACAATTTATATTGGTCGTTTGAAGCCAGTCTAATAAATTTAAATTTTATGCTCACCTAGTCCTCTACTCCTCTGAATACCTTCAGTTTGTAGGTTCTATGTATCATTTCCTGTCAGGAATTTTACAAGTAGCTGGGTTTATTAAAAAAAAAATCTTTTTTTGTCAGGAATTTTTATGTTTTTCCATTTCATGTAATCAATGTTCTATGTATCATTTTACTTTAATGCAAGCATAACTAGGGGCTTCAATTCAAAAAAAAAAAAATTGTAGGTTATACTAGAAATTTACTATCATTGGGCCTTTTAAAAATATTATTTTCTGCTGAATCGAGTAGATATATTAAAAAAAAATTGATTCCACGGTGCTAATGATTTGGTGCAAATGTGGAAATATAATGTTGCTGTCTGCTGTGGTAAGCAGCAACATCATATTTGTATCGAAACATTGGTGCGTGGAATTAATTTTTTGAAAATCAACTCAATTCTTTTTCTTTCTTTCCATAACAAAACAATATTTTATTTCTAAATTTTAAAAAAAAAACAAATATTTTGCTCTCCCAAAATGGACTAATTAAAGGAACTGTTAGCTAAATGCCAACAGTATCAACTTTTAATTTGTTAAATATCAACTGTCGAAATGTCGAATTCCACCACATCAGTACATCACATATAGTAGTGTCCTCCCTACGTGAGAAAAATGGATCCAAATCTGCTGAAATTCATTGGTATGAACAGTATTTCTGAAATCCAAGATCCAACCATTGAATTGTTTCGAGATGCAGAAAAATCAACTATTTTGATATGCATACACAGAAAAAAAAAAATGGACGGCTGGATCAAGAATTACAGAGATTTCAGGATTACTATTCATCAAATTTGGATTTCAGCAGATCTGAATCCGAGAAAAATGCAAGTTTAAAATTCTATTTTGGTTGGGATTTACAAGAAAGAAAAAAAAATATATAAGCTCTTAAAAAAATAAGTCAAATAATACAATTAAACTTTCTCATAAAATTGTCTCTCTTATTTCTCTATTGTTTTTATTTCAATTCTGGAGTCTCTTTAGAAATCATAACAAATTGGTATCAGAGCCACCTCCGTTGCTGAAAGTTTGGTCAGTGATTTCAGAGCTCTTTGTTCTGCTGTCGCTAGGGTTTCATATTTACTTCAGCCAACCCGTGAGTTGCGTGGGCGAGCAGTGCCTCGTGGTTTCACTTCTGGAGTTGCGATTTGGGTCAGAGCGACTTTCGTTGGTGCACCGCGATAGACCACTAATCTTCAGCGTGGACCGCATGAAGAATTCCCGTGAACCGCAATCCAATCATATGCATTGCATGAATTTGGTGAGCCTAAAGAATTGGAAGGGAAGGATAACAATAAAGATTGTGAGATTATGAATGACAAATCTCTCTCAACTATTCAATTGTGTTTGAATCAACTCTTTAATAAATTCTTCTAGAGACTACAGCAGCTAATGCTCGGAAGAAGTTAGAGGTAATCTATATGTAGAAATCAGTCACTAACCGGTTTGCATTTGGAGAATAGGTTCCTTTCTTTCAAGATGGAAGAATGTACATCCGTTAAGGTCCATATTTCAGATTATAATGCACTTCTCAATGACATGGAGATGATTGGTATCAAGGTGGACGATGAGGATACAGCTATGGTTCTGCTGTGTTCGCTGACTAAGTGTGCTTCATTATTTTGTCATATACAAGGTAATATTGTTTCATGAGTGAGGCTATGGTACTATGCATTGCACTGATTGTTCGGTACTATGCATAGGTCATATTGTTCAGTTTTGTGGCTCTATGCATAGTCACCTTAGGTGATATGAATTCCATATGCAATTGGAGGGATGTAGATGGAGGAGTTTAAGAAAATCATGCTTTATAGCAAGGAATCAATGGATGTGAAAAATAATTTATTGGTCAAGTCCAACATCAATAGTAATTTGTTAAGGGCTGAGAATAACCATCAAGATGTTGGTTTGATTGTCTAGAAAGAGAGAGAAAAGGGGAAGAACTTGACTTCATCATCGACCTATTCAAGCTCTAAGCACAAGAACCTAATCTGCAACTATTGCAAGAAAAAATGACAAATCAAGACCGACTGTTTCAAGCTCAAGAATAAACAGAAGGCATACCTGTACCAGAATAATATATCGTCAAGCTATGCTAATTTAGTTTAAATTTAAGTTGATGATGTGCTTTATGGCCATGTTTGGTTGTGGAGTAAGAGGTGGAGCAAACTCCTTACTCCACGCTTAAGGAGCCAAACGAGGAGTAAAATAGGAGTAGGGTGGAGTAAGAAGTGAGCTAATCCGGATTAAGTTACTCCACCTCTCTAGGTGAATTAACTTACTTCACACTTAATCCACCTGCAAGGTCCATTATCATAGACTTGAGCTCATTTTCCAATATCTTACTCTTTCATATGAATTAATTTAATCCATGATATAAACCACCAAACAAGATGTAAAATATGAGGGGTAAGGTGAAGTAAGCAATTTAATCCTCATTAACTTTACTCCACAACCAAACATTACCTATGAGTTTAGTTTTGTTTCACAATGAGAATTCAAGTTAATGAGAAGATTGTTGTATATGCATATCACATCATATATTTACATCAAACTTGATTGAGCAAGATGTCACAAATAGTATATTATGTTTGACATGCTATATTAAGAAAGATGATTTTAGTATTTTTAGTACATAGAGTATTTTAGAAAGAATCTATTTATAGGTTTATTTTTTTTAAGATTTATGTTTTTATTAATAAATTATTTGTATTCAATATAATTAAGACATCAAGTAATACAAGTAAGCTTCCTCATAAAATTCTCTTATTTTTCTATTGTTTCTCCTTCAATTCTAACCTCTCCTCATAAATCCTAACATTTATGACACGAATTGCATTAGTGGAAAATTTTGAACAGTAATTGCCATACAAAATTCAGCATAAATCTCGGAAAAACTAAACATGCCGACTAGCACTGCGTACACCTAGTTATCTCTAGAGATATAAAAATGAACTTTTCTAGCTTTTTTCCCAGTTCCCTCGCCTCTCTCTCTCTCTCTATATATATATATAGGTGTTACATTGGATGACCTATATATATCGCCTATAGATTTGGTTTCCATTCCGTTACAGTACTGCTGTTAACTTTCTATGATTGTAAAACAGAATAAAAGAACTGTTGCTGGTCATTATCGAATGCTAATTCACCTCGTTGCTGTGGATTCCCTTGCATTTTTACTGGTACTAAAGGCCAGTACACTGCTGGTTGACACAATACTGTGTCACTGATGGTGCTGTGATACTGGTATTAGGCAATGTACTTGTTAAACGCCTTTTAGTTTATTCAACCAAGCTAGTTAAGATCTCATAAATTTTGCAATGCACCAAAAAGAGAAAAAAAAACACAACTTGAAGTAGTACAAAACTAATAAATTTAATCCGCACAGCCTAAAGGCAACCTCCCTCTCTAGAAAACCAGAACTACAACCATGCAATACTAACAAGTACTACCAAAGAAATCTAAGCAAAGAAAAACAAAAGGGAAATACATATAATCCATACACTTCTGAACTGGTCAATCGTTCAGTCTGGCAATGTACTTGTCATAAAACTTGCCGGCTTGTTCAAGCTCACCTATCTCAGTATAACAGTCAGCTATTGCTCCATACGCCTCAGTTACACCTGAGTCTTCTCCTGTTTTTTCTGAAATGTCTAAAACTGTTGAATGGTACTTTATGGCTTCCTTGTATTTGCCTTGCCTCTGTAATGATGCCCCTATATTGAATTTTTTTTGTTAACAGAAAAGAAATATAAGGTTAGCAATAAAATTGGTTTATATGGATGAAAATATCTACGGTGATTGAAGCATTATACATTTATGAAATTTCAGATCTACACAGAAAAATCCAAAATTGTGCTGTTTCATTTTAAACAGGAAAATATTTTAAGAAAAAAGGAATTTATGTAAATTTGCAAGCCAATTTGGCTTCTCCAACAAAAAGGTAAAGAACTGGAACTGCAATAGTATTGTTTACAGTACTGTGTAGCTAACCAGAGATTCCAAGCTTTATAAAAAGGGACCAAAACGGAAAGTACAAACAATATCCAAAATAAAAAATAAAATACCAAAATGTTCGTTTATTGTGTAACAACCATTTAACTTCTCTATGCTGTTATATAATGCAGGACCAGAATTTCTGTGCAGCAAGGCAGTCATTCTGTAGTTTTGATGTATCAATGGAAGTAGGCTCGTATACTGTCACTCAGCCTACATCAGATAAAAAGTGATCTAAAGCCTGTATCACTCAACCTCACCCTACTTCTAGAGTTCTTGGACTTTAATCCAATCTTTTGCTCCAAAAAACCAAGATATCTTTAATTTGACCTTTTTGCTTAACAATTACTGTTTTTCTTCATCTGGTTAGTTGCCAAATAACCAAACCTCGTCAGAACTACAAAAAAGAAATGGAACATAACTCTACAAAGAAAAATGAACTAACCTAGACCTCGAGCAGCCTTTTTCTCTTCAACATGGTCTCCTAGGTCCCTTGCAAGATCAAATGCCAACTTGAACTCCTGAAACGCCAGGTCATGATTTTGATTCCTCAAGTGAGTCTTACCAGTTCTTAGAAATTTCAATAATTGCTCCTTTCTTGGGTCAACAATGACCTCCGACTCTGTCAATTTGGCACCTACAGGAGCATAGCTTAGATTTGGAGCGTACGATTCGATCTTGGCTTGGCGCCTTAAAGCTGCATTTATTTGCCTTAGTTGGTCGTTCAGCTTCTTCAGCTCACCTTTTCTTTGCCTTGCCAGAAGTCCTGGTAAAAAAACTGATGAGCGTACAAACTAACTCACAGAAAATTTTGTTTCCTCTATTTTTACTATTACAATCACTTATTTTTTATTTGCCAGCTGACTTTCATGTATTAAGCTGTTTTCTTTCAATGATGCTGTAGTACATGCAGCTTTGTATCAGACGAGAATTCATATGGACATAAAGATTCCAATGGTTATCAATATTAAATCGAAGGTGAGAGATTCAACAAATTGTCCTGTAAAACTAGCAGCTGACATAATTCAAGGTTTTATTTGTTATATATAAGCTAGTGTGTATTCTTCGCTCAGCACCAAGCATGCTTAAAGCTAACAATATATTGGCTTGAAATTAAAGAATTTCAATGAACCATACCACCAACAGTAGCACCAATCAGCGCAATTCCAAAGAGAAGAGGCATGTTGAAAAGCGAATTGTCAGGCTCGCATACCTCTGCCAGAGCATCATTCGGTATGGCAAGTGGTGTCAAAATCGCCAAGATGCAAGTTTTTCCATATTTTGATAATGTCATTTCCTGGGAAGTTATCAATAGAGTGAATTTTTTATGAGATAACCAAAGAGAAAAGGCAAACAAATCCAACAGAATGGAAGCACAAACCAGTAACTCATGCAACATATTATAATAAGGAATAAGATTTGGTCCAAATGGCTTTGGACCGGACACTGTCCAAAGCTTCTAAAAAATTGTACGATTAAAGCCCAAACAGTCGATCCGAACCGCTCAACATGATTTCCATATTAAAATGTGCTCAGAGACTAAATTTTATATATTTTTTTTAATTGTTTACTATTTTTTTAGATACGTACAACATTACAATTTATAAATGGCCCAAAAACAGTGATTTTGTACGTATCTAAAAAAATAGTAAAAAATTTCCAAAAAAATATAAAATTTGGTCTCTGAGAACAATTTAATATGAAAATCATGTTGAGCGATTCAGATCGACTATTCAGACTTTAATCGTACGATCTTTAGAGGCTTTGGACGGTATCAGGTCGAATCCATTTGGACCAAACCTTATCCCTTATAATAATTTATGTTGTAACCATACTTGTGTTTCACTTAACAGCTTCAATTTTGGCTACACTATGGTGTCTATTAAGCAATTGCTGGAAACACAGTATAAAAGGTACTAAAATAATTTATCTGAAACATTGCAACAGTCCTATTGGTAGAATAACTCTTTCTGAAATTGGAAATAGAGAAGAGAACTCACCATCATACCTGAAAGATTTGAAATAAAACTATTGATTCTCTGGCTAGGACCTATGTCAAATTCATCACTGTTTGAGCATCTGATGCTTCCTTGAGAAACAACCTGTGACCCTCTATCCTTTGAGAAATTTACCATCATATTCCCTGTAAAAGAAATGCCAACATTTAGCAAGAGAAAAAAAGAGGAACCACAGTAGACGCATAGAGAAACGAAAAGAACTCACCCACTGGCGCGTGGACCCCGCAGTGAAAGCTCCGTCTGAGCAGCGGAGGTGCAGTACAGCAATGGAGAAAGAGCGCCATGAGAGAGAGAGAGAGAGAGAGAGAGAGAGAGAGGCCTCTCGTAGGATAAGATGTGATATTGATTCTCTTTTTGTCTTTGGTGATTATTCGGTGAGGCCCATTTAATTTCCTCAATTTTAACTGTTTCAATTTCATCAGGATTTTTCATCTGTTATTATTTCACCGTCGTCTCAATTTGAATTTATATAATTAAATGTCCATGTAATTTAAAAAAATATATTCGGCAATAATATTTATCCAATTAATTAAAAATTATATTTAAAATAAAAAATAACTTCATAGACGCATTGTTAGACATGTAAAATAATCAGGCAATCAAATTTCACATAAATTGAGTGTCATTTTTACCGCATCAAAATTAAATAAAGCAGTAAAAAATAATAAAAAATAAATGTATTAAAATTAATTTATAAAAAAATATTGCTCCACTTTATAAGTTTTAGAAATCATGTAGTGTCTTTATATCTCACTAAATATAAAATATGGTAAAAAAAGGACGGTATCGAATTAGTTTAATAAAATTAATAACAGTAAGAAATAAATTCTATTATAAAATACGACAAGTAAATAGTAATCTATATTTTTGTAAATATTATGTACATAAAAAATAATAAAATTTTATACATATTTTTTACCACCTATGCTCTCGATTTTTCAAAATTTTGAAAATTGCTCCTACCGCTGGCATTGCTAGCGGTATTCTCAAACAATGGTATATTCATTAGTAATATTGTTCATCAATTAATTTTTTTAATGAAGAATATCAAATCCCGCAATATTTAATAATATTTCACACAACACCAAATTATATGTAAATTCATGAAAACAACGTGTTTGAGACTAAAGACTTAATTTTTGTTGTTGTTGTTAATTTATAAAGAAAACAACATGTATATAATTCTTTTATTTAAAAGAAAAATTGAATGATTTAAGAAAACCTTGTCAAAATGTACAAATCGTTACCAAAAAAATATTCCCACCCAATAAAATAAAAAGACAACAAAACAAAAAAAAAAAACGGTGCCTGTATCAGGTCTCGATCATCAAACAGCACATATTACCGTTAAATATCAAATGGAAAAACGCTACAATGCCTCCTGATTTTTGGATATGAATTAAGTCGTGAAACAATTAATGCCGTTAAGTAATTTTCAGGTGCCCAAAGTACCAAATATCGATCTAAAGTTGGTTGATTAGAGGACAAATTTTGTCCAAACTACCTGACCATTACAGTATATTGCCTCACTCAATTTACAAAAAAATGAAGGATAGTATCGAACTTTCGCGAATAAGAAAAGCGATCAGGAAAGATAAAAAAAAAACCATGGACACATTTGTCACTCATATCCTTCTTTTAATTGGTATTGAACTGAATTAACAGATTAGTCGTGGGTGTCTTTTCTTCTTCGGTGACGGAAAGATGAGTGACTCCCATCTGTTTACAATACCTTCCGTTTTTAATTTGATGTTTGTATTTTATTTTGTTTTGTGTTGCTTTCTCACTCTTCCTCTACCTTTTTTCTTCTCTTTTTGTTTAGAGATATCTAACCTGAGCTGATTGATTTAATTCTATGCGTATAAAGAAAACCATCACTAAGTTTCTATTACTCTAATCAAGCAAGAATGATCAAATTTGCGTCCATATAATGCACATACTCCTATGCATTTTTAGTTTTGTTTAATTGTATGTTTTCACAAACACTCGTTGTAACTTTTTCTATCAATACAATTGCCTATGGATTTTCAACCCAAAAAAAATGTAGAATATACTATTACAACCATGACTCCATGAGCCACAATTTTTCATGTCATACGAGGACAGCAATGTTAAATATGTACACTAATATGCAATTCTACGAAAGATATAAAGGTAAATTTTACAACAACATGCAGCTAATCTTTCTTAATAAGTCAAACCTACATCGATTTCACCCTAATAATTCAAAAAATACTTTCCCCATATACAAAAACATCTGATGAAAGTAATTAGATAAAGCAGTGCATTTCTGCAGGTTGAATAAAAGAAAAGACTCCCTCGCCAAAAAGGCTATGAAGCGAAGAAAGGAGATGGCCTGCATCCATGTCCTCCTTCCATGCTTGCCTCAGCACAGCTGACCCAGCCATTCTCTGTGCAAGGGCCCCACTTCCAGTGGCATTGTTCATGTTGGTATTTGTATTGGTAATATTGCCTACACTGCTGCTATTGTTGTTGCTGCTATTATGGCTATGGTGATGATTGGGATTGGAGCCGGAGCTTGATGATGTAGCAGGCCCGTCAGTTGAAGGAAATTGTGAGTTTGCCCCTGTGGGGTCGACAGCGAGCTTCTTAGTAGGAGGCTGATGTGAGTTTAATGTTGAACTTGCTTTTCTTTTGTTATCTAAATTTGAGAATAAATAAGCATTGCATAATCAATATCACAATATATCAATTAAATTGAAAACAATAATAATAAATAGACCAACCCTGACCACAGCTTCTACCAGTTGAACCTTTTGCATTCGATTGAGATTTGCCGGCTGGTACTGCTCGACATGTAGGCAGTGTGTAATAGTTGGGTCTAGCTATATCTAGTTCTTACAAACTAGTTATGAAAACAAGAAACCCAAAGAAGAATACAAGTCTGTGGTTCTCAACTTCATATCTTAACATGTAACTAAGAGTTTAAAACTGGTGCAAAGTTGGTACCCACCTACCCAAAAGTGCAAAAGCTCTGCCCAAATTATTTCAATTTCCTTCATAACTTAATAACTGAGGAAAGTAACTAGCTTACTTGGTAGGTGGGTAAGAGCAATCTTTTTGTTAGTTTTCCAAGGTTGCATATCAGGTGGAGAGAGCAATCCAGGAAATAGCCTTAGCCTATCATACAAGCAACTACCTGCAGCGAGCTGAAATCACACACATACGGAAAGTAATCAATCAACCCCGCCTTATTACCAAGTATTATACAGTACCTACCAGAAAGCAACATACTTACTAGGCTATAATGTTATGTCCCTGCAAAGCATACTGTTTAGCCCCAAAAGTGAAAAAAGAAAGTGTGGTCACATACCGCAAATGGCACTAAAAGTATAACCCAAGAAAATTGCAAAAACCCAATATGACTAGGTCACCCTCATAAGTATATTACATTATTGATCAACCCCCAAAACCAAAAGATCACATGAAGTTGCCCCAACATTTTTATATGCAAAAGAGAACATAATGTATATACATCATGTGTTATAACATCTCAAATTACAATAGCCTTTCAAAGTACTATGTTACTTTCAGAAGACAAGATGTAATCCATAATTTTGGGTGCTTTGCAACTTGACCCAAAAAGAACGAGGAAATTGAAAGATCGCCCCCGCAATTGGGAAAAGCTACGCCCAGTAGAATTTTACTGATAAGCAAGCCAGGAAATTATAGATAGTGCTTGATGAACTTGTCATGATATTATCTAGGTCAGCTGATATCTAAAATATAGGTAAACCAGCTCCCTTTTTCTTTTTGCTTGAATAGACATTGGTTTTGGTGATAATCTACAAATCTTATTCTGCAATACTCAGATAATATTTTGGTACTAAATGCAAATATAATGAGAAGTAATATAAAATAGTAAGTAAAAAAATAGACTGACCAACAAGGAACCGTAGACACGCCAAGCCTCCTTTCGCTTCAACTCATTCTTCTGTTTCTCAAGTTGCATCTCAGGCTCCAGTAGTTGCATGTATGTCTCCAGGTTTGGTAAAATCAGAAGTCTCACCTACTCATAAAACAAAATTAAAACTAAGATAAATAGAAGAAATGAGAGAAGAAGATAAATGACCCTCTGCTACTATCTTGTATTACTAATTTTACCCTAAGACTCCATTTCATTTCCTGTTTCTCTTGTATTCTTTCCTTCCGGTATACTTACACAAATGATCGACGAGCATCATGTAGCTCCCACTTTGGTTCCTAGTTCCAAATCATACTTTGCCTCCCAAACACTCAGATTTGCACCATTTTATTTCCTCCAATCCCATTTCAGTCAGAATATCGACTAAAAGCTTTATCAAGTGTCATGAAATGAGCCAACTTATTTCTTTACTAAAGTAATCACACCAAAATGACATTATTTCAAATGTCGGCATTGTAAGACAAGTAGATTGTGCCCAAATTCCAGGATTGAAATAAATTTGCATGCTTAATTAGTTTGTAACATGGTCCATTGTGGTCCAATTAAAGTCATTTATTATGTAACCATATCTAACCTTAAAATTAAGTCACTATGCGTATGTGCGTGTGCATAATAGCATGACAGAGAGAAAGGAAGAGGAGGAATGGGAGAACATACCACACTAGGCCCAAGAGCAGAAAGGCCCCTGATGGCACCATAATGCTGGGTCAGCGCCTTGGAAGGGTCAAGAAAAGCATGAATAAGCGTCTTTGTCAGCCTTGACTGGAGGTTATGATACACGTGCCCATATCTGCATCATATTCGCTTACACATAAAAAAATGCAACACTCGATGAAAAATACTTTGACATCTTTTTGTGTGTCAATATGCCAACTCAAAGTTCAAATTCTCAACTTGAACCCGCGCAAACATGCCTTTATGCTTTGACACCAGTTCATCCTAATTAAAAGCTCATATGTTACTTGTTTGCTCTGGTGGCATTAGGGTTGGAACACTCTGGTTTGGACCTTGTTGCTATTTAGGTTAAACCTCAGAAGCCCATCCAAATCATATTATCAAACTTCAATTTGTAAGAAAAATGAAGGCAAAATAGACAACTAAAAAGTAGTTATGCATTCAAAGCTTTTAGAAATGCACTGATACAAAACCCACGAAGCAAATCAGAGCCAATACAATTTACCTTCGACAAATTGATGCTACAAGCTTGGCAGCAAAGTCTCGGATGGCCCAGTGGTTATCAGATACCTGTTCCCCCACTCGTTTAGCAACAAGGCATGTGATAATTGACGGCATCATTTGATGTAGCTGTTTATGTCAAAATAAAAATTTAAAACATAAATTTTCTAGAAAACTGTAGTTCAATAGTTTATCAACATGATTAAATCTGACACAACAATTAGATAAAAATATAACGTGAACTTGAGTGCAAAAAATTTAAACGTGCATCATCTTACTCTAATTACACTGTTGTCCAAAGTTCTGTTCAATGCTACACAAGTCTGTTAGCCAGTTAAGGAAATGCTTTCGGAAACGACCCTTTATTTTTTTAAGCAATTTTATAAGTATTTGGGTTAGGTTTAAAGATCAAAACTCATTATACAAAGAAAATAAATACTCAGCCCTTCTATAATTGAAAATTTGTAATTTTGTATGTATCAAAACTCAGCATCTCTTAGAAAATGAAATCACACCACTAGATTTTTCAGCCCCCCCCCAATTTCTAGCTCCGCCACTGCATTAATGTTGAACATTCCATGTTTCTTTCAAAAAAAATATAGAAAACCCACTCAAAACCCCACCTAAATAAGCTCTAAATTTAGTCTATGGCAGACATGCAGCAATTTCTATATGTTAAAAAATTGGATTTTGCAAATTAAAGCGTTGGAATGTGTTATGCACCATGTAAAATAATAGTTAATATCAATCTGCATAGCACTGCACAAGTGGCCTAACTATCAAAGGGTAAATATCAGCAAATTCATCGCAGCTCACCTTTACACCTCATCACTATCAAGTGGCCTAACTATCAATATTTAGAGGCATTTCATTTTTTAAATCGAATTTCTGTCACTCAGATTAACTAACCCAAGAATCCTACTTTTTTCAGATGGAGGGAAGTTGCAGAATCAATGCATAACTGGTAAGGAAAATCATTTTAGTAATTTTCAGGTTAAATTTTCAGCAGAAGCTCCGGTATGTTAATGTTTATAAAAAAGATCTTTCAATACTTTTTACAGTCGTGCATTTGCATTATTGGGATTAAAGACTGACTAAATTTGACATCAAATTGAAGTCAGATGGCTTTCATGAGGTCAATCAAACTCGATTGGCAAATTGTAAAATGGACGTAGTCGAGTGACATATGAGAATTTACCCATTTCATGTCACTGCCAATTAAATGTGCAACGACCGGTAGTTCAAGAAACAGTTTATAAAAGATAAAAGAAAACATTATGAACTTACATATGGCTCTATGTGGATATGAGGATTGCTTAGAAGGCTCTTCAGAACTCGCATGAGCGCAAACAAAATTGATAAATTGCTCAAGTTTCGACTTACCTAAAAAGAATTTACAAAAAATTTAATTGGAAATTCTACCATTATTTGCTAAATTTGGTACCGTTCAGTGGCATTTTACTTAATTTAATCATATAGCCAAAATCCACCTTTTGCTTCCTACAACTTGTTTTGGTCAATTGCTTATGTGGATCACAAAAGTGGGGCTTGTCAACAGAACAACTAATTTCACTTCACTTTAGCTGGCACCTCCCTTGGATAAGACGGTAAACATTTCCTATATCCCCAAAGTGCATGCAAAAGAGTCAATAAGCTCTGCTTTTTAGGAAGCATTCAAAGACATCTGCTAGTACAAACCAACTAGCTTTATAAACATATACTAACCGTAGAAATTGTATATTGTTTCAAGTAGTTTATTCCTTATAGGTGAGAAGGAATAAACTAGGAATGAGAAGGAAGATATTTAGGTGAAGTCACCATGCAAGCTTATTCTCTTTCCTTTAACAAACAACATAAGAAAAATAGTAAAAAGGAACATAAATTAGAACTATATGAACCTCATCTGCAATGAAGTAGGAGAAGTAAGGAACCAGTGGGTGAAGTCCAGAGTCTTTGGCAAGGCTCAGTAATGCCTCCTTAAATAGTGCTGTCTCTGGGCTCAGTAGAATAAGCTCACCAATCTTGTCAAAGTACAACTGTAAAGGAACACATAATTCACTCTACAGCCCATCAGCTCTTTTACCTCTTTGCAGAAAACATTTATTATTTTTGACAAATAATAAACCCTGATCTAACTTGACCACTTAATAATATAATGACCAATTTGCAGTTTTTTTCAAAATCACACCACACAAATTTAATCTCTTCAGATGCCAGGTGTTGACCTTAAAGAATTACCACCTCCCCCCTCCAATTCAGATAACACTTTTGTAAACCCTTAAAAGAAAAACTAAAAGGAGCATTAACAAAACTAAAACCGCTACAACCCTCAATATCTGATAAAAAAAATGAAATAAAAAAATTCCTCCTACCGCATCCTCTAGTGTACTAAAGAACAGAGGTTGACACAAAAGATCATACCTGTAGTTCTCTCGATAAAACATGCTTAATAGGGAGTTTTAAATCGACAAGAGAATCATCTTTTCCATGATCCATCTTTTTCCCATCATGTGGAGCTACAATTGCTGAAGAAGTGAACATTGGGACAAGATGCCAACAGGATTATTTCAAAATATATCAAATGAAAAGATCCAAGTAGGTAGATGGAAGTAAAACTATACTTTGCACATGAATTGGACCTAAAGTTTTCCTCAATGAAACCTAGTGCAGCTGTCTAATCCAAAATATTCAAATCAAAGCAAAGGGTATCATAAAAGTTAGAATTGTTTAGATAAATATCAGTGCATTGATAGTTGATATGGGAATTTGTGATAGTTCCTATTTACAAGACATTTACACCATGCATACCGGTATCGCTTTCCATACCAAAAGAGCAAAGGATACAGAAAATTCTTATATTTAGGACAATACATGCGTTTCACTGTTTTGCAATCCATAGCATATGATACTGCTACAGGATTGCTCTCTTCAAAATTCAAATGGACAGTCTAAGCCATTCATTGTGAACTTGTGATCTAAACTAAAAATTTATGGGGTGATGCAATTTCCAAATATTTAAAAGAAGCAATCGTCTCAACAGACGTGGACTTCTTGTAACGGCTTATTTGTAGCACTCATCCCATCAATACCGCTATTGTAAAACTTTCAAGGGGCATACAGCAGAATGTTATGAAAATCAAAATGAACATCATGGACAGCACATTTTCATTCCTCAAAGTGGTAAAACCCTCAATATCTGCAACATAGACAGGGGTGCAAACGGATCGGATAGTGGTAAAACCATATCCGTATCCGTTTTTATTTTTCGGATATGGATACGGATCGGATATTAAACGGATACGGATCGGATATTAGACGGATACGAATACGGATCGGATATTAACGGATACGGATATAATTCGGATATATAATCCGAATATTATTACAAAATTAATTTATTATTTAACAAATTATTTTTCTTATTAGAAAATAAAAACAACTTAATATACTGATATAATTAAATTTGGTCACTGGTATCTTTAAATTATTTATGATTTTTCATTGTATTAGAAACCAACAAATTAATTAAACAATTCATTGTTTTATGTTTATTTTATGATTTATTTGAATATGTATCATGTGTGTACATGAATGTGTATCTGTTGCATTTCCCAAAAATTAATTAATGATATAAAATAGTTGTTTGGTCTTCTCGGAAAGAAATCAAATTAAATACTGTTCAGAGAGGAGATTTCGGATATCCGAAAATTAAAAATATACGGATACGGATAATTATCCGTATCCGATTCCGAAATTGAAACCGTATCCGTATCCGTATCCGTATCCGTATCCGCATAAATTGTACCCGTATCCGTATCACACAATAATAATGCTCATCCTTTTTAGAACTTCACAAAAAGCATTAAATGGTAGAACCCTGGGGCAACAACATTCATTCAATCAGATTGGACAATGCAACCACAATTAAAAAAAAAACATATTTCTTCTTAAAGCCCAAAAGAACTACAAGCCAAAACAGTCAAATTTAGAACTAGGGTCCCGTGCTTGTTTGTACAGGCACTGAGCAAAATAAGCTAGGGAGTTAAGTGTTCGTCGACTGAAAATTGGTTCAGGTTTTAAGGGTCCAGTATAGGTCAGAAACAACCACAAATTATCACATGCTTGCTGCATTAACAGAAAATTGTTTAATTTATATGCAAAGACAAGAATTTCTGTGTGATCTTCAAGGAAAAATCCAACTGTATGTGATACAATAATTTTGAAGAAGACACTATAAAGCCTACCTTCAATAGGAGGATTTTCAGGTATAGCAGGTTGCACCCCTTCTATCGCTAGCCAATGGGTCACAACTGCCGTGTCAAGTGGAGCCTTGGGTAGAGGTGCATCTATTACCTGCAAGCAGTCCCAACGCCAGCTTATATAACAAGTTTGAAGCTAAAATAAGGAATTTACATAGAGGCAAAATGTAGAACACTTAACAAGGTAAATGGTTAATGGGTTTGGCACTGGGTAAAACTAATTTGGTAGTTTTGTTATCCTGAAAGTAATTGTAAGTGTTTAGTTGGTTTCTGATTGCATAAAGTTTAGATGAAACTCCAAAACAGTAACGTGGTAGACTAGTCAACCCATTGCAATGTCCACACAAGGTAAGTACTCATAATTATGTCCCAAATAGAAGTAAGTATTCACCTCCTTAAAGTCAACTTCTCTGTCATCAAGGTAGAAGAGGTCCTTGTGCCCAATAGCCCGTTTGAACTTTAGTGGATCACTAGAAGCAAAACCATATATAGGCTTGGTGCAAAAAGAACAACAATTGTCAGAAACAAAGCGACTTTTCAAGCATTTGCTTTGCATTAAAATAGACATCAAAGTTTGTGAGACTTTCTTCAAAAAGTGGTGCACTCCACAGACATGTTTCTTTTCTGTCTCGAAAAAAGTTTTGAGGTCAATTGGACAACTTTAGCTGGAGTATAGTAAAATTGCACAGTACGTGCTTAGTCACTAATTAGTCAAGTCCAATTAGCATAACAAGCCATAATTTTTATTTAATTTGTAAACAATTCAGATTTCCGTTATATAAACCTCAATGTTCCTCAAGTTAAGCGCGCTGTCCATGTCATCGGCAGTTAAAACAGTTCGTTTTGAGTGCCGCATGCACTTTATAGCCTCCTGCCAAGTCAAGAATAAACATGTCAACAGTTTGAAATACTTTACAATACAATGGAACCCATCTCTGTGATTTTGTTGTCATACCACCCTCTAACACTTGATGATTAATATATAACCTCTTCTCATTATTGCTGCCAGGCTCTACGAGACCTTGCCACTTGATGTAGGTAACTAGAGCATAAATTATGGACTAAATCTCTGATTATGGTACCAAGTTACTGTAAATGATATAATCAGAAGAAGGTACTGGCATTAATGTAACACCAATTTACAATTTTACTTCAAATTGGCCAATTAGGTCTGAGTTCCATCAAAACCTCGAGACGACACTAATTAGTATTTGTGCAACGAAGGCAAATTATCATCTAACATTACACATTTGGCGTGAATTGATCAATTGTGACTGAACAAAAACTCAAATAGGCCTAACCTCAGAAGGACGCAGAGAGTGAACAAGAGAGTATAGGTATTGTCATTTCCTCGCTATTTCACAAGTTATTTTGTATAATTGTTCATTATTCCCACAAATTTCCCAATGAAAACCATAGTTCAGTACTGGAAATCAATATACATCAAAGTGAGAGCAAACAGGAAAACCAGAAACCTGGATTATTTCACGAAGACGGTACTCCACATCAGGCGCAAGTGCAAGGGCGACCTCTGGGGAGAGATTGGGGATGCCAATGCTCTGAGCGATCACCTCTATCGTCTCTTTTGGAACTATACTCATCTTTCTCCCGAATATCTCGCCCTCCCCAGTGGAGCTGAGCTGAAACCCTAATCAAGCACTTGGTATAAAAAGCTACCTCTAATGTGCACCTACTGTTCAATCATAGCCAACCAAAACCCTAGCACTGTACTGGGAAGAGATCAGAGATCAGAGTTCAGAGCAAACCAAGTTCTTTGGAATAGAGATCGGGGACGGGGAGGGAGGTCGGGCCGGGGGCTATTTTGGTGCCCGGATCCCCTAAAGTAAACCAATTTTTGGATTTTAAATTGAGACCGTCCGATTCGAATCTGTCGTTCGTAATCGTTTCGAGATTAAAATTCGTTCTTGGATGGGTTACTTCACGAATTTTAATCTCGAAAACAAAGATTGGGTTACTTCACGGAATCTGAATTCGAGATTTCGGGGAGAGAAAAGGGACGACTGGAGGCCCTCCAGTGAATCAGATCCGCACAGATCTGAAGGCGAATCCGAGGGTTTACATTGATGGACAAAAGGATTTTACCAATCTGTCCTCGCATACTCTGCTGCTTTTTTTTGTCCTACTTTTCTAATCTCAACCATTAAAAATTTTCTATTTGCGTATCTCGATAAAGAAACTTTTATATAAACAAATCTCAACAACTTTGAATGATTGAGATCGGAAAAGCAAGATCCTACTTTTCTCTAAAAAAAAAAGCAGTAGAGTCCGATTCGCACAAGAAAGATTCAAAGATCTGCCTGCCTACGGGATTCAAATACACAATAAAAAAAAGGGTCTGAGGGTGTGGATTTTAAAATGAATATTATTGGAGTTTAAATAGTTTTAATTTGAGAATATACCTAAGAAATATATCATATTAATTTTTTAGAATTTAAGTGAGAATAATATTCGGAAATTTTAATTTTTTGAATGTCGCTAATAATAAACAGTGATTTTAGTGAAATGAAATTCATGATAAAATTCAATATAAAAAATTATAAATTTTGATAAAGAGAAACTCTAAAAACTTAAAAAGGGGTGAATTTATATGAATTTTTAAGTTTTGAAGACAATTACGACTTGCAAGAAAGGTCCAGTTGAGTGTATGTACAGGACATAAATCGACCTACGGGCCTATAAATACTCTGAAGTTTACTGAACTCGAGATACAAAGACCTGGCAACACAAGATACAAAAGAGGATAGAGTTACATACCTACCGGATCAGCAATTAGTTTGACCCGGATACGCAATAAATACACATTAATAAGTTCAGACTAATCTCTTTCAAGTTAGGACGTATCTTAGATCGTCACAACTTAATCTCATCAAAGGTGGGTCGTATCACTAATTAATTATATGGTTGTAGGAGTTATGGATACAGTTAATTTCTTTTTATTTTTTGACAATTGTTTGAAATTGTTAATCAGTTTTGTGGATGGAAATGTCCTAAGATTCGGATAAAATAAAATTAAAGAAGGTGATTTGATCTTTGCTAAAAAAAATCGGTAATCAGAATGATTGACCGACTAAAAAAATAGAAAAAAACTTATAAAAGAGTCTTAAAAAAAAAAAAATTGATCTCCTCTCCTATCGCCGAACACCTACGGTGCCCGCGAAATAAAACTCGTACAGTGTCACCAAAGCACCACAACCGCAGTGTAACCAAGGAATTCGCATCCTCTAAGATATCTCAAACTTTGCGTGACTTTTTGAAATATCTCAATCGTTCAAATACGTTCTGCACGAATCTCAAAGCTCAAATAACACTGGCCCCGGCGCTGCCCTGAATAGGCACCGGACACGTCGGTTATGCAAAAACTGAGATATCTCAGAAATACGCACTCGTAGTGCGTGAATGCGTATCAGCGTATCCTCTGAGATATCTCCTATTTGAGAACAGAGTGGGCGGAAGTTAAACAAGCTTCATGATTGTTCGATCTATTTTAAGATTTGTGTGCACGAAAAATCGAAAGCGAAACATACGCACACGAATTATAAAGCATATTGAACGGTAGTTGAACCCGTCGAACCAAAGTAGGTCCGATGCCTACTCTCAAGTCCTCATATTTAATCGGGGATAGTGCAGGGGCAGTATTATTTGAGCTATGAGATTCGTGCAGAACATTTTTGAACGGTTGAGAATTTCCGAAAAGTCACGCATAATTAAATATCCTCGTGCGTGGCGGGGTTAATAAGAGAAAATGGAAATCAAATATCCGGGAGTTTTCGTGCGGGTCCTACGAATCATACATATATCGCTGTACAACTGTTCACAAAAATCTATCCACAGAATATCTGTTCTGGAAACCTAATTCTCTATCTTCGTTTGTTTGGTTCGTTCCTGTTCCAAAGTTCTCCTCTACCCTCCACCTCTTCCCCCGACAAATTCGAAGAAGACTCCTCTCTTCCTCTCCACTACTGGTTCTTGTCTAGACTGAAAGTCAAGAAAGCTCCAAGGACACCGAAATATAGACAAGCAGAGGTTAAGGGGATGTCGGATCTGGATAGACAGATAGAACAACTAAAGAGATGCGAGCCATTGAAGGAATCGGAGGTGAAAGCTCTCTGCATGAAGGCCATGGAGATCCTTGTCGAAGAGAGCAACGTTCAGCGAGTAGATGCACCAGTAACAGTAATTACCTAATTTTGCTCCGCTCCCTCGTTATTGGTTTTGTCTTTCTGCATCCTTTCATTTAGTTCAACTTCTTGCAGATTGCTTGTTTTCATATAAATCAGCGACCTTACTCTGAAATTGGTTACTAGAAGTTTAAGTAATGGTACGGTTCTGGTCGGTCCTGTAGGCTAGCTATATGATTTGATTTTGTCCAGTTTTTTTTTCTTCTGATTTTGGGATTAGTTAAATTTCCAAAGGTAATTGGTTATATTATCTATTCAGCAAAGTATTTTGAAATTTCTAATTTGATGCATTCTTGCTCATACTGGCATGGTATTCTACCTGTCTTATCAGTCAGTCGACTCTGCTATATTTACCCATCAGTTCAACTATGATTCCCCAAAAAGCTTATTGACAAATCTGATGAAAGATTAGGTACATTATCATTGCAACCAATATTAGGAACAGTTGATTCTTTGTGAGGGGAAAATCTGACAAACCTAGGCAAATAAAACCAAGGGTACCTGATTTTTGCATGTTTCAGTTGCTACTGGACCTAATTTAATATTCTTTGTTTTGTTTCCCCTGCTTAACTGCTTGAACATGGTGACCATGTTAGTTAGAACACCATGCCTACTATAAATTATGATACAGTTGGCCAACTCCATAAGGTTGAAATCAGTACAGTACTGTACCAGTGAAATTACACACTACTATTTATCGCTGAAAATTGGTTCACTGGTCAAAGTTGCAATGTTTTTCGTAGAACTTTGAAAGAACAGCTTTAAATTGTAGTGTTAGATACTTATAGACTTGAATTAAAAACAATTCGTCAAGATTTTATCAAAACATCAAAAAGCCTCCGCATCTGCAACTAGGCTCTAATTCATCTAATTAAATTTCGAGGGCCCTTCAGTTGTATAGATAAGCTTCAGTTTAATCTACCGAACTCAGTTGAGGAATGGGCACCAGTTGGGCTCTGTACAACACAATTTATCCTCAAAATCAGGTCTCAATTAAGCAGGTTAAGCAATTGGGGCCAAACTGTCCAGTGTAATTGCATTTTTCATCTTCAATTGTGCATGAACCACCAAAAAGAGCAAGCACAGAGTTAAATAAAGACAAAAATTTTGGTGAAAACAAAAACAGCCCAGGATTTACACTGGCCAAGAACTAATACCGCTAAATACTTTTGCATTGAAAACTGGTGCGATCTAATACGTCCGCAGGGGGGGGGGGGATTGTTTGGAAATAAAAGTCACATGCTAATTTATTTGCTCGATCGTTTTCTTTTTCTCAATCATTGGATTAGTTGAAGTAGACTAGCACAATCATACACAGAACTTAGTTTTCAGGAACTCAAAAGGAAAATTAAATGTCTCTGCTGTGCTGTCAGATATGTGGAGATATACATGGCCAGTTCTATGACATGAAGGAATTGTTTAAAGTCGGAGGTGACTGCCCCAAGACCAATTATTTGTTTCTAGGAGATTTTGTTGATCGAGGATTTTATTCTGTCGAGACTTTTTTGCTTCTTTTGGCCTTGAAGGTATATTTACATCCCTCTATTTTTAATTTTG
This sequence comes from Carex arenaria, assembly GCA_964058825.1. NCBI lineage: Eukaryota > Viridiplantae > Streptophyta > Magnoliopsida > Poales > Cyperaceae > Carex > Carex arenaria. The sequence continues at coordinate 5,540 of CAXKVW010000388.1, read as the reverse complement.
ACATTTTGAAACCCCAAGGACTCAATGTTCATGATGTCCCCTGCTTTTCAGTCCTCTTATTATCGGATACAAGCAGCCATCCTGCTTACAATAATATCTATTAGGAACTGCAGTTGACACATATTTATGTGTATTACGGTGGAAATTAAGAGAAGGTTCTATTGGGAGTTGTAACTGGTTCTAGTTATACGGGGTTAAAAAGTTTTCATTCTTTCCGGACATATCTATTTGTGCTGGCTTTAAGCTTGCGGTTGAGTTGTAACCAACACACAAAAATTTAGTTCTGTTTAAATGGTTGGCTTTGAAACCCCAAACCAATCACTAATGTTTAACCGGTGGTTATAAGTGAGAAAGGGTTTGGTGATGGATGTTTTTTTTTTGTGGGTCGGTTATTTATTTATTTATTTTTTTTGTGGGAGGGGTTGTTCATGTGTAGAGAAATTGAAAAAATTTTGGTTGGACTCTGGCAAAATTATTTTACAAACACGTACAAAGGTACACACAGACAATTTTGTTTATGCTGGAAACTTCACTAATGACATGATTGGTCCTAAACATTCATTGTAGGTCCGTTACCCTGATCGAATAACTCTAATTAGGGGAAACCACGAGAGCCGGCAAATCACGCAGGTCATAAATGAAGCCTTTCTACCTTTTTTTGTGATTACTTTTAATTTCTCTAATTTTTGTAATGGAGTGTGGCCATTATCAAAAGATCAAGGTGTTAATATGCCCAAATAGTGGCTAATTCAACTCTGACTGAGATGGCAGCAAAGCAGAATTTGAATTGCATGTGAAACAGGTGTACGGCTTCTACGATGAGTGCCTGCGTAAGTATGGCTCGGTTAATGTCTGGAGATACTGTACCGACATTTTTGACTACCTAAGGTGCTTTTATTCCCTCTCTATTCTCTTTCCCTGGTTTCCTGAACAAAGTTTTCTTACATCTACAGTTGTTTGCTTTGTAGTTTGTCGGCACTTATAGAAAACAAGATTTTTAGCGTGCATGGCGGTCTCTCTCCTGCCATCACAACACTAGACCAGGTAATCCAAAATTGCAAGTTTCCTAATACTAAAGCCACAGATATACAGAATCTCTCTCTTTTTTCTTTTTTTTTGAAATCTTATACAGAATCTCTCTCTCTCACAATTCTGAAATAAAGAAGCAAAGTGGCATTAATTGTTTCCTCTGAACAGATAAGGACGATAGACAGAAAACAGGAGGTACCGCATGATGGTGGAATGTGTGACCTGCTATGGTCGGACCCTGAGGATGCCGTGGAGGGGTGGGGGTTGAGTCCGCGTGGGGCTGGTTTCCTCTTTGGGGGCAATGTCGTCTCCTCGTTTAATCACACTAACAACATCGACTACATCTGCCGTGCCCATCAGCTTGTTATGGAGGGCTACAAGTGGATGTTCAACAATCAGATTGTCACCGTCTGGTCTGCACCCAACTACTGCTATCGGTACTGATATTCTGTTTTATTTTATTTTTTTTCTTTGTTTGAGGTGGAGAATACCATAAATCCTGTAATAATCTCTCTACAGGATGAGAATTTCATGGATGCCCTAATGAAGTGACAATAGATATAATAGATGCCCGTGTTTGTATCATTTCACTGTGCAGTGGATGTTATCTATTGGCTACTGCTTAAGATGGTCAAGCTAATATTACTTGAGATATAGAAACACTAAAAGTATTTACACAGGTTGAATTAATTGAACCTTAAAGAGTTTCCAAGTATGGGTTGAGTCTTGGAGGTATATTGGTGATAATTTGCTTGTTTCTGGCACCATCTTATGATGATCTGGTATGTTACAAGTGTATCAGTCGTACTTTTTTTATCTGGTGCTTTGAGGTTTTGCACAACAACTGCTTCTTTTTAGTTATAAAATAGGACATAGATGTGATGTCTATAAGGTACTAGACTTTAGTTTTATTTTTTTGGGGCTTCTTATTCTTATTTCTTTCTAATGTTTTAGATGTGGTAATGTTGCTGCTATTCTGGAGCTGGATGAGAACCTTAACAAGCAATTCCGAGTCTTTGAAGCAGCACCACATGTTAGTTGCCTCTTTGCTTTTTTTAGTAAAACCTAGTTACTTTCCGCACACTCGCACACACTCACCCCCATCCACCCACCCACCCCCCTTTTGGAGCTGATATTCCTTTTTTATCAAATCATTTAGGAAACAAGAGGTGTTCCTGCAAAGAAACCAGCACCTGATTACTTCCTTTAAATTGCAAAGCGAAGGACATCAACAGAGCAAAGAGAAAAACAGCATTCTACTTCTGGGTCCGGGGTTGGGGGTTTGATTTTTGTTAGGTCATGAGAAATTAGTGTTGTTGTATGTTTTTAGCATGTTCTTTCTCTCTTCAAAGGTGTTTGAGCACTTAAGGGAGAGATGCTTGTGAGTTGGAAGCAAAATTTTATGTGCCGTACAGATGTGTTTAGGGTTTTTCTGTTACATTAGTAGTGCACATTGTTGTTGGAAAAAGAGAGAAATAGCATTATTGGGTATTCATTATTTTGACTGCGTAAATTTTAGTTTCAGGCTGTTCATATTTACCAGTGAACAATGAATACCTGCTGTTATTTTCCGAGGATGGTTGCTTTTTGGGTTATTACACTGGTACAAAATCTTATCAGCTCAGTATCAACAAAGCTGTGCACCTATGCCTCAATTTTTTTCAAAGGAATAATTTGTGGGCTCAAGGTAATGGAGCACAACTGCAATTGACACCAGTTTCTTGGCATGTCCAAGAATGGGACTCGTTTCTTGCACATGAAAGTCGGTGCATGCCCTTGGGACACCGTGCTGTATTGTTAAACAGGGACAATTTTTTTTTTGATTGGAAACAGTGACAATTTCTAGTTCTTTGTTTAAGATCGTGTAATTTTAGCTTTGAAGTGCGGAGTGTGGAGTTAGTTATCACTGAATTCAACCAGGACAAGAAACATCATAGGATGGAGCAAATCTATCCGAAATTTTTATTTATACCGTATTAAAAAAAAAACCATTTAGCCACTTTTTCTGGAGAATTTCATATATACCACTTTTGCCAATTGAATTGGCGAATCCAAAGACTGAGGTCCACCAATTTGTTTTTTTAACAGAAATTAAATATTTTTTATAGTTTATAATTTATATATTGTGTTTTATATTTATTTTGTTATATAATTTATATATTATGTTTAATTGTTATCTTGTTTTAAATGTTGGTTATTTTGAAAATATCATTCATTTATATCAAAATTTTGAACATATCGTGTGTTTGAAATGTGGTTTGTCAACGAAAAAATAATGATGTAATGAACAAAATAAATAAATAACAAAACAACAAATGCAATAAATAACAAAACATCAAAATAAATATATCACCGTATTTGACAAAACAACTAATAAAGTACAAATAAAAACCTACGAGTCTGGACTAAACACCGTTCTCGGCTTCTTCTTCTTGAATTTCCTACCCCGCCTAGAAAGTGGTGTCTCTTGAATATTTGAGTCATCATCCTCTGTATGGACATCCTCCTAATGGACCGGCTCCTCATGAATATTTTTTAATATTATTTTGATATGTTTGATATCCACTCTGTATTCGTATCCGAAAAATAAAATAAAAATATATGAATATAATTTTTACCACTATCGGCTCCGTATCTGCTCTGTTTTCACCCCTAGATGCGAGCCAATAATGGAGGAATATTGAAAATTTAAAGAATTTTTTTTTCCAGCTAGTTGCTTGCAAAGAATGGGAGGTCATAGTAACCACACATCAACAGCAGGGTCACAGTTATCAACTTGTATAGGGAGAGAATTTTATGGGAAATAAATCTGCTGTGATTCCAAAGAACGACAGGAACCTGCAATTTCCAATCCACCTATTCATCTATTTTGAGATTCGTGCATCTAAATTATTTGTTTTTGAGATTTGTACATGAAGAGAAATGAATGGCCGGATTGAGAATCACAGCAGATTTATTTCCAATTTTATTATGGACAGCAAGATACTGACTCTAGTTTTTTTTAGTGTGTTTTTAATTTACATTTTGTGCTTTTATCTTTTTTTTTTCTTTGATTCTTTATGTTTTGTAAAAAAATATTGATATTGTAATTTAAGCTCATGGGTAGTTATTTTAAAAAAAAGTTGTAATAATTTAATCCCCATGCTATAGTTTCTTGCATGTGCCTGAGTTTAGGGTTGTCAACGAGCTGGCCCGGGTTGTACTGAGCCTTAGCTTAGTTTGTTAATTCTGAACCGAGCTTGAGCCGAGCGATCTGAACCTAGAGCATCCAAGCTAAAACCTCAGCTCAAAAAACATAACGAGCCAGCTCCCGAGCTAGCTCGCGAGCTGACGACCTGGCTTGTTGGGTCTGGCTGGACCTTGTTTTAAGAAGAAATTAAATCCTACAAACTTTTTGGACCGAGTTGGATAGAGCTTGACAGTATAAAATGCACACAAATTGATACCTAGCCGAGCTAGCTCGCGAGCAAGCTAGGTAGGGCTGTTCAAATGGTTCAGTTTATTTGGTTTTTAACCGAACCGGAAAAGTTCGGTTTAAATGGTTCGGTTTTTCGGTTTAAATGGGTCGGTTTGGTTGAATTTTTGAATAAGTTCGGTTTAAATGGATCGGTTCGGTTTAGATTTCTCAAAACCGACTAAACCAAACCGACCGATTTATTATGGTTTAATTTTGAAATTGGTTCAGCGGCTCTTCATATAGTGTGAATAATGGTACCAATAGATGGAGTAAATGGCACCAATAGGTGATTTCATATAAGGTATGATTTATTTTTCTTTTAGAATTCTGAAGAGCTGTTTTTATTTAAATATACGGTGTGATTTTATTTACAATTGGTTTAGTTCGGTTTTAACCGAACAAACCGAAATTTAATTTGGTTTGTTCGGTTCGGTTTTTAATTGGTTGATAGGTTTAATCGGTTCTGTTCGGTTCTACTTTTGAAAACCAAAAAAAAGTTTGGTTTGCCTTTTTAACTTCGGTTTCAACCGAACCGACTGTTTGAACACCCCTAAAGCTAGGTCTCAGCTTGAACTCGTTAATTTTGGACCGAGCTAATGGCGAGCTAGCTTGTTAACAACTCAGTCCAGTAACAAGCGAGTTGTTAGCGAGCGAACCATATGCGAGTCACGATTGAGTCACAAGCTATGAGTTTTTTTGCCACCCTGATAAGCATATATTATATACACATTCGAACTAGTTTTTATCATATAATAACACCAAATATCTTGTATTTTGAATATAAAGTTAATAAAATACACCTAGAATCAAGTTACTGCAGTTCGTTGTCTTTATGATGCAGGAAAAGATGAAAAATGAAGGAAAATTCCCTCAATGCGGACGCATTATCATCCAGTGCGGACGCACTCAGTACTTAGCCAAATTTCCACCACCGCAGAAGTCCAGATGAAAAGTCCGAGCGTAATGCGTCCGCACTCACCATCCAATGCGGGTCGGCCATCCGCACTCATTATATCAGAAAAAGTCCGAGCGTAATGCGTCCGCACTCATAACC
>CAXKVW010000387.1:50000-52500 GCA_964058825.1 Carex arenaria | reverse complement strand
GGCAAGATTTTCAAGAAGGGTGCCCCCTCATGTGCACAAATGGGAGTGTACATGGCCCAAAGTAGCCGAAATGTAGCCCGAAGTAGCCGAAATGTAGCCCGAAGTAGCCGAAATGTAGCCGAACTAGCCGAAAATTGGCCCGAAGTAGCCGAAAAATGGCCCGAAGTAGCCGAAAGTTCCCGACGTAGCAAAAAAATGGCCAGAAGTAGCCAAAAGTCCCCGAAGTAGCCGAAATGTAGCCCGAAGTAGCCGAAATGTAGCCCGAAGTAGCCGAAATGTAGCCGAAGTAGCCGAAAAATGACCCGAAGTAGCCGAAAGTGCCCGAAGTAGCCGAAAGTGCCCAAAGTAGCCGGAAAATGGATCGAAGTAGCCAAAAAGTAGCCCGAAGTAGCCGAGAAATGGCCCGAAGTAGCCGAAAAGTGCCCGAAGTAGCCGAGAAGTAGCCCGAAGTAGCCGAAAAATGGCCCGAAGTAGCCGAAAATTGCCCGAAGTAGCCGAAAAATGTCCCCAAGTAGCCGAAAGTGCCCGAAGTAGCCGAAAAATGACCTGACGTAGCTGAAAGTGCCCCAAGTAGCCGAAATGTAGCCCGAAGTAGCTGAAATGTAGCCGAAGTAGCCGAAAATTGGCCCGAAGTAGCCGAAAATTGCTCCGAAGTAGCCGAAAATTGCCCCGAAGTAGCCGAAAAATGGCCCGAAGTAGCCGAAATATAGCCCGAAGTAGCCGAAAGTCCCCGACGTAGCAAAAAAATGGCCCGAAGTAGCCGAAATGTAGCCCGAAGTAGCCGAAATGTAGCCCGAAGTAGCCGAAATGTAGCCGAAGTAGCCAAAATGTAGCCGAAGTAGCCGAAAAATGGCCCGAAGTAGCTGAAAGTGCCCGAAGTAGCCGGAAAATGGCCCGAAGTAGCCGAAAGGTGGCCTGAAGTAGCCGAAAAATGGCCCGAAATAGCCGAAAAGTGCCCGAAGTAGCCGAAAAATGACCCGAAGTAGCCGAAAAATGACCCGAAGTAGCCGAAAGTGCCCGTAGTAGACGGAAAATGGCCCGAAGTAGCCAAAAAATGGACCGAAGTAGCCGAAAATTGCCCGAAGTAGCCGAAAATTGCCCGAAGTAGCCGAAAAATGGCCCGAAGTAGCCGAAAGTGCCCGAAGTAGCCGAAAAATGACTTGACGTAGCTGAAAGTGCCCGAAGTAGCCGAAATGTAGCCCGAAGTAGCCGAAATGTAGCCGTAGTAGCCGAAAATTGGCCCGAAGTAGCCGAAAATTGCCCGAAGTAGCCGAAAAATGGCCCCGAATTAGCTGAAATGTACCCCGAAGTAGCTAAAATGTAGCCGAAGTAGCCCAAATGTAGCCGAAGTAGCCGAAATGTAGCCCGAAGTAGCCAAAATGTAGTCGAAGTAGCCGAAAAAAGGCCCGAAGTAGCCGAAAATGGCCCGAAGTAGCCGAAAATTGGCCAGAAGTAGCCGAAAAATGACCCGAAGTAGCGGAAAGTGCCCGAAGTAGCCGGAAAATGCCCCGAAGTAGCCTGAAAGTATCCCGAAGTAGCCAAAAAGTAGCCTGAAGTAGCCGAAAAGTGGCCCGAAGTAGCCGAAAAGTGCCCGAAGTAGCCGAAAAATGGCCCGAAGTAGCCGAAAAATGACCCGAAGTAGCCGAAAGTGCCCGAAGTAGCCGGACAATGGCCCGAAGTAGCTGAAAAGTAGCCCGAAGTAGCCGAAAAATGGCCCGAAGTAGCCGAAAAATGGCCCGAAGTAGCCGAAAAATGGCCCGAAGTAGCGTTGGTGCAGTAGCGCCCTTAGCGTTAGCACTTCTAAGTAAAATGGGGGGGAAACCTGGGGGATTTCCAGGGGGTGGTAACCCTGGGCGTGGCTGGAGACCCAAAATGCATATTCCCTATTAGGGGGCAAGGATTTTCGGAAAGGGTGCCCCTCCATGTGCAGGCCGGGTGGTGTACATGGCCCCTGAGGTACACGCACGGGAGTGTACATGGCCCGAAGTAGACGAAAAATGACCCGAAGTAGCCGAAAAATGACCCGAAGTAGCCGAAAGTAGCCGAAAAGTGCCCGAAGTAGCCGATAGGTGCCCGAAGTAGCCGAAAAATTGCCTGAGATAGCCGAAAAATGGCCCGAAGTAGCCGAAAGTGCCCGAAGTAGCCGAAAAAGGACCCGAAGTAGCCGAAAAGTGGCCGAAGTAGCTGAAAAATTGCCCGAGGTAGCCGAAAAATGGCCCGAAGTAGCTGAAAGTACCCGAAGTAGCTGAAATGTAGCCCGAAGTAGCCGAAATGTAGCCGAAGTAGCCGAAAAATGGCCCGAAGTAGCCGAAAGTCCCTGACGTAGCCAAAAAATGGCCCGAAGTAGCCGAAAGTCCCCGAAGTAGCCGAAATGTAGCCTGAAGTAGCTAAAATGTAGCCGAAGTAGCAGAAAAATGGCCCGAAGCAGCCGAAAAATGTCCCGAAGCAGCCGAAAAATGGCCCGAAGTAACCGAAAGTCCCGACTGGTTGGGGGCAGGGC
>CAXKVW010000387.1:37500-40000 GCA_964058825.1 Carex arenaria | reverse complement strand
AAAAAATTTGAAATTTGAAAAAAATTGAAATTTCAAAAAAATTTGAAGTGAACAAAAAAAAAACGGGGAAAAAATCTGGGAAGCCCCAGCGTCGGTGCTGATAGCCCCAGCGTCGGTGCTGACAGCGCCCAGCGTTAGTGCTGACAGCCCCAGCGTCGGGGCTGACAGCACCCAGCGTTAGTGTGACAGCCCCCAGCGTTAGTGCGGACAGCCCCAGCGTCGGTGCTGACAGCCCCCAGCGTCGGTGCAGCGGGAGTCCGAGCCGGGGTTGCCACGAAAAAATTAAAAATTTTGAAATTCGAGAAAAATTTTGAAATTTGAAAATTTTGAAATTTGAAAAATTTTGAAATTAGAAAAAAATTGAAATTTGAAAAAAATTGATTTCCGAAAAAATTTGAAATTCGAAAAAATTTGAAATTTTCAAAAAATTTGAAATTTAAAAAAAAAATTGGATAAGAAGTGAAACCGGTCGAAAAATCGGGTAAAAAAATAGTTCAACACCCTTATTTTTAACATGGGGGATTTGGAGGGGGTGGTAACCCAAGGGGTGGCTAGAGCCTAAAAATGCATATTCCCTATTAGGGGGGCAAGATTTTCAAGAAGGGTGCCCCCTCATGTGCACAAATGGGAGTGTACATGGCCCAAAGTAGCCGAAATGTAGCCCGAAGTAGCCGAAATGTAGCCCGAAGTAGCCGAAATGTAGCCGAACTAGCCGAAAATTGGCCCGAAGTAGCCGAAAAATGGCCCGAAGTAGCCGAAAGTTCCCGACGTAGCAAAAAAATGGCCAGAAGTAGCCAAAAGTCCCCGAAGTAGCCGAAATGTAGCCCGAAGTAGCCGAAATGTAGCCCGAAGTAGCCGAAATGTAGCCGAAGTAGCCGAAAAATGACCCGAAGTAGCCGAAAGTGCCCGAAGTAGCCGAAAGTGCCCAAAGTAGCCGGAAAATGGATCGAAGTAGCCAAAAAGTAGCCCGAAGTAGCCGAGAAATGGCCCGAAGTAGCCGAAAAGTGCCCGAAGTAGCCGAGAAGTAGCCCGAAGTAGCCGAAAAATGGCCCGAAGTAGCCGAAAATTGCCCGAAGTAGCCGAAAAATGTCCCCAAGTAGCCGAAAGTGCCCGAAGTAGCCGAAAAATGACCTGACGTAGCTGAAAGTGCCCCAAGTAGCCGAAATGTAGCCCGAAGTAGCTGAAATGTAGCCGAAGTAGCCGAAAATTGGCCCGAAGTAGCCGAAAATTGCTCCGAAGTAGCCGAAAATTGCCCCGAAGTAGCCGAAAAATGGCCCGAAGTAGCCGAAATATAGCCCGAAGTAGCCGAAAGTCCCCGACGTAGCAAAAAAATGGCCCGAAGTAGCCGAAATGTAGCCCGAAGTAGCCGAAATGTAGCCCGAAGTAGCCGAAATGTAGCCGAAGTAGCCAAAATGTAGCCGAAGTAGCCGAAAAATGGCCCGAAGTAGCTGAAAGTGCCCGAAGTAGCCGGAAAATGGCCCGAAGTAGCCGAAAGGTGGCCTGAAGTAGCCGAAAAATGGCCCGAAATAGCCGAAAAGTGCCCGAAGTAGCCGAAAAATGACCCGAAGTAGCCGAAAAATGACCCGAAGTAGCCGAAAGTGCCCGTAGTAGACGGAAAATGGCCCGAAGTAGCCAAAAAATGGACCGAAGTAGCCGAAAATTGCCCGAAGTAGCCGAAAATTGCCCGAAGTAGCCGAAAAATGGCCCGAAGTAGCCGAAAGTGCCCGAAGTAGCCGAAAAATGACTTGACGTAGCTGAAAGTGCCCGAAGTAGCCGAAATGTAGCCCGAAGTAGCCGAAATGTAGCCGTAGTAGCCGAAAATTGGCCCGAAGTAGCCGAAAATTGCCCGAAGTAGCCGAAAAATGGCCCCGAATTAGCTGAAATGTACCCCGAAGTAGCTAAAATGTAGCCGAAGTAGCCCAAATGTAGCCGAAGTAGCCGAAATGTAGCCCGAAGTAGCCAAAATGTAGTCGAAGTAGCCGAAAAAAGGCCCGAAGTAGCCGAAAATGGCCCGAAGTAGCCGAAAATTGGCCAGAAGTAGCCGAAAAATGACCCGAAGTAGCGGAAAGTGCCCGAAGTAGCCGGAAAATGCCCCGAAGTAGCCTGAAAGTATCCCGAAGTAGCCAAAAAGTAGCCTGAAGTAGCCGAAAAGTGGCCCGAAGTAGCCGAAAAGTGCCCGAAGTAGCCGAAAAATGGCCCGAAGTAGCCGAAAAATGACCCGAAGTAGCCGAAAGTGCCCGAAGTAGCCGGACAATGGCCCGAAGTAGCTGAAAAGTAGCCCGAAGTAGCCGAAAAATGGCCCGAAGTAGCCGAAAAATGGCCCGAAGTAGCCGAAAAATGGCCCGAAGTAGCGTTGGTGCAGTAGCGCCCTTAGCGTTAGCACTTCTAAGTAAAATGGGGGGGAAACCTGGGGGATTTCCAGGGGGTGGTAACCCTGGGCGTGGCTGGAGACCCAAAATGCATATTCCCTATTAGGGGGCAAGGATTTTCGGAAAGGGTG
>CAXKVW010000387.1:22500-25000 GCA_964058825.1 Carex arenaria | reverse complement strand
TAGCCCAAATGTAGCCGAAGTAGCCGAAATGTAGCCCGAAGTAGCCAAAATGTAGTCGAAGTAGCCGAAAAAAGGCCCGAAGTAGCCGAAAATGGCCCGAAGTAGCCGAAAATTGGCCAGAAGTAGCCGAAAAATGACCCGAAGTAGCGGAAAGTGCCCGAAGTAGCCGGAAAATGCCCCGAAGTAGCCTGAAAGTATCCCGAAGTAGCCAAAAAGTAGCCTGAAGTAGCCGAAAAGTGGCCCGAAGTAGCCGAAAAGTGCCCGAAGTAGCCGAAAAATGGCCCGAAGTAGCCGAAAAATGACCCGAAGTAGCCGAAAGTGCCCGAAGTAGCCGGACAATGGCCCGAAGTAGCTGAAAAGTAGCCCGAAGTAGCCGAAAAATGGCCCGAAGTAGCCGAAAAATGGCCCGAAGTAGCCGAAAAATGGCCCGAAGTAGCGTTGGTGCAGTAGCGCCCTTAGCGTTAGCACTTCTAAGTAAAATGGGGGGGAAACCTGGGGGATTTCCAGGGGGTGGTAACCCTGGGCGTGGCTGGAGACCCAAAATGCATATTCCCTATTAGGGGGCAAGGATTTTCGGAAAGGGTGCCCCTCCATGTGCAGGCCGGGTGGTGTACATGGCCCCTGAGGTACACGCACGGGAGTGTACATGGCCCGAAGTAGACGAAAAATGACCCGAAGTAGCCGAAAAATGACCCGAAGTAGCCGAAAGTAGCCGAAAAGTGCCCGAAGTAGCCGATAGGTGCCCGAAGTAGCCGAAAAATTGCCTGAGATAGCCGAAAAATGGCCCGAAGTAGCCGAAAGTGCCCGAAGTAGCCGAAAAAGGACCCGAAGTAGCCGAAAAGTGGCCGAAGTAGCTGAAAAATTGCCCGAGGTAGCCGAAAAATGGCCCGAAGTAGCTGAAAGTACCCGAAGTAGCTGAAATGTAGCCCGAAGTAGCCGAAATGTAGCCGAAGTAGCCGAAAAATGGCCCGAAGTAGCCGAAAGTCCCTGACGTAGCCAAAAAATGGCCCGAAGTAGCCGAAAGTCCCCGAAGTAGCCGAAATGTAGCCTGAAGTAGCTAAAATGTAGCCGAAGTAGCAGAAAAATGGCCCGAAGCAGCCGAAAAATGTCCCGAAGCAGCCGAAAAATGGCCCGAAGTAACCGAAAGTCCCGACTGGTTGGGGGCAGGGCGTCTTTGCGTGGCGCGCCCTGCTCGGAAGCATATGCATATGCAGCCACGCGTACACACAACGCAGTGTACGAAGTCCCGACAGGTTGGGGGCAGGGCGTCTTTGCGTGGCGAGCCCTGCCCGGAAGCATATGCATATGCAGCCACGCGTACACACAACGCAGTGTACGAAGTCCCGACGGGTTGGGGGCAGGGCGTCTTTGCGTGGCGCGCCCTGCCCGGAAGCATATGCATATGCAGCCACGCGTACACACAACGCAGTGTACGAAGTCCCGACGGGTTGGGGGCAGGGCGTCTTTGCGTGGCGCGCCCTGCCCGGAAGCATATGCATATGCAGCCACGCGTACACACAACGCAGTGTACGAAGTCCCGACGGGTTGGGGGCAGGGCGTCTTTGCGTGGCGCGCCCTGCCCGGAAGCATATGCATATGCAGCCACGCGTACACACAACGCAGTGTACGAAGTCCCGACGGGTTGGGGGCAGGGCGTCTTTGCGTGGCGCGCCCTGCCCGGAAGCATATGCATATGCAGCCACGCGTACACACAACGCAGTGTACGAAGTCCCGACGGGTTGGGGGCAGGGCGTCTTTGCGTGGCGCGCCCTGCCCCGAAGCATATGCATATGCAGCCACGCGTACACACAACGCAGTGTACGAAGTCCCGACGGGTTGGGGGCAGGGCGTCTTTGCGTGGCGCGCCCTGCCCCGAAGCATATGCATATGCAGCCACGCGTACACACAACGCAGTGTACGAAGTCCCGACGGGTTGGGGGCAGGGCGTCTTTGCGTGGCGCGCCCTGCCCGGAAGCATATGCATATGCAGCCACGCGTACACACAACGCAGTGTACAAAGTCCCGACGGGTTGGGGGCAGGGCGTCTTTGCGTGGCGCGCCCTGCCCCGAAGCAAATGCATATGCAGCCACGCGTACACACAACGCAGTGTACGAAGTCCCGACGGGTTGGGGGCAGGGCTTCTTTGCGTGGCGCGCCCTGCCCCGAAGCATATGCATATGCAGCCACGCGTACACACAACGCAGTGTACGAAGTCCCGACGGGTTGGGGGCAGGGCGTCTTTGCGTGGCGCGCCCTGCCCGGAAGCATATGCATATGCAGCCACGCGTACACACAACGCAGTGTACGAAGTCCCGACGGGTTGGGGGCAGGGCGTCTTTGCGTGGCGCGCCCTGCCCCGAAGCATATGCATATGCAGCCACGCGTACACACAACGCAGTGTACGAAGTCCCGACGGGTTGGGGGCAGGGCGTCTTTGCGTGGCGCGCCCTGCCCCGAAGCATATGCATATGCAGCCACGCGTACACACAACGCAGTGTA
>CAXKVW010000387.1:10000-12500 GCA_964058825.1 Carex arenaria | reverse complement strand
AATGGCCCGAAGTAGCCGAAATGTAGCCCGAAGTAGCCGAAATGTAGCCCGAAGTAGCCGAAATGTAGCCGAAGTAGCCAAAATGTAGCCGAAGTAGCCGAAAAATGGCCCGAAGTAGCTGAAAGTGCCCGAAGTAGCCGGAAAATGGCCCGAAGTAGCCGAAAGGTGGCCTGAAGTAGCCGAAAAATGGCCCGAAATAGCCGAAAAGTGCCCGAAGTAGCCGAAAAATGACCCGAAGTAGCCGAAAAATGACCCGAAGTAGCCGAAAGTGCCCGTAGTAGACGGAAAATGGCCCGAAGTAGCCAAAAAATGGACCGAAGTAGCCGAAAATTGCCCGAAGTAGCCGAAAATTGCCCGAAGTAGCCGAAAAATGGCCCGAAGTAGCCGAAAGTGCCCGAAGTAGCCGAAAAATGACTTGACGTAGCTGAAAGTGCCCGAAGTAGCCGAAATGTAGCCCGAAGTAGCCGAAATGTAGCCGTAGTAGCCGAAAATTGGCCCGAAGTAGCCGAAAATTGCCCGAAGTAGCCGAAAAATGGCCCCGAATTAGCTGAAATGTACCCCGAAGTAGCTAAAATGTAGCCGAAGTAGCCCAAATGTAGCCGAAGTAGCCGAAATGTAGCCCGAAGTAGCCAAAATGTAGTCGAAGTAGCCGAAAAAAGGCCCGAAGTAGCCGAAAATGGCCCGAAGTAGCCGAAAATTGGCCAGAAGTAGCCGAAAAATGACCCGAAGTAGCGGAAAGTGCCCGAAGTAGCCGGAAAATGCCCCGAAGTAGCCTGAAAGTATCCCGAAGTAGCCAAAAAGTAGCCTGAAGTAGCCGAAAAGTGGCCCGAAGTAGCCGAAAAGTGCCCGAAGTAGCCGAAAAATGGCCCGAAGTAGCCGAAAAATGACCCGAAGTAGCCGAAAGTGCCCGAAGTAGCCGGACAATGGCCCGAAGTAGCTGAAAAGTATCCCGAAGTAGCCGAAAAATGGCCCGAAGTAGCCGAAAAATGGCCCGAAGTAGCCGAAAAATGGCCCGAAGTAGCGTTGGTGCAGTAGCGCCCTTAGCGTTAGCACTTCTAAGTAAAATGGGGGGGAAACCTGGGGGATTTCCAGGGGGTGGTAACCCTGGGCGTGGCTGGAGACCCAAAATGCATATTCCCTATTAGGGGGCAAGGATTTTCGGAAAGGGTGCCCCTCCATGTGCAGGCCGGGTGGTGTACATGGCCCCTGAGGTACACGCACGGGAGTGTACATGGCCCGAAGTAGACGAAAAATGACCCGAAGTAGCCGAAAAATGACCCGAAGTAGCCGAAAGTAGCCGAAAAGTGCCCGAAGTAGCCGATAGGTGCCCGAAGTAGCCGAAAAATTGCCTGAGATAGCCGAAAAATGGCCCGAAGTAGCCGAAAGTGCCCGAAGTAGCCGAAAAAGGACCCGAAGTAGCCGAAAAGTGGCCGAAGTAGCTGAAAAATTGCCCGAGGTAGCCGAAAAATGGCCCGAAGTAGCTGAAAGTACCCGAAGTAGCTGAAATGTAGCCCGAAGTAGCCGAAATGTAGCCGAAGTAGCCGAAAAATGGCCCGAAGTAGCCGAAAGTCCCTGACGTAGCCAAAAAATGGCCCGAAGTAGCCGAAAGTCCCCGAAGTAGCCGAAATGTAGCCTGAAGTAGCTAAAATGTAGCCGAAGTAGCAGAAAAATGGCCCGAAGCAGCCGAAAAATGTCCCGAAGCAGCCGAAAAATGGCCCGAAGTAACCGAAAGTCCCGACTGGTTGGGGGCAGGGCGTCTTTGCGTGGCGCGCCCTGCTCGGAAGCATATGCATATGCAGCCACGCGTACACACAACGCAGTGTACGAAGTCCCGACAGGTTGGGGGCAGGGCGTCTTTGCGTGGCGAGCCCTGCCCGGAAGCATATGCATATGCAGCCACGCGTACACACAACGCAGTGTACGAAGTCCCGACGGGTTGGGGGCAGGGCGTCTTTGCGTGGCGCGCCCTGCCCGGAAGCATATGCATATGCAGCCACGCGTACACACAACGCAGTGTACGAAGTCCCGACGGGTTGGGGGCAGGGCGTCTTTGCGTGGCGCGCCCTGCCCGGAAGCATATGCATATGCAGCCACGCGTACACACAACGCAGTGTACGAAGTCCCGACGGGTTGGGGGCAGGGCGTCTTTGCGTGGCGCGCCCTGCCCCGAAGCAAATGCATATGCAGCCACGCGTACACACAACGCAGTGTACGAAGTCCCGACGGGTTGGGGGCAGGGCGTCTTTGCGTGGCGCGCCCTGCCCCGAAGCATATGCATATGCAGCCACGCGTACACACAACGCAGTGTACGAAGTCCCGACGGGTTGGGGGCAGGGCGTCTTTGCGTGGCGCGCCCTGCCCCGAAGCATATGCATATGCAGCCACGCGTACACACAACGCAGTGTACGAAGTCCCGACGGGTTGGGGGCAGGGCGTCTTTGCGTGGCGCGCCCTGCCCCGAAGCATATGCATATGCAGCCACGCGTACACACAACGCAGT